>JARHVA010001214.1:3315000-3427500 GCA_037957365.1 Torreya grandis
TGATTTGAAATAGTAAGATGATGATTTTGTGACTTTATAAAATGGCTTGGATGGATTAGAAATTATGTAAATCTAGACATGTTGATAAATTGGAGGTATTAAATGAATTTTTATTTTATAACTACATTGAAAAAGAATATTCTAATATATATATATATATATATATATATATATATATATATATATATATATATATATATATATATATATATATATATATGAATGATCTTTTCAATTAATGGAAATTTACATGCAACAATATTTATTTGTAGTTTATTTCATCTTGATGCAGATAAGTTTTGACTTCATGATAATTTATGTTTTAGTGAATAACCTACATTTAAATTTTATGTGTTAGTGGTCCCCTACCCATGAGATATCTCATGTTATCTATAAATTTAGGATTATTAAATACTTAATTTATTTTTATAACTCACTTTTGAGAAAAGTGATTTATTATTTAAAGTCTATTAACTTAAAATGAAGTTAAATTGGCTTTATTTAAGTTAAATATAATTATTAAAGTTTGGTTATAAATTTAATTTTTAATTAAATTATTTTTAAATACTTAAAAGGATTTTAAGAAGACACTATTCAATGAAAAGTCATACAAGTATAAGGAGCTAAAAAAATCATAATGAGTTTTTATTCCTATGCAAGATCTCTAAGACTAGTCATATGTTTGCAAGAAGATTGAATAACACATTCTTTGAGAAAGAATCAACCAACTTTTTATAATCACGTATATATAGTTTATGAATTAATACTTAATTGATTATCTAAATTTATTTAAGTAATAATCTATTTAATGGTTGTAGAACATTTCAGTCACATGCTTTGGATAATTATTATATTTTGAATGAAACTGAAGAATACTTTATGGACCTGCATGACAAATTATTTTCATTAATTTATGTAGCCTTGCAACTTATTTTATATTTTTAACTATGAAATTTCATAAATAGTTATGAAAAATATAATTTTTATTTTTCAATAAAGATTTATATTTATCTATTTTCACCATGGCTCAAGTTCTACTAGCTAATATATTTTATTTTATTTTTACTATTAATTTAGTTGTTTAAAACATTTTATGTTATGTTCTATAGAATTTTATATAAATTTTATATCTTTCATTATCTTTCACATGCCCTATGACATTCATTTTTTATTTGTTCTCTTTATTTTAGATAGATTGTGGTTTTTTAATTTATTTTCTTAATTTTGTTTGTTTGCTTTCCTTTTCCTAGTTTAAGTATTCGTAGATTCATAATAATATGTTTCTTTGATTAAAAAAAAAGAGGTATTCAAAGATTGATAATATGCAAGTGACATACATAGTTTGAAATTGCAAGTAAATGAAGAAAGAAAAGAGTTGATAAAAAATCAAGAAATATAGTTTGTATTTTGAGAGTGCTCAAGTTTGACTCTTCAAAATGTTACCTTCATCCATATATTTCACTTTGTTATTGAGTCAATAACATACTTGAATATTAAAAGTGAGATATGATATGAAATGAGATATGAGAATGAGAAATGAATATGGAAAGTGAGATGTTTGAGTTTTAAAGGTAAAATGTTATTTGAGTAAAGATATATTGGTAGAGTATTTAGATATGTATTGACATTTCATGAAGTGATAATTTTGATAATCTATTTTGGTTGATCTTTTATTATCCATTGATTGATTTAATTTCCCAATGTTAGGAAATCATTATATTAGTTATCGCATTTAGTAATGGTGAGCATTGATATTGTATGGGTGGATTTTAGGTGGGTAGTAATATCACTAGTTATTTATGTGTGTACATAACTCAATCAATAAAGAAGATTGAGTGAGGATATTTATCTAAACTATGAGAAGTTCTAGGGAAGAAAATATGATTAGAGATAAGAATGAAAGATAGATATAAGGTTGGTTTCTTAGAAAATGTGACCAAATATTTTATATAAATGTTCTTATCATCATTGAATAAAATAGGTTATGTGATTGATAATTTAGCTTCCTCAATATCTGGTATCAAAGCAGGTTCTACCTTGGACCTCTCTACAATTCGAATCTTGTATGTAATAAGAGTTTTCAAGTTTAGACCATGTTTAATTATCTTTTATTTTGATAGATACTTATTATTTTGATCAATATATGTACAATGCAAACCAATATAAGTTATATTGATAGTATATTAAATCTATGTACATTATATTGATAGTTTTACAAATACATTAGTCAAGTAGGGTATATAATTTTTTGTTCCTTGTATTTACTTTGACATAGGTATTTTTGCTCAACCCCTGACCGTATACACTAGCAACAAAATTTGTTTTAATTTTCATTGGGCTCAAAGACCCCTACATTTTTGATTTAGCTTAGTTTTGACTATCTATGTAATAAGATTTTACTTCAATATTTGAATTTTGGTGAGCTTGTTGTATTCATTGTTGAGATCCTCATTCATTATAGGAGAGATCATTTGAATTTTTTTGAATAGATCCTTTACTAAATTGGTTGACTATCACAACTTGTCTCATCATTCTCCTACACTAAACTTGGTCTTATAAGCTATTGGTAAGAGACACATAGTCATCTCAAACTTGACACTCATTTTTAATCTATGTTACATTGGGATTTCATTTTTGCACATTTGGATCTCAGTTTGATCTTGGCTTATGAGTTTGTTTTCATTGACATTGATTTTATGGTAGATCCATTCAAAATAGTCCCCCTCTACATTGAATCGTCCTCTCTACTACATAGATTATCCACCTATATCATTTGACACCTCTCCATGAATTTCATTACCAACAACATAATATCCTCGATGATTTTCACCATCGAGATCCCTCTAGTAGTCTCTAACTCGAATAATAGATCCCATGGGAAGAGGAACCATAAATACTTGAGTCATTTTGTTAATTAGTATTTAGTAGTGATTTTATTTTTAGTTTTTTTGACAAGTCTTGTGTCATTATTTAGTCTTTTACCTTTTATAGTCATTTTTATTGGTTCTTTGTCATTTGGGTATTGTGAGTTTCTTGTCAACTTTTTAAAATAGTTTAAAATAAAGTCTTTAAAGGAAAATGAACTTCAATAAAACATGTATGATCCTTTAAAATGTAATAATCTCCTTTTCAATGTAATGTACACATTCTTAGGTAAACCTGACATCCATATTTTTGGGGGGTAATATAGAGTGTTTAGTCTTTGTTGTTCCTCTTCCCATGTGAGAAATAAGGGGGGGGAGTGTTAGGAAATAATTATATTAGTTCTCACATTTATTGATGGTGAGAATTGATATTGTATAGGTAGATTTTAGGTGGGTAGTTATATCTTTACTTATTTGTGTGTATGTAACTCACTCAATAAAGAAGACTGAGTGAGGGTATTTAGCTTATCTATGAGAGGTTCTTAGAAATAAAATAGGAGTGGAGATAGGAATGAAAGCTAGATATAAGGTTGGTTTCATATAAAATAGGACCAACTATTTTATATAAATGTTGGTATCATTATTGAATAAAATAAGTTATTTGATCGATAATTTGGCTTCTTCAATACCCACAACTTATTAAGTTTTTTTGATTTTTTGAGGTATTTAATGCTTAACCTTTGAACTTCATTTCTTCACTTTTAAATTAGTTATTATATTCCTTAATAATTTTATGATCAAACTACTATGATTTTTATTTAACATTCATGATAGGTAAAATGATTAAATTGTTAACTACTATAATTTTTAAGTGTTAAAAAAGTGGTTACCTTTCCAATACCTTGGAAACATCATTTAGATGACCACATATAAAACCTTACATAATTAAGGTAGTGTACCATAATAGAGATCAAGTAACAAGGTTGTAGCTTTCTTTCAAAAATCACAACATTTGATGACTACAATAAGATGTTCAAATTTTTTGTGTGTTTAAAAATGGATTAATAATTTCATACACAATTTAGGTATTCAAGTGAGGAGACATGTTATGGATTTTTAAAATTGAGATTCTTTGAACAAGGTCACATACCAACACATCTTACAATCTTATTATTTTTTTAATGAAGCTTATAACTATTCTAGAAATAAGGTATGATGATGCTTCTTGTAAGCTCAATATTTTTGAATGAATTAAAAACATTATCTACAACCAAGGTGATGAATAAATATGTTAATTGAATTACAATCTAATTGTATTATATATTTGAAAATAAAAACATATTCATAACTAAATATATAAATACCATAAAAATGAGAATAAAAATTCCCTAACAGTGATCATCAATGATGTTTTTATCCAAATACATAGAATTATGGCCACGCATAAGAAACACCCATATGATATCAAAACATTTAGGAAAATCATGCCTTTGTCATGCTCATACACTACCTCTAATAGTGCATCCATATAAAAGGCACCACATAGATGTTTGAAAGGATCCTTGCATGAAAAATTATGGCCATTCTCAGGGTAATAGAAAACATGTTAAAAAGCCATGAACACCATTTTAGGTTGCTTCAACATATTCTTGTTAAAATCAAAAATTCATTGTACATATGCAACCTTATATAAATTATAATTTTTACCATGAACACCATAATAAAAGTAAGAACAATATTTCTGAGATAAATACCATAAACATTATCTATAATCCTAAGAATTCAAAATTTTGTTATACTCCTACATAAAGTACCATACAATTATGTTTATACCTGGGTTACAAAACAAAAATATTTAATAATTGTTATTGATTTTAATGTACTATTTAGACATGTATAAAATTGAGTGAGTTAGAAAGAAAGGCCCATGTTTAAAGACAAAATTTCTAGCCATAAGCTCCATGTTTATGATAACTAATATATATGCACTGACTTAACACTAATGTTTATTATCATTTGAGTTATTATTATTATTATCATCATTGAATTTTTTTATATTTATTTCCATTTGTACTTGTATATTATTTTGAACTACTTCCTTGAGTTCCTTCTTGTGCATTATTTACATTAGACATGCCATTTTACAAAGTTTGAACTAGATCCTCAAAATAATTATAGAGTATATTGTGCAATAATAATAAAATATTAAGAACATAATGGAAATGAACTAAAAATTAGGTAAGCATATAAAGAAATATATTTTTAATTAGAGAATACCTTTTAAGAGCTAGATGCGTTCTATGAAAGTCATTTAAATATTTTATAGCATTTTCACCATCAATATAACCTCACAACTCTTTTTTAGGACATTGATGAAGTCATTCTAAACCAATTTTAGCTTCATAAGAAAAGGAAGTTGCATAACACTTTAACTAGCCTTATAAACAATTCCAAAAATAATAGAGTACTATTAGATACAACTGAATAGTATGTATACCCACATGTATATGTCTATTTTCAGCACACATGCAATTTAACTATTTTTAATTACAAGAAAAAAAACCAAAATAAATATATTTTCATGGTAAAAAAACTAATGGATAGATAACTACAATTAATTAATTAGTGAATTGACACTATTAGGAAAAAATTGAATTGTCTTTATACCAAAAAAACATGAATAATATTTGTGATTTCATAAAATATGATTGTTTCTTTTAATGCAACTCAATCAATACACATATTAAGCCATTTTAAAAACTAAGGGAGGAAAACAACAATAACATGGATATTGGTAAATTTTTGTTTTGATTAAATAAAAAATGGGTTGTTTAAAATCCTCCATTAACTACAATTAAAGACTCAATTTATTTTAAATCAATGAATGGTAATGTTTTAAACTAATACTAAGCTTCAATAATAATAATATAATCAAATTCATATCTAAAATAAATATGCACACTTGCATTTGAATAATGACAATGCCACATTATTAGTGCATCATATTGTAGACACTAAAATGTTGTATTAAACACTAAAAATGATAATTTGAATTATACTTACCATACATGACTTACGTGTACACATATGGCTATTACACACCATTATCCTTTATCCACATGATTTCTATGAGTTTGTCCTTCCCAATTTTCTATCAAGCACCTACATAAATTCCATAGTTTATGCCTAACTTATTCATTATCATATCAAAACTATCTTCAAATCATAAACCAAATATTCTTGTCTTTTAGACAAGTTCATTAGACTCAGATACCTGGTGAATTCTAGATTAGTATGATTTTATCAAACCTTTCACCACACCAAACAATAACAAATTTTTAAATTCAAATAATCTTCATGTCTTAACCCATATGTTTCACATTTTAGTGGCATGAAAATTTACCCAAAGAGTCTCATTTACATATATATTAGGCCTAAGCCTAATAATCATTTATAATCATCAATTACTCATAAATGATATATCTTTACACTTCTACAAATTCAAATGGACTACCTTAAACTTCCCAAATTTGAAATTAGTCATAAGGAGTAAGTTTTATCTAAAGTTTGAAGCCTTAATCAAGCCAAAGTTTCCATGTGTCAAGATTTGAAATCTAGATTGCATGTTGCATTCATTAAGGGTATGTGCATGGAGTTGGGGGGAGATTATATTAACACATATTCATTATAACCATAACACGTACACATTCATAACAAGTACGTGTTATGGTCATAACACATAAACATTATTTGAATCTAGGATCACAACCATCAAACCTAAATGTATACACATTTTATATAGTTAGAAGAATGCATACATGATATAATACATATGCATTCCTATCACATTGCATTAAAAGGCACAAAAGATATATTGGTAGTTGGAAATGATTTATTAGTAGATGGTTTACTAAAATAAATGTTAAGTATAAGTTTACATTTATATTGTTAAATTTATATTTATATTTATTTTAATAAATATAAAAAATTAGGTCCACTCTACATCTGATAGAGTTGGTCTAACAGCTGCACGCCTTATGATATGAAAACAATTTTTTCAAAATCCAATCTAGATAGTACTTAGGCATTTTCAAGGTCTCAATATTGAACTTATGGAATTTAGGGCATAAATTTTTGAATGGATGTCCATCTTTGGTAAACATATTGTCATTTTTTAGGTTTTTGTGACTTCTAGATTATTATTTCCTAACATTTATAGGAGTCCTAAGTTTATTAAATTTAAATTTTTCAAACCACTAACTTTAAACTTGATCCAAAGTGATGTGATTAAGGAAGCATAGGTCATATTGATGAATTACACACATAAAACAACCACTTTGTATTAATTTGACTTACTCATCATCCCTACCTCATCCCTAATCACTTCCTACTCATCTCTCATCACCCTAATCAATCTCTCCTCATTAATCATTGTCTCTAATCACTCCCTCATTAATCCTCATTATCCTTCACCATCTCTATCACTCCATCATCATCCCTAATTACTCCCTCATTTAACTTCATTATTACTCATCATCCCTAATCACTCCCTCATTTACCTTAAACATGTATCATCATCCCTAATCACTCCCTCATCATACCTAATCACTCCCTCATAATCCCTTATCACTGATTCATTATACCTCATCATCCCTGATCATTACCTCCTCATCCCTAGTACCTACTTCCTTTGCCCTCATCATCCCTAATTATTCCCTCCTCATTCTTAGTCATACCTAATCACTCCCTTACTGACCCTCACTATTCCTTATCATTTATAATCACTCACTCATCATCCTTAATCAGTCCCTCATTATCTGTAATCATTACATCATCATCCCTCATTATCTCTAATCACTCCTTCCTCATCCCTCATCACCCCTAATCACTCCTTCATCAACCCTCACCATCCCTCATCATACCTAATAACTCACTCATCCTCCCTAATCACTCCCTCATTGACCCTTACCATCCTTCCTCATCATCTCTACTCAATCCCTCCTTACACCTCATCCTTAATCACTCCATCCAATACCTTGATGGTGGGTATAATAGCTTCTTTATTCTGTCAGATTAGCTTATTTTCAAATTCAAAATTTTACTTACTCAAATAAGGCCCAAAAAACTCTTCTTTCACTCATCCTCTTTCACTCAAGTATGAAACTCAAAGATATCATCTGATTATCTGGTGGGATTCAAATATATATATAGTGATCCATGGCCAAATCATTGAGAGAGTGTGTGCACATAGCTATGGGATAGAATAAATAGGTAATAAATTGAGAAAAGAATGGTATGAAATAATATTACTTATCTATATAGATTTATATTTAGGCATCTAATAATCCTAATCCCAAAACTAAGAATCCAAATTTATATCTATATAGATAGGGGTGATTAGAAACTAGTTGATAATTTCAATCCCAACCCCATATTTGACCATATATCCATAACATATCCATAGTATACTAGATTACTAGATAGATAACTAGATAGGTGGTGACTAGTCTAGTAGAGTGTTTTCCAATCTGGTAGCTGATAAAGTGTCTTTCTTAACCCAAACTGATCTATACCCAATTTGATATATAAATAGCTTGATATATAAAGGTAATGAATGGCTTTTGCCTTAATCTAGTGTATTGAGAATGGGCCACTTAGAGCTTGGGCATGATCTTATAGGCCATAAAGGTCAAACTAGGGCCTTTCTATACGTCAATTATTCCTCAATCCCCAATATATTATATCAAAGAATAAAAAATAAATGGGGGACCCACCATAGATAAATATGGGGAACCATTATGAAGGACCTACCCTAAGCTCAAACTTTCCTTACCTATTAAGGAAATGAAATATTTACCTACCTAATTCATCTATGTCAAGGAGTAAGTCAAGAAAATCTTGGATTGTTTATATATAATTTCTATTCACCTAATAATAAATGCCCAAATCCCAATCTATATATGTAAGTAATATAATTTCATCCCACTCTTTTCTCTCTTTCCTGCCTATTTATTCTAGCTCAGGGCTCTAGATACACACACTCTCTATGGTAAGGGTTATTAAGGAATAACCATATGTGTTAAATTTATCTTAACCTTCAAATTAATGTAAATCTATCTTAAATCCTATCTAGAAGTATCCAATATAGGTGGAATTATAAAATAATAATATTTTGGATAAGTCATAGGCTATTGATAGACTTAAGGTACATGAAACAACAAAAATACCAAGTTTAGGAATTATTTAATATATGATAAGGCTCAAAGACATCAAGAAAAAAACTAAAAATAAAGAGAATAATAAAGGACAGGTGGGGAAAAGGTCTCTAGGTCTGGTGTATATTTTAGGTCTAGGTTTGTGGAGGACTATGTAAACTCTTAACTAGGGTTTTGTAAACAAAAGATCATATATATTTCTAGCGAACCATTAAAAACCTTCAAAAAAATTTAGATATGTGTCTAAGGATGTTTTTTAACTAATTTAAGTGGTTTCAAAACATGAAAATTCCTAGAATACATTATATTCATGGCTATGTGTTTTTAATAGACCTCAAATATGCATAAAATAGGGCTAAAGATGTTGTCTTTCAAAGTATCTTGAAAACCAAAGTTGGAGCAGACTATATAATATGTTCCTTATCATGTATAATGTGTAAATGAATGCATGAATTCATTTTTATGAAATTTATTATGATTTTAGATCCATAACCCCATAAATATTAGATCATATCTAAGTGAGAGGGATAAAAAGCCCATTTTTTTGTATTTTGGTGAGAATTAAGTACGAAAAATGGAAGCAGCTTATGTGATATATTAAATAGTATCAAATCAAATACAAGAATCCTATTGGGGAAATTAGGAATCAGTATTGAGTGAAATATTTTATATAAAGGGTGACAAACCTAATGAATAAGGTCTAATATGACATGACTCTATGTTGTCTACAAGAATTAAGTTGTTATGGACATAGATCAATGTTTTGATGGAGATAGCCACTAGGAAGGTAAAAAAGTGAAAGTAGGTTCAAATATTTGTTCAAGAATAAAATAATAGTCAAAGGGGAGTGAATCATAGTAAATAGGATACAAATAAAGGTTAAGACCTAGAAGAAAGCTAAAAGCGTTGAGAGAAGATCATGTTTTTTGTGTCATGCAAAGGTGGTGTAATTTAAAAGAATAAACCATGTTTGTTGAGTGAGTAACAAAATTTAGAGTACAAGAACCCATTTTAATATAAGGATTTAAATATGTAGCATTAAATAATAAAATAAATATACAAAGCCTAAAGTAGATCTAAAAACCTAGATGAGTAAACCTATAAGAGGCCTACTTATATTAGAAGATGAGGGAATGATTAGAGATGATGAGGGATGGTGAGGGGTAATGATAGAGTGATGAGAGATGGTAAGGATAAATGAGGGAGTGATTAGGGATGATGAAGGATGGTTATGGTCAATGAAGGAGTGATTAGGATAATAATGGAATGAATAGATATGATGAGTGATAGTGAATGTCAATGAGGGAGTGATTAGGGATAAAGAATAAGTCATTAGGGATGATGAGGGATGAAGAAAGAGTGATTAGGGATTATGAGGGATAAGGAGGGAGTGGTTAGGTATGATGAGGGATGGTAAAATTCAATAAAGGAGTTACTAATTATGATAATGGAATGATTAGAGATGACTAAGGATAGTGAAAGTTAATTAGGGAGTGATTAGGGATAATAAAGAATAAGGAGAGAGTGATTACAGATGACGAGAGATGAGTATCAAATGATTAGGGATGAGGGAGGGATGATGAGAAAGTGAAATTAACACAAAGTGGTTATTTGATGTGTGAAGGTCATTAATGTTACCTATGCTACCCCAATCACACCACTTTGAATCAAGTACAAAGTTAGTGGTTTTCAAATTTTAATTTTTATAAACCTAGGACTCTTAGAAATTTCAAAAAGTAATTCAAAAGGCTAAAAAACCTAAAAAGACATAAATCACAAAATTTATTCCCTAAAATCCCTAGGTTCAATATCGAGACATTGAAAATTGCCTAAATACTAACGAGATTGGATTTTGAAAAACTATTTTCTACATCATAAGGCATGCAATTGTGAGATAAACTCTATTAGATGTAAACTGATTAGAGATGACTAGGTGTTGGAAATATTGTCATTGATGTCAAAGGTCTAGCATTATTGATGATAAAGGCCCCATTACATTTAATGTTATTTGTAATATATATATCTTGGCTAATGTGAGTTAATATTTATTTAATATTAATGAATATATTTTTTTTTGCATATGAGATAAAAGAAGGGCCAATGGAGAAGTCAAAGAGCCATAGGGTAAAGACAAAAGAAGGATGAGATGCATTTTCCCATGAAGAGTCATCTTGGGGAATTACAAGAGTCACCAAGTGAAGACAAAATAGGAAGGGCACAATTTCTCATGAAGGGACACTTTGAGGAATACGAAGAGTCACCAAGATAAGGACAAAAGAGGGAAGGACATTTTTACTCATGAATAATCACCACATGACTTTTCAAAGGCAAGGATATGAAGGGTCATACAAGTTTGGCACCATTTTCCAAGAGGATTGAAGGGTCACAAAGGTGGAAGGCCAAAGGTCATTTGGAAAGCTATAAATAAAGGCTTAAGAAGCCATTTGTAATATGGAAGAGAGAGGTTGATTTGATATTGTAATATCCAGCTTAGAAGAGCAATAGTGAGAGATGAATATGATTTGTATTTGTTATATCTAGCTTAGAAGAGCAAAGGTGAGAGAGAGAGAGGAAAGAGATGTTGAATTGAATTATCATTTGTTGAGATAGCAACATTGTGAGATAGGTGTTTGGTATACACAAAGGGGTTGGTGCTCTTGTGGGTTGGTGGTCATGAATTGTTGTTAGGTTGGTGCTCGGCAAAGGGGTATGGTGCTCTTTTAAGTTGGTACTCATGAATAGTTGCTAGGTTGGTGTTCAGGAAAGGAGTTGGTGCTCTTGAATGTTGACGCTTGAAAATATTATTTGGGTTGGTTCTCATTCATATACTTGAGATTATTCTCCATGGTTTTTCCTACATTGGGTTTTCACGTTATATCTAGTGTCTCTTTATCTTGTGTGGTGTTTATTGTTTGAGTTTTATTGCATATCTTGAATGTTTCATTAAGTGGAATTTGGTTAAAGAAAAGTTTTATAATATATATGATAATTGATTCACCCCCCATCTCAATATATCCTATGCTTAACAATTGGTATCAGAGTAGGTTTCTTCAAAAAAAATTATAGCTTGAAGGTAGATCAGGAAAGCACGATGGTTGTGTCACAGGAAGGATTTTCTACAAATAAGGCACCTTTGTTTGATGGGATAAATTATGATTTTTGGCGCATGAGAATGAAGCTATATTTTATGGCCCTTGGATTCAACATATGGAAAGTAGTGGTGGAGGAATATGAAGAGCCAGAAACATCTACAATTACTCCAGTAGAAAAGAAGGCAAGTGAATGTAATGCTAAAGCTTTAAATGTTATTTTATGTGGTTTATGTGAATCTAAATTTGTTAAAGTTATGAAATGTAAATATACTCATGAAACTTGGGAAAAACTTGAGAATATTTACAAAGGTGATGGAAAGGTTTAGCAAGCTAAGCTTCAGACTTTTAGACAGAAGTTTGAAAGATTGAAGATGGAGGAAGAAGAAGATATAGCAAGTTATCTCTTATGAGTTGATCAAATAGTAAATTATATTCAAGGTCTTGGAGAAACATTAGAAGATTCAACGGTGGTGCAAAAGGTTTTGAGATCTCTACCAATGATATATGATGCAAAGGTTTTGGCAATTGAGGAGATGAAGAATTTAGCCAAGCTAAAGATGGATGAGCATCATGGTATTCTCATGGCATATGAGATGTGGAGAGAATAAGTTAAACCCTCAAAGAGAGAAGCGGCTTTCAAGACATCAAAGAAGGAGAAAGCTAAGATTCAAGAATCAATTGATAGTTCTAGCGATGATGAAGATGACAATGGAGCACTTTTCATTCACAAGTCAAAAAGGGAAATAAGTAAATATCTAGGAAAATTACCTTTTAAATGTTTTAATTGTGAAAATATTTGACATTTTTTAGCTAGATACCCAGATAAGGTTAATGATGAAGAAGAAGAAAAGCCTACATACAAGAATAATTTTAAAGGAAAATCCAAGAAGGGAATCAAGAAGAAGAGCTTGTATTCTAAGGATCCTAGCTTAGTTAAAGATAGTGGTGTTGTAAATATTATCATTGATGTCAAAAGTCTAGCTTTATTGGTGATAAAGGCCCCATTGCATTTAATGTTATTTGTAATAGATATATCTTAGCTAATGTGAGTTAATATTTATTTAATATTAACGAATATATTTTTGGTTGCATATGAGACAAAAGAAGGGTCCATGGAGAATTCAAAGAGCCACGAGGTAAAGATAAAAGAAAGATGGGACATATTTTCCCATGAAGAGTCATCTTGGGGAATTCCAAGAGTCACCAAGTGAAGTCAAAAAAGTAAGGGCACAATTTCTCATGAAGGGACACTTTAAGGAATACAAAGAGTCACCAAGATGAGGACAAAAAAGGGAAAGACATTTTTGCTCATGAAGGGTCACCACATGACTTTTAAAAGGCAAGGATTTGAAGGGTCATACAAGTTTGGTGCCATTTTCCATGAGGATTGAAGGGTCACAAAGGGGGAAGGCCAAAGGTCATTTGGAAAGCTATAAATAAAGGCTTCAGCAGCCATTTGTAATATAAAAGTGAGAGGTTGATTTGATATTGTAATATCCAGCTTAGAAGAGCAATTCTGAGATATGAATATGATTTGTATTTGTTATATCTAGCTTAGAAGAGCAAATGTGAGAGAAAAGAAAGAGATGTTGTATTGAACTATCATTTGTTGAGATAGAAACATTGAGAGATAGGTGTGTGGTATACATAAAGGGGTTGGTGCTCCTGTGGGTTGGTGCTCGGCAAAGGGGTTGGTTCTCCTATGGATTGGTGCTCATAAATTGTTGTTGGGTTGGTGCTCAACAAAGGGGTTGGTGCTCCTGTGGGTTGGTGCTCATGAATAGTTACTGGGTTGGTGCTCGACAAAGGGATTTGAAGCTCCTGTGGGTTGGTGCTCCTATGGGTTTGGTCTCATGAATATACTTGAAATTATTTTGTGGTTTTTCCCATAATGGGTTTCCATGTTATATCTGGTGTCTCTCTCTATCTTGTGTAGTGTTTATTATTTGAGGTTTATTGTATATCTTAAATGTTTGATTAAGTGGAATTTGATTAAGGGAGAGTTTTATAAGATATATGATGTACTGATTCACCCTCCCCTCTTAGTATATCATGTGCTTAACAATTTGTATCAGAGCAAGTTCTTTTTTGAAAAGTTTTACAGCTTGAAGGTAGATTGGGAAAGCATAATGGCTAGGTCATAGGAAGAATTTTCTACAAATAAGGAACCGTTGTTTGATGGGATGAATTATGCTTTTTGGAGCATGAGAATGAATGTTTATTTGATGGCCCTTGGATTTGACATATGGAAAGCAGTGGTGGAGGAATATGAAGAGCCACAGACATTTGTAATTACTCCAACAAAAAAGAAGGAAAGTGAATGTAATGATAAAGATTTAAATGTTATTTTATGTGGTTTATGTGAATCTAAATTTGTTAAAGTTATGCAGTGTAAATCTACTCATGAAACTTGGGTGAAACTTGAGAATATTTACAAAGGTGATGGAAAGGTTCAGCAAGCTAAGTTTTAGACTTTTAGAAGGTAGTTTGAAAGTTTGAAGATGGAAGAAGAAGAAGATATAGCAAGTTATCTCTTATGAGTTAATCAGATAGTAAATTAGATTCAAGGTCTTGGAGAAACACTGGAAGAGTCAATGGTGGTGCAAAAGGTTTTAAGATCTATACCAATGAGATATGCTACAAAGGTTTTGGCAATCGAGGTGATGAAGAATTTAGCCAAGCTAAAGATGGATGCGCTTCATGGTATTCTCATGGCATATGACATGCAGATAGAACAAGATAAACCCTCAAAAAGAGAAGCAGCTTTAAAGACATCAAAGAAGGAGAAAGCTAAGATTCAAGAATCAAGTGATAGCTCTAGTGATGATGAAGATGACAATGGAGCACTTTTCATTCATAGGCCGAAAAGAGGAACAGGTAAATATCAAGGAAAATTACGTTTTAAATATTTTAATTGTGGAAAGATTGGACATTTTTTAGTTAGATGCCCATATAAGGTTAATGATGATGAAGAAGAAAAGCCTACAAATAAAAATAATTTCAAAGGCAAATCCAAAAAGGGATTTGAGAAGAAGAGCCTGTATTCTAAGGATCTTAGCTTAGTCGAAGATAGTGGAGTCAGTGATTCAGAAGAAGAGATTCTATTCATCGCCATACATGATGATCAAGAAGAAGAAGATGAAGAAGTTGAAGTAGATATGGAAGGAAAATGCAATTGTGACCTAGAAGAGTTAAAAGATGTTGAGAAGAAGAATCAAAGATTAAAGTGCTAGATAGAGAAAAATGAATATGAGTCAAAGGATATGATTGAAGATCTACAAGCACACTTTGAAGAAGCCAAGAAGAATGAAGTAGATCTCACAACACAGTTGGAAATAAAAAGAAAATAATGTGAAAGGTATGTTATTGAAATTGCCTCTTTAAAAGAAGATATTAGGAAAGTAGTCAATGATAAAGTAGTCAGTGATTCAAAATTTGAGAATAGCACTAATATGCTGAATAAGATATTGGAAAGTCAAAAAGTAAATTTAGATAAGATAGGGATCAGATTTGAAAATAAAAAGAGCTATGTTGAAGCTCTTACAAAAGAGGAAACAAAAAGGGGAGAAGAGAAAAATATAGAGGACATTCCAAATAGAGAAGGCTGGAGAGAACAAAGCTACAAAAGGTAATCAGGTTAGAGATATACAGACAGGTCTTATTTTTATGGCTATTATTTTTATTGAAATAGATATGGTCACAAGAAATTAGAATGTAGAAAAAGAGCTAACAATTTTAGAAATAAAGAGAAGGAAAGTCAAGTAGAGTCAAGCAGAAGCCACAACTCTTTTGCTCCTCTTTGAAGCTTTGATGAAGAGACCATAGTATGCTACAAGTGCATCAACTTTGAACACATAGCTTGGTATTGTAGAAGCATGTTCGAGTCAGTCAAGAAGGATTAGAGGTTCAAATCTCCATTCATCAAGAAGAAGGATCATAGTTTCAAAGCTCCATTCATCAGAAAGAAGGATCAAACATGTTCATGGCAGAAAAAACTACCTGAAGATTCTATGGTGGTGCAGATAGCTTTACATGTAAGAAGTAAAGATTAGCCATGGTTAATTTATAGTGGATGTTCAAGGCATATGATAGGAGATAAAAGTAAGTTCATATCTCTAAAGAAGATCAATGGTGGTACAGTGAGATTTGGAGATAAAACCACTGCCAGGATAGCCAGAAAAGGTAATTTGAGTTTGGATTATGGTAGAACTAAGACTAAAAATGTTTTATATGTAAAAGTTATTAATCATAATCTATTGAGTGTTAGTCAAAATTTTGATCAAGGATACACATTAAGGTTTCATGCTGAAGGTTGTGAGATTAGAAGAAAAGATTTAAATGACTTGATTGCAGATGCTCAAAGGATAGGGAACAATGTGTATGTATTGTCAGATATCTTCTCAAAGGCACGATCAAAGGACACATTCAAAGATCAATGAGAGGAGTTGGGAGTAATTTCTATTACTTCCTGCCATTGATGTTTAGCATCAATTGAGGGGGAGCTAAGTGTTCACTCCAGGTAGGCCCTTTGCCATTGATGTCAAAGGGGGAGAATAATAGGAACAGGTACAAGTGTAGAAATAAGTACAAGGAATAGGTATACGTTGATATAGTAATGGGGAGTTACTATATGTTTTTAGATGACAGGATGTGTACGTGACAGGATGTGGTATTTTTAGGATTGTGGTTGCCATCAATGACAAAGGGGGAGATTGTTGAAAATATTGTCATTGATGTCAACAGTCTAGCACTATTGGTGATAAAGGCCCCATTGCATTTAATGTTATTTGTAATAGATATATCTTGGCTAATGTGACTTAATATTTATTTATTATTAATGAATATATTTTTGGTTGCATATGAGATAGAAGAAGGGCCCATGGAGAAGTCAAAGAGCCACGGGGTAAAGACTAAATAAGGATGGGTTGCATTTTCGCATGAAGAGTCATATTGGGTAATTCCAAGAGTCACCAATTGAAGACAAATGAGTAAGGGTGCAATTTCTCATGAAGGGAAACTTTAAGGAATACGAAGAGTCACCAAGATGAGGACAAAAGAGGGAAGGACATTTTTGCTCATGAAGGGTCACCACATGACTTTTCAAAGGCAAGGATATGAAGGGTCATACAAGTTTGGTGCCATTTTCCATGAGCATTGAAGGGTCACAAAGGGGGAAGGCCAAAGGTCATTTGGAAAGCTATAAATAAAGGCTTGAGAAGTTGTTTGTAATA
Organism: Torreya grandis; assembly: GCA_037957365.1. NCBI lineage: Eukaryota > Viridiplantae > Streptophyta > Pinopsida > Cupressales > Taxaceae > Torreya > Torreya grandis. The sequence goes on from JARHVA010001214.1 coordinate 3,332,403, forward strand.
TGGAAGTGAGAGGTTGATTTGATATTGTAATATCTAGCTTAGAAGAGCAATTGTGAGAGATGAATATGATTTGTATTTCTTATATCTAGCTTAAAAGAGCAAAGTTGAGAGAGAGGAAAGAGATGTTGTATTGAACTATCATTTGTTGAGATAGCAACATTGAAAGATAAGTGTGTGGTATACACAAAGGGGTTGGTGCTCCTGTGGGTTGGTGTTCATGAATTTTTGTTGGGTTGGTGCTCGATAAAGGGGTTGGTGCTCCTATGGGTTGGTGCTCATGAATTATTGCTAGGTTGGTGCTCGACAAAGGGGTTGGTGCTCCTGTGGGTTGGTGCTCATGAATAGTTTCTTGGTTGGTGCTCAGCAAAGGGGTTTAAAGCTCCTATGGGTTGGTGCTCATGAATTGTAGCTAGGTTGGTGCTCAGTAAAGGGGTATGGTGTTCCTGTGGGTTTGTTCTCATGAATATACTTGAGATTATTCTCTATGGTTTTTCTCATACTGGGTTTCCACATTATATCTAGTGTCTCTCTCTATCTTGTGTGGTGTTTATTGTTTGAGCTTTATTTTATATCTTGAATATTTGATTAAGTGGAATTTGATTAAGGGAAAGTTTTATAAGATATATGATATACTGATTCACCCCCCTCTCAGTATATCCTTTGCTTAACAAGAGTCATTGATTCAGAAGAAGAAGAGATTCTATCCATGGCCATTTATAAAGATGATCAAGAAGAAGAACAAGAGGAAGTTAAAGTTAATATGGAAGGAGAACTCATTTGTGCCCTAAAAGAGTTAAAATCTATTGAGAAGAAGAATCAAAGATTAAAGAGCTAGATCGAGAAAAATCAATAAGAGTAAAATGAAATGATTGAAGATCTACAAGCACACTTTGAAGAAGCCAAGAAGAATGAAGAAGATATCACAGCATAGTTGGAAATAACAAGAAAAGAATGTGAAAGGTATGTCATTGAAATAGCCTCTTTAAAAAAGGATATTGAGAAAGCAGTCAATGATAAAGTAGTTAGTGATTCAAAATTTGAGGATAGCACTAACATGCTGAATAAGATATTGAAAAGTCAAAAAGCAAATTCAGATAAGATAGGGATCAGATTTGAAATGAAAAAGAGCCATGCTGAAGCTCTTACAAAAGAGGAAATAAAAAGGGGAGAATTGAAGAATACAGATGACATTTCAAATAGAGAAGGCTGGAAGGAACAAAGCTAGAAAAAGCAATTAGGTCAGAGATATACAAATAGATCTTATTTTTATAGATATTGTTTTTATTGTAATGGATATGGTCATAAGAAATTAGAATGTAGAAAAAGAGCTAACAATTTTAGAAATAAGGAGAAGGAATGTCAAGTAGAGTCAAGCAAAAGCCACAAATCTTTTGCTCCTCTATCAAGCTTTGATGAAGAGACCATAATATTCTACAAGTGCAACAACTTTGAACACATAGCTCAGTATTACAAAATCATGTTCAAGTCAGTTAAGAAGGATCAAAGTTTCAAAGATCCATTCATCAGGAAGAAGGTTCAGACATGTTCATGGCAGAATAAACAACCTGAATATTCTATGTTGGTGCTGACAACTCTGCATGTAAGAAAAAAATATCAGCCATGGTTAATTGATAGTGGATGCTCGAGGCATATGACAAGAAATAAAAGTAAGTTCATATCTTTAAAGAAGATAAATGGTGGCATAGTGAGATTCAGAGATAAAACCACTGCTAGGATAGCTAAAAAAGGTACTTTGAGTTTGGATTATGGTAGAACTAAGACTAAAAATGTTTTCTATGTAAAAGGTCTTAAGCATAATCTATTGAGTGTTAGTCAATTATGTGATCAAGGATACACATTAAAGTTTTATGCTAGAGGTTGTGAGATTAAAAAAAAGATTCAAATGAGTTGATTGTTGATGCTCAAAGGATAGGGAATAATGTGTATGTATTGTCAGATATCTTCTCAAAGGCACGATCAAAGGACACATTCAAATATCTGTGAGAGGAGTTTATAGTAATTTTTATTACTTCCTGCCATTGATGTTCAACATCAATTTAGGGGGAGCTAAGTGTTAGCTCCAGGTAGGCCATTTTCCATTGATATCAAAGGGGGAGAATAACAGGTATAGGTATAGGTGTAGAAATAGGTACAGGGAATAGGTATAGGTTGCTACAGTAAGGGGGAGTTACTGTATGTTTTTAGATGATAGTATGTGTAGGTGATAGGATGTGCTAGTTTTAGGATTGAGGTTTCCATCATTGACAAAGGGGGAGATTGTTGGAAATATTGTCATTGATGTCAAAGGTCTAGCATTATTGTTGATAAAGGCCCCATTTCATTTAATGTTATTTGTAATATATATATCTTGGCTAATGTGAGTTAATATTTATTTAATATTAACGAATATATTTTTTGTTACATATGAGACAAAATAAGGGCCCATGGAGAAGTCAAAGAGCGATGTGGTAAAGACAAAATAAGGATGGGATGCATTTTCCCATGAAGAGTCATCTTGGGGAATTCCAAGAGTCACCAAGTGAAGACAAAAGAGGAAGGGTACAATTTCTCATGAAGGGACACTTTGCGGAATATGAAGAGTCACCAAGATGAGGACAAAAGAGGGAAGGACATTTTTGCTCATGAAGAGTCACCACATGACTTTTCAAATGCAAGGAGATGAAGGGTCATACAAGTTTGGCACCATTTTCCATGAGGATTGAAGGGTCATAAATGGGGAAGGCTTAAGATCATTCGAAAAGCTATAAATAAAGGCTTGAGAATAACTTTGTAATATGGAAGAGAGAGGTTGATTTCATATTGTAATATCTAGCTTAGAAGAACAATTATGAGAGATGAATATGACTTGTATTTGTTATATCTAGCTTAGAAGAAGAAGAAGAAGATATAGCAAGTTATCTCTTGTGAGTTGATCAAATAGTAAATTAGATTTAAGGTCTTGGAGAAACATTAGAAGAGTCAATAGTGGAGCAAAAGGTTTTGAGATCTATACCAATGAGATATGATGCAAAGGTTTCGGCAATCGAGGAGATGAAGAATTTAGCCAAGCTAAAGATGGATTAGCTTCATGGTATTTTCATGGCATATGAGATGCGGATAGAACAAGATAAACCCTTAAAGAGAGAAGCAGATTTCTAGACATCAAAGAAGGAGAAAGCTAAGATTCAAAAATTAAGTGATAGTTCCACTAATGATGAAGATGACAATGGAACACTTTTCATTCTCAAGCCGAAAAGGGGAATAGGTAAATATCAAAGAAAATTACCTTTTAAATGTTTTAATTGTGAAAAGATTGGACATTTTTTTCCTAGATGCCTAGATAAGGTTAATGACGATGAAGAAGAAAAGCCTACATACAAGAAAAATTTCAAAGGCAAATCCAAGAAGGGATTCGAGAAGAAGAGCCTATATTCTAAGGATCCTAGCTCAGTCAAAGATAGTGGACTCATCGATTCAGAAGAAGAAGAGACTCTATTCATGGCCATACATGAAGATGATCAAGAAGAAGAAGAGGAGGAAGCTGAAGTGAATATGGAAAGAGAACTCATTTGTGCCCTAGAAGAGTTAAAAGCTATTGAGAAGAAGAATCAAATATTAAAGTGCCAGATCAAGAAAAATGAATAAGAGTCAAAGGAAATGATTGAAGATCTACAAGCACTATTTGAAGAAGCCAAGAAGAATGAAGAAGATCTCATAGCACAGTTGGAAATAGCAAGAAAAGAATGTGAAAGGTATGTCATTGAAATAGCCTCTTTAAAAAAAGATATTGAGAAAGCAGTTAATGATAAAATAGTTAGTGATTCAAAATTTTAGGTTAGCACTAACATGATGAATAAGATATTGGAAAGTCAAAAAGCAAATTTAGATAAGATAGGGATTGGATTTGAAAAGAAAAAGAGCCATGCTGAAGATCTTACAAAAGAGGAAACAAAAAGGGGAAAATTGAAAAATATAGAAGACATTTCAAACAGAGAAGGCTGGAAGGAACAAAGCTTGAAAAATCAATCAGGTCAGAGATATACAGACATGTCTTATTTTTATGGCTATTTTTTTATTGTAATGGATATGGTCACAAGAAATTAGAATGTAGAAAAAGAGCTAACAATTTCAGAAATAAGGAGAAGGAAAGTCAAGTAGAGTCAAGCAGAAGCCACAACTCTTTTGCTCCTCTATCAAGCTTTGATGAAAAGACCATAGTATGCTACAAGTGCAACAACTTCAAATACATAGCTCAATATTGTAGAAGCATGTTCAAGTCAGTTAAGAAAGATCAAAGTTTCAAAGCTCTATTCATCAAGAAGAAGGTTCAGACATGTTCATGGTAGAAGAAACAACCTAAAGATTCTATGTTGGTGCAGGCAGCTCTGCATGTAAGAAGTAAAGATCAGCCATGGTTAATTGATAGTGGATATTTGAGGCATATGACAGGAAATAAAAGTAAGTTCATATCTTTAAATAAGATAAATGGTGGCATAGTGAGATTCAAAGATAAAACCACTGCCAGGATAGCTGAAAAAAGTACTTTGAGTTTGGATTATGGTATAACTAAGACTAAAAATGTTTTGTATGTAAAAGGTCTTAAGCATAATCTATTGAGTGTTAGTCAAATATGTGATCAAAGATACACATTAAAGTTTCATGATAAAGGTTGTGAGATTAGAAGAAAAGATTCAAATGAGTTGATTACAGATGCTCAAAGGACAGGGAACAATGTGTATGTATTATCAGATATCTTCTCAAAGGCACGATCAAAGGACACATTCAAAGATTTGTGAGAGGAGTTGGGAGTAATTTCTATTACTTCTTGCCATTGATATTTAGCATCAGTTTAGGGGGAGCTACAGGAAGGCCCTTTGCCATTGATGCTAAAGGGGGAGATTAACAAGTACAGGTACAGGTGTAGAAATAGGTATAGGGAATAGGTACAGGTTGCGACAGTAAAGGGGAGTTATTGTATGTTTTCAAATGATAGTATGTGCAGGTGATAGGATATGGAAATTTCAAGATTGAGGTTGCCATCAATGACAAAGGGGGAGATTGTTGGAAATATTGTCATTGATGTCAAAGGTCTAGCATTATTGGTGATAAAGGCCCCATTGTATCTAATATTATTTGTAATATATATATATATATATATTACTTGGATAATGTGAGTTAATATTTATTTAATATTAATGAACATATTTTTGGCCACATATGAGACAAAAGAAGGGCCCATGGAGAAGTCAAAGAGCCACGGGGTAAAGACAAAAGAAGGATGGGACACATTTTTCTATGAAGAGTCATCTTGGGGAATTCCAAGAGTCACCAAGTGAAGACAAAAGAGGAAGGGCACAATTTCTCATGAAGGGACACTTTTAGGAATACAAAGAGTCACCAAGATGAGGACAAAAGAGGGAAGGATATTTTTGCTCATGAAGAGTCACCACATGACTTTTCAAAGGCAAGGATATGAAGGGTCATACATGTTTGGCACCATTTTCTATGAGGATTTAACGGTCACAAATGGAGAAGGCCAAAGGTCATTATAAAAGCTATAAATAAAGGCTTGAGAAGCCATTTGTAATATGGAAGAGAGAGGTGGATTTGATATTGTAATATCCAGCTTAGAAGAGCAATTGTGAGAGATGAATATGATTTGTATTTGTTATATCTAGCTTAGAGGAGCAAATGTGAGAGAGAGAGGAAAGAGATGTTGCATTAAACTATCATTTTTTGAGATAGTAACATTGAGAGATAGGTGTGTGGTATACACAAAGGGGTTGGTGCTCTTGTGGGTTGGTGCTCATGAATTTTTTTTGGGTTGGTGCTCGGCAAAGGGGATGGTGCTCACAAATTGTTTCTTGGTTGGTGATCGGCAAAGGGGTTGGTGCTCTTATGGGTTGGTGCTCATGAATTGTTGTTGGGTTTGTGCTTAGTAAAGGGGTATGATGCTCCTATGGATTTGTGCTCATGAATAGTCATTGAGTTGGTGCTCAATAAAGGGGTTGGTGCTCTTACAAGTTGATGCTTGTGAATATTGTTTGGGTTGGTGCTCATTCATATACTTGAGATTGTTCTCCATGGTTTTTCCCACATTGGGTTTCCATGTTATATCTAGTGTCTCTCTCTATCTTGTGTGGTGTTTATTTTTTGAGTTTTATTGCATATCTTGAATGTTTGATTAAGTGGAATTTAGTTAAAGGAAAGTTTTATAAGATATATGATATACTGATTCACCCCCCATCTCCATATATTTTGTGCTTAACAATTGGTATCAGAGCAGGTTTCTTCAGAAAAGTTTTACAGCTTGAAGGTAGATTAGGAAAGCATGATGGTTGGGTCATAAGAAGGATTTTCTACAAATAAGGCTCCTTTTTTTGATGGGATGAATTATGCTTTTTGGAGCATGAGAATGAAGGTTTATTTTATGGCCCTTGTATTGGACATATGGAAAGCAGTGGTGGAGGAATATGAAGAGCCATAGACATCTACAATTACTCTAGTAAAAAAGAAGGCAAGTTAATGTAATGCTAAAGCTTTAAATTCTATTTTATGTGGTTTATGTGAATCTAAATTTTTTAAAGTTATGTAATGTAAATCTGCTCATGAAACTTGGGTAAAACTTGAGAATATTTACAAAGGTGATGGAAAGGTTCAGCAAGCTAAGCTTCAGACTTTTAGAAGGTAGTTTGAAAGTTTGAAGATGGATGAAGAAGAAGATATAGCAAGTTATCTCTTGAGAGTTGATCAAATAGTAAATTAGATTCAAGGTCTTGGTGAAACATTGGAAGAGTCAATGGTGGTGTAAAAGGTTTTGAGATCTCTACCAATGAGATATGATGTAAAGGTTTCGACAATCAAGGAGATGAAAATTTTAGCCAAGCTAAAGATGGATGAGCTTCATGGTATTCTCACGGCATATGAGATGTGGACAGAACAAGATAAACTCTCAAAGAGAGAAGCAACTTTCAAGACATCAAAGAAGGAGACAGCTAAGAATCAAGAATCAAGTGATAGTTTCAGCGATGTTGAAGATGAAAATGAAGCATTTTTCATTCGCAAGCAGAAAAGGGGAACATGTAAATATCAAAGAAAATTACCTTTTAAATGTTTTAATTGTGGAAAGATTGGACATTTTTTTAGCTAGATGCCCATATAAGGTTAATGATTATGATGAAAAGCCTACATACAAGAAGAATTTCAAAGGCAAATCCAAGAAGGGATTCAAGAAGAAGAGCCTATATTCTAAGGATCCTAGCTTAGTCGAAGATAGTGGAGTCAACGATTCAGAAGTAGAAGAGATTCTATTCATGGCCATACATGAAGCTGATCAAGAAGAAGAAGAGGAAGCTGAAGTGAATATGGAATGAGAACTCATTTGTGCCCTATAAGAGTTAAAAGCTGTTGAGGAGAAGAATCGAAGATTAAAGCGTCAGATCGAGAAAAATGAATAAGAGTCAAATAAAATGATTTCATATCTACAAGCACAGTTTGAAGAAGCCAAGAACAATGAATAAGATCAAATAGCATAGTTGGAAATAGCAAGAAAAGAATGTGAAAGGTATGTCATTGAAATAGCCTCTTCAAAAAAGGATATTGAGAAAGCAGTCAATGATAAAGTAGTTAGTGATTTAAAATTTTAGGATAACACTAACATGCTTAATAAGATATTGGAAAGTCAAAAAGAAAATTCAGATAAGATAGGGATCAGATTTGAAAAGAAAAAGAGCCATGCTAAAGCTCTTACAAAAGAGGAAACAAAAAGGGGAGAATTAAAGAATATAGAGGACATTTCAAATAGAGAAGTCTATAAGGAACAAATATACAAAAAATAATCAGGTTATAGATATACAGACAGGTCTTATTTTTATGGCTATTGCTTTTATTGTAATGGATATGGTCACAAAAAATTAGAATGTAGAAAAAGAGCTAACAATTATAGAAATAAGAAAGAAAGTCAAGTAGAGTCAAGCAGAAGCCATAACTCTTTTGCTCCTCTATCAAGCTTTGATGAAGAGACCATAATATGCTATAAATGGAACAACTTCAGACACATAGCTCGATATTATTGAAGTGTGTTCAAGTTAGTCAAGAAGGATCATAGTTTCAAAGCTCCATTCATTAGGAAGAAGGTTCAGACATGTTCATGGTAGAAGAAACAACCTGAAGTTTTTATGTTGGTGCAGACAGCTCTACATGTAAGAAGTAAACATCAGCCATGGTTAATTGATATAAGATGTTCAAGGCATCTGACAGGAGATAAAAGTAAGTTCATATCTCTAAAAAAGATAGATGGTGGCATAGTGAGATTCAGAGATAAAACCACTGCCAAGATAGCCATAAAACATACTTTGAGTTTGGATTATGGTAGTACTAAGACTAAAAATGTTTTGTATGTAAAGGTCTTAAGCATAATCTATTGAGTGTTAGTCAAATATGTGATCAAGGATACACATTAAAGTTTCATGCTAGAGGTTATGAGATTAGAAGAAAAGATTAAAATGAGTTGATTGCAGATGCTCAAAGGACAAGGAACAATGTGTATGTATTGTCAGATATCTTCTCAAAGGCACGATCAAAGGACACATTCAAAGATCTATGAGAGGATTTGGGAGTAATTTCTATTACTTCTTGCCATTGATGTTTAGCATTAGTTGAGGGGGAAATAAGTGTTAGCTCCAGGTAGGCCCTTTGCCATTGATGTCAAAAGGGGAGAATAATAGGTACAGGTATAGGTGTAGAAATAGGTACAATAAATAGGTACAGGTTGCTACAATAAGGGGGAGTTACTATATGTTTTTAGATGATAGGATATGCAGGCAACAAGATGTGACAATTTCAGAATTGAGGTTGCCATCAATGACAAAAGGGGAGATTGTTGAAAATATTGTCATTGATGTCAAAGGTCTAGCATTATTGGTGATAAATGCCCCATTGCATTTAATGTCATTTGTAATATATATATCTTGGCTAATGTGATTTAATATTTATTTAATATTAATGAATATATTTTTGGTTTCATATGAGATAAAAGAAGGGCCCATGGAGAAGTCAAAGAGCCACGAGGTAAAGACAAAAGAAGGATGGGACACATTTTCCCATGAGGAGTCATCTTGGGGAATTCCAAGAGTCACCAAGTGAAGACAAAAGAGGAAGGGTGCAATTTCTCATGAAGAGACACTTTGAAGAATATGAAGAGTCACCAAGATGAGGACAAAAGAGGGAAGGATGTTTTTGCTCATGAAGAGTCACCACATGACTTTTCAAAAGCAAGGATATGAAGGGTCATACAAGTTTGGCACCATTTTCCATGAGGATTGAAGGGTCACAAAGGTGGATGGCCAAAGGTCATTTGAAACGCTATAAATAAAGGCTTAAGAAGCCATTTGTAATATGGAAGAGAGAGGTTGATTTGATATTGTAATATCTAGCTTAGAAGAGCAATTGTGAGAGATGAATATGATTTTTATTTGTTATATCTAGCTTAGAAGAGCAAAGGTGAGAGAGAGAGGAAAGAGATGTTGTATTGAACTATCTTTTGTTGAGATAGAAATATTGAGAGATAGGTGTGTGGTATACACAAAAGGGTTGGTGCTCACGAATTGTTACTGGGTTGGTGCTCGATAAAGGGGTTGGTGCTCCTATGGGTTAGTGCTCACGAATTGTTGTTGGGTTGGTGCTCGGCAAAGGGTTATGGTGCTCTTGTGGGTTGGTGCTCATGAATAGTTTTTGGGTTGGTGCTCAGCAAAGGGGTTGGTGCTCCTACAAGCTGATGCTTGTGAATATTGTTTGGGTTGGTGCTTATTCATATACTTGAGATTGTTCTCCATGGTTTTTTCCACATTAGGTTTCCACGTTATATCTGATGTCTCTCTCTATCATGTGTGGTGTTTATTGTTTGAGTTTTATTGCATATCTTGAATGTTTGATTAAGTGGAATTTGGTTAAAGAAAAGTTTTATAAGATATATGATATACTGATTCACCCCCCCCTCTTAGTATCTCTTGTGTTTAACACTAGGGATAATTAAGGTCAATAAGGGAGTGATTAGGGATAATAAATAATGAGGAGAGAGTGATTAAGGGTGATGAGGGATGAGTAAGAAGTGATTAGGGATTAGGGAGGGAAAATGAGAAAGTGAAATTAACACAAAGTGGTCATTTGATGTGTGTAGGTCATCAATGTGACCTATACTACTCCAATCATACCACTTTGGATCAATTTAAATGTGAGTGGTTTATAAACTTTAATTTTGATAAACCTATGACTCTTAGGAATGCTGAGAAGCTATTCATAAAGCACAAATTGTTGGAAATATTATCATCGATGTCAAAGGTTTAGCATTGGTGACAAAATCCCCATAGCATTTAATGGTGTTTTTAATATTCATATCTTGGATAATGTGTGTTGATATTTATTTAATATTAATGAATATATTTTTGGTTGCATAAAATCTAGAAGAGGGCCCTTGGAGAAGTCAAAGAGTAATGGGGTAAAGATAAAAGAGGAATGGGATGCATTTTCTCATGAAAAGTCATCTTGAGGAATTCCAAGAGTCATCAAGTGAAGACAAAAGAGGGTATGACACATTTTTCTATGAAGAGTGACATTAAGGAATTCAAAAGGTCACCAGGATAAAGATAAAATAAGAAAGGATGAATTTTATTATGAAGGGTCACCATATAACTTTTCAAATACAAGGATACGAAGGGTCATGCAAGTTTGACACCATTTTCCATGAGGATTGAAGATTAACAAATAGTGAATGCCAAAGGTCATTTAGAAAGCTATAAATAAAGGCTTGAGAAGCCATTTGTTACATGTAAGAGAGTGCATGGTTTTGTAATTGTTTTATATAAGAAAGGAGGAGATAAAATCAGGAGATATTGTAGAGTTCTATCATTTGTTGAGTAAGCAACATTGAGAGATAGTTGTGTTTTATATTCAAGATGAGTTGGTGCTCCTGTGGGTTGGTGCTCATAAATCTTTTCAAGGGGTTGATGCTCCTGTGAGTTGGTACTCACAAATAACTATTGTGTTGGTGCTAAAAAAAGGAGTTGGTTCTCCTTTAAGTTGGTGCTTGTGAATTTTATAATTTGAGTTGGTGCTCATTCATATACTTGAGATTGTTCTCCATAGGATTTTCCACTTTAGGTTTCCACGTAAAAATTTGGTGACTCTCTCTTTCTCTCTTATGTGGTGTATGTTATTGTCTTAGTTTTATTGCATATCTTGAATGTGTTATTAAGTGGTTAAATAAAATAAATTAGATTAATTAAAAAATATATAATATACTAACTCACCCCCCCTCTCAGTATATTTCATGCTTACCAATTGGTATCAGAGTAGGTTCCTTTTGAAAAAGTTTTAAAACTTGAAGGCAAATCAGGGAAAACATGATGGCTGGATCACATGAAGGTTTTTATATAAATAAGGTACCTTTGTTTAATGGGACAAACTATGCTTTTTGGAGCATAAAGATGAGGACTTATTTGATGGATCTTGGATTTGACATTTGGCAAGTAGTGGTGGAGCAATATGAAGATCCGTAGACACTTGTAACTACTCTGATAAAAAAGAAGGCAAGTGAAAATAATGCTAAAGATTTAAATGTTATTTTATGTGGTTTATTTTAATCAAAATTTGTTAAAGTTATTCAATGTAAATCTGCTCATGAAACATGGGTAAACCTTGAGAATATTTAAAAATATGATGAAGAGGTTAAGCAAGCTAAGCTTCAAATTTTTAGAAGATAGTTTGAGAGTTTGAAGATGGAAAAAGAATAAAATATAGCAAGTTACCTTTTGTAGGTTGATCAAATAGTTAATCAAATTTAAGGTCTTGAAAAAAAATTATAAGAATTAATTGTGGTACAAAAAGTTTTGAGATCTCTACCATTGAGATATGATGTAAAAGTTTTAAAAATTAAAGAGATGAAGAATTTAGCTAAGCTAAAGATGAATGAGTTACATGGTATTCTTATGGCATATAAGATGCAAAATAAACAATAAAAAACCCTTGAAGAGAGAAGCTTCTTTCAAGACATCAAAGAAAGAGAAGGCTAAGATTCAAGAATCAAGTGATAGTTCTAGTGATGATGAAGATGACAACAGAGCTCTATTCATTCAAGCTAAAAAATGGCATAGGTAAATATCAAGAAAAATTATCTTTTAAATGTTTTAATTTTGGAAAGATTGGACAATTTGTAGCTAAGTGCCCAGATAAGGGTAATGGTGACAATGAAGGAAAGTCTACATACAAGAAGAATTTCAAAGGAAAAATCAAGAAGGGATTCGAGAATAAGAGTTTTTATTCTAAATATCCCAGCTTAGTCAAAGATAGTGGAGTTAGTGATTCAAAAGAAGAAGATATTATATTCATGGCCATACATGAAGATACCTCTACAAGCAAAAGTACAGATGATCATGAATAAGAATAGGATGAATCCAAAGTGAATATAGAAGGAGAACTCATTTGTACATTAGAAGAGTTAAAATCTCTTGAGAAGAAGAATCAAAGATTGAATCTCTAAATTGATAAAAAAGAAAAGGATTCAGAGGAAATAATTGATGATCTACAAACACACTTTGAAGAAGCCAAGAAGAATGAAAAAGATATAACGACATAGTTCCAAAAAGTAAGTGAAGAATGTGAAAGGTATGTTATTGAATTTGCTTCTTTAAAAATAGATCTTGAGAAAATAAATAAAGCAATCAATGATAGAGCAGCCACTGATTCAAAATTTGAGAATAACACTATATGTTAAATAAGATATTAGAACGTTAAAGATCAATGTCAGATAAGATAGGTATCATATTTGAAAAAGAGAAAGGGGAGGCCACTACTTTCATAGATAAGGTTAACATAGAAAAAGGATAGAGCTATGCTGAAGCTCTTACAAAAAAAGAAATAAAAAGGGAAGAAGTTAAGAATATAGAGGACATCTCAAACAAAGAAGGCTGCAAGGAATAGAGCTACAAAAGGAAATCAGGTCAAAGATACACAAATAGGTCCTATTTTTATGGTTACTATCAAGGGGGAGAATTTATGTTAGAACAATTTATTGAGTTTTGTGAAGACCATTGAATAAAGAGACATTATTCAGAAGCTAGAACTCCACAGTAAAATGGAGTAGTTAAACAAAGAAATATAATAGTTTAAGAGATGGTAAGGACAATGATAAATGAATCCAAGATACCAGATAAATATTGGAAAGAGGTAGTTGGTACAGTAGTGTATATCCAGAATAGAGTATTATTGAGAGTCAACAGTGACAAGACTCATGATCTATGGAAAGACAAACCATCTACAGTTAATTATTTTAGAGTTTTTGGTAGTAGATGCTTCATAAAGAGAACTAATAAAAAACTAGGTAAGTTTGAATATAGAGTAGATTAAGGTATATTTCTTGGTTATTATTGCAAAATTAAAGCTTATAAATGTTATAACAAAAGAACAAAGAAGATTTTTGAAAGTGTAAGTGTCAGAATAGAAGATGGAGCACAAAGAATCAGTGATCTAGTAGACATTACTAAAATTATTAAAGAGGAAGATTTTGAAGAATCAGATGAAGATGAGAAGAAGGAGAAAAAGGACACCAAAACCCCATCCAAATATGTCTAAAGAAATCATAATGAAAGTGACATCATCAGGGACATAAATGAAGGAATTCACACTAGAATAATGATGGTAAGTGAATATGAGCAAGTTAATTTATCTTTATTATCTAAAATTCAGCCTAGAACTTTTTTAGAAGCTAGACATGATAAGCATTAGGTTAAGGCAATGGATGAAGAATTAAATCAGATAAAAAAGAATGAAACTTGGGAATTAGTTCTTAGACCAAAAGATCATAATGTGATAGGAACAAAATGGGTTTACAAAAATAAGTTGAATGAAAATGGAGAAGTGACTAGGAAAAAAGCAAGATTAGTATGTAAAGGATATGCTTAGATTGAAGGAATAGATTTTTAAGAAAATTTTGCACCAGTGGCAAGACTAGAGGCTATTAGAATGTTTCTTGCATATGCAATGTTTAAAATTTTCAAAGTGTTTCAGATGGATGTCAAATCTATTTTCCTGAATAAGAATCTAGAAGAGGAGGTCTACATTGAGCAGCCAGATGGATTTATTCTCTCAAATGATAATATCCATGTATGCAGATTGAAGAAAGCACTGTATGGATTGAAACAAACTCCCAGAGCTTGGTATGCAAGACTTGATAAATACCTATAGGATCAAGGTTTTAAGAGAGGATTTGCTGACAGTAATCTCTACATCAAAACAGAAGGTGAGCATCAATTGATTGTTGTGGTACATGTTGATGACATCATTTTTGGAAGAAACATTGAAAAGATGACAAAAGAATTTTTTGATAATATGCAAAAATAATTTGAGATGTCTATGCTTAGAGAATTATCATTTTTTAGGGTTGCAAATATTTCAGTTAGATAAAGGAATTTTCAAATCTCAAAGTTAATATGCCAAAGAAATGTTGAAGAAATTTGGTTTTGAGGATTGTACACCAATTGGCACACCAATGAGTATAGAAAATAAGGTGAGCATGGATGAAGATTCATCTATTACAGATCAATCTTTGTATAAATATACAGTTGGTAGTATTTTATATTTGATAGCATCAAGGCCAAATATCATGCATGTAGTAGGTATGGTTTCAAGATATTAGTCATCTCTAAAAGATACTCATGTTCAGTTGGTGAAGAGCATATTTAGATATATCAAGGGGACATTAGATTATGGATTCGCTTTCACTTTGGTTTCTTATATAGATTTAGATTGGGTAGGTTTCTTGGATGATAGAAAGAGTAAAAGTGGAGGATCTTTCTTCCTCAGTGATAGCTTAGTGTCATGGCTAAGCAAAAATTAAAATTTAGTATCACTTTCTATAGCTGAAGTGAAATATATTATAATGGCATTGTGTTGTACTCAAGTGCTTTGGATGAAGAAAACTTTGGAAGCTATCAAGGTAAAATATGATGAACCTATTTCTATTTTTTTTGACAACACAAGTGTTATTAATCTTTCTAAGAATCTAGTGATGCATTCAAGAAGAAAACATATTCTTATCAGATATCACTTCTTGAGAGAGCAAGTTGCAAATCAATAGGTTAAGATGGAATATATCAGCTCTACATAACATATTGTAGATATTTCCACAAAGACACTACCAAAAAACACATTTGAGTATCTACAAGAGAAATTGGGAGTAAATTATTTTACTGTCTGCCATTAAGGATTAACATCAATTGAGGTGGAGCTAAGTGTTAGCTCCAAGAAAGGTCCTTTGCCATTGATGTCAAAGAGGGAGAAGAATAAAAATAGTTATAGGTACATGTGCAGTAATAGGTGCAAAAATAGGTATAGGTTGCTACACTAAGGGGGAGTTACTGTATATTTTTTAGATAGCAGTATGTGTAGTTTTTTGGTTATGGTAGATTCAGTTTGAGGTTGCCATCAATGACAAAGGAAGAGATTGTTGGAAATATTTTCATTAATGTCAAAGGTTTGGCATTGGTGATAAAGGACTCATAACATCTAATGGTGTTTTTAATATTCATATCTTTGCTAATGTGTATTATTTATTTGATATTAATGAATATATTTTTGGTTGCATAAAATTCAAAAGAGGCCCTTGGAGATGTCAAAGAGTCATGGGGTAAAGATAAAAGAAGAATTGGATGCATTTTCTCATGAAAAGTCATCTTGAGGAATTCCAAGAGTCACCAATTGAAGATAAAAGAGGGTATGGTGCATTTTTCCATGAAGATTCACATTAAGGAATTCAAAAGGTCACCAAGATAAAGACAAAAGAAGAAAGGATGCATTCTCTTATGAAGGGTCACTGTATGACTTTTCAAATGTAAGGATATGAAGGGTCATGCAAGTTTGGTGCCATTTTTCATGAGGATTGAAGGGTCACAAAGGGTGAATGCCAAAGGTCATTTGGAAAGCTATAAATAAAGTCTTGAGAAGCCATTTTTTAATGCAAGAGAGTGCACGGTTTTATAATTATTTTATATATGAAAAGAGAAAAAATAAGTAGGAGATATTGTAGAGTTCTATCATTTATTGAGTAATCAACATTGAGATATAGTTGTGTTTTATACATAAGATGGGGCTAGTGCTCGCAAATCTTTGCAAGGGGTTGGTGCTCTTATGGGTTGATACCCACAAATAGTTATTATGTTGGTGCTCGGCAAAGGGGTTGGTGATCCTGCAAGTTGGTGCTTGTAAACTTTGTAATTTGATTTGGTTCTCATTTTATATACTTGATATTATTCTCCATGGTTGTTTCCACTTTGGGTTTCCATGTAAAATTCTCTCTCTCTCCTCTCTCTCCTCTCTCTCCTCTCCTCTCCTCCTCTCTCTCCTCTCTCTCTCTCTCTCCTCTCTCTCTCTTCTCTCTCTCTCTCTCTCTCTCTCTCCCTCTCTCTCCTCTCTCTCTCCTCTCGTGGTGCATGTTATTGTCTCAATTTTATTGCATATCTTGAATGTGTGATTAAGTGATTAAAGAAAAGAAATCAAATTAAGTAAAAAATATATAATATATTGATTCACCCCCCCCCCCCCCTCTTAGTATATTTCGTGCTTAACATAAAAACCTAAAAAATCACTATATATTTACCAAAAATGGACATCAATTGTAAAATTTATGCCATGAAATCCCTAGGTTTAATTATTCAGACCCTGAAAATACTTGAGTATTGACTATATTGGATTTTGAAAAACTATTTTACCACTTTGTAGGACATGCATTTGTGAGACCAAATCTATCAAATACAGAGTGACTCTAATTTATTATATTTACTAAAATAAATTTAAAGTATATGTTACTTAACAATTATTTTAGTAAATAAGAACTTTAACTAAATATTACCTTCCTATTGATCCTGCAAGTTGGTGCTTGTAAACTTTGTAATTTGATTTGGTTCTCATTTATATACTTGATATTATTCTCCATGGTTGTTTCCACTTTGGGTTTCCATGTTAAAATTTCTCTCTCTCTCTCTCTCTCCTCTCTCTCTCTCTCTCTCTCTCTCTCTCTCTCTCTCTCTCTCTCTCTCTCTCTCTCCCTCTCTCTCCCTCTCTCTCCCTCTCTCCTCTCTCTCTCCTCTCTCTCTCTCTCTCTCTCTCTCTCTCTCTCTCTCTCTCTCTCTCTCTCTCTCTCTCTCTCTCTCTCTCTCTCTCTCGTGGTGCATGTTATTGTCTCAATTTTATTGCATATCTTGAATGTGTGATTAAGTGATTAAAGAAAAGAAATCAAATTAAGTAAAAAATATATAATATATTGATTCACCCCCCCCCCCCTCTTAGTATATTTCGTGCTTAACATAAAAACCTAAAAAATCACTATATATTTACCAAAAATGGACATCAATTGTAAAATTTATGCCATGAAATCCCTAGGTTTAATATTGAGACCCTGAAAATACTTTAGTATTGACTATATTGGATTTTGAAAAACTATTTTACACATTGTAGGACATGCATTTGTGAGACCAAATCTATCAAATACAGAGTGACTCTAATTTATTATATTTACTAAAATAAATTTAAAGTATATGTTACTTAACAATTATTTTAGTAAATAAGAACTTTAACTAAATATTACCTTCCTATAGATATTTTTTAGTTTTTGGATGTAAAGCAATAGGAATGTGTACATATTATAATATGTACATGTTCCTATTGCTTTACACCTAAAAACACAAAAATGTCTATATGAAGGTAATTTTGTGTAAAAAAATAAGAACACGTATGCGTTATAACATGTACATATTATTGAAATTTGAATTCAAAAAACAAGCCTTTTGAATCAAAAATATCTTAGATTCCTGAGCCAAAGGCTTGGAATTATCAATCTACAGTAGAGTATAAGAGTTTTGATATAAAATAATAAATTTTAACTTCCATCTCCAAATACACTGGATTTCAACAAAAAAATTCAAAAAAATTGTTACCATGACAATGAGCATGCTCTCCTCTTTCCAAATATATGATTTTTATAATTTTGGAATTTGTAAGGGTTGATTCCTCACTCTACCTTTTCTAGGCCACTACATGATACAAATATACATGCCTAATCATTTTTATGTAAAAAAAAGCATTGATCTATGTGAAAAAAAAATTATATGGTCCCAAACTAAGCCTAATTCTACACACATTTAAAAAAATCAATTTTCATTTTTTTGGAGATAGTTAGGGAGGTGCATGGCTGACTATCCATTTTTTTTAGTTTTCCATACTATTTAATTAAAAACCTAATAAAAATAATTTTCATTTAAAAAATATAAAAAAATATAGGTCACAAACTAGAAGATCTTATCTAATTATTCTCTAAAGGGTTTCAAACAATATTAAATAAAGCTAAAAAAATGGTGGGTTGAAAAAATGTCTATCTGTTCTATTTGCTTAAAAAAATATATGTTACTCTTCAAATTTTAGATGTTTGACCTAGTTATACCTAACTATTTTTCAAAAACCTTATTTTGGAAACTAGACTAAAAATGTTATAATTCATGTTCTTATACCATCTTTAAAATTTAAGTGTAACCATTTTCAAAATTTGAGTTTAGCCATCTCAAATTATCTATAAAATTTCAAATTTATGAAATTTCAAGAAAATCATGTCCATGGGTATGCCCTTTTGTGTCCCTCCAACCTTGTGCACTTACCCTTAAATGAGCATCATTCTAGACATACACCTAATTGGAAGAACTATATGTAGTTTGAATTCCATCTTCAAATTATTATAGGCAACATCAGCCATTCATTGGGGAGTGGTTAAAGTTAACTTAACCCACATTATTCCCACTCTATAGGCCTAAACCTAGTTTCAAATGTGGACCCAGGGTTTCAATCAAGATATAATGTTTTGGATATTACATGCATAGTGAACCAATAAGATGACACAAATGTTAGAAGTAAAATCACTAAGACGGGGGTGGGGGTGAATCAATGAGCCCATATAATCCAACTTCAATTCCAATTCCTTCAAACTCTTAATCAATCAATACATGCATTCATAAAGCATACATATCATTCATTAAATGAGAAAGAAACACAAAGCAAGATCAAGCACATAACACATGACATATGTGGGAAACCCTATTGGGGGAGAAAACCCACTGGACCCTATAATTAGACTAATGTCCTATAATAAAAATAAAACATTCAGACTAGATACAACTGATCAAGGATCTACCATCCCTTATTTTAGTGAGACTACAATCCCACAAGTAGATACCACACCTATCTACCTTAGCTATTGTTGACGCAATAAATTGCACCCTTGACAGGGGGCAGAGCTCTTGCCTTCCACACGCAACAATGAAAACTCCCCTCTTGCCTGTGGGTATGGCAAAACTAGGGGGATAGTCTCTAGATAAGGGCTAGCTCCCTTCGATGTATCTTTTAGGTCTTGGATTTCCTACTACTAACAAATAAATGGAAAGGGGGGGGGTTGAAAAAGGAGAAGTATGCTGAAAATAGAACTTAAACCTAAACTTAAAATGGGTGATACACCAAAAAAGTAGATCTACTCAACCTGAACATACACTTTTTGCCAAGAACAAAATCTCATATGCTTCATTTGACATGAGAAATCCTTCAGCATCAGTGAGCTAGGGGTCCATAGATGTTTAGGGAGGAAGAAACTACCAGAGGTGTTCTGAGACACACTATGGCAGCCTATTCACATGTGCCTATACTCTGCAAGGGACACTTTTGGCTAACCTACAAAAGGAAAAATCATGATGCACTAGACATGCTAAAATCATCCCAGAGAAAGCATAAAGGATAATGAATTAACACAGAATAAAGGCATAGACACATACAAAAGTGCAAAACTCAGAATGGAGGTAAAAAAGCTATGTCTCGATTCAAGGTAAAATAGCATAGAGTTCTACCTTACAAACCCAGAGATTTTTGGGTAGAGCTTTGCCTTTCAGGCTAAGAGAGATGCCCTCTCAAAATGACAAGTTGACCATATATAGAGGAATAAAAATAGGCCTTTCGGTGCCCTTTTTTCAAGTGGCCCATGTGCATTCTGAGCATTGGGAAGAGGAAACCACTTAAAGATAATGTTGTGTCAGCTCCAATTTTGACTTTAGGCATTTAAGATATATTAAACATTATTTATGAATTTAAGGGATACACCATTTGTCTATAAACAAGACCACTCCTTTAAGTAATTTATGCAGATTGTCTACTCATCAATGCAAAGTGAAGAAAATGGGTCGTGCCATTCACTGTTCACGCCTCTTGATGACTAATTGGTAGATGCTATGTCAACCGCTGGAGTAACTCCTTGAGTCGACACCTCCCTTTGTCACTTAGACTATTTTTTCCATTTTTGTACTTGGCTCTTTTGCCTCTTCCTAGATCTATCTTTTTGGCTCCTTCATCCTTTAGGGCTATCTCCTACTAATTCTTTATCTCTTTGGACTGAGAGTGTTCCATCTTTGACATCTATCATAGTCCACTACTTTGAAACCTATAAGACACTTGAAACATAGATGTAGACACTTGTCACACTCTACTAAGTTATAATGGGACATGTGGAAACATCTGCTTAACTTATTATATGTTTGATGTTCTTTGAGAGTCATGCAAAAGATGACACATGGTGGCTTCCACTTACTTTAGAAACTTGCCCAGGGCCCACCACATTCCTTACTCAAATAACAAAACCAAGGGAAGAAACTGTAGATGTTAACACATGGCAACTTATATTAAGCCTCACTAGGGACACGTGGTGGCTTTCGATGCACTCTGAGAGAAGCTTTGGATGTAGACACTTGTTGCGCTCCACTAAGAAATAGGCAAGGACACTTGGCAGCATCTGCTTAACTTATAGGAGCTCTTTAGGGGTCCTTTGAGATTTATGCAAAAGATGACATGTGGTAGCTTTCACTGAGCTTTAGCAAAAATATTATAAATATTTGGGACTCACTCAAATTCATGTGGATAATGACACTTGGCACACTCCGTTTAACCTTAGTGACTCACCTGGGTCCCAACATAATCTTTACCCAATAATGAAACAAAATGAAGAAACTACTTATGTTGACACTTGGTGGCTTTCACATACTTTAATACGGGACACATGGTGGCATCCACTACATTATAATGGGACACATGGCACATTCCACTACTTTTAGAAACAAAGTAGAAAGGGGCTCGGTAGATGACACTTGGTATCTTTCACTGGACTTATAGGAGCTTTAGGGTCCTTTGAGAGTTATGTAGAAGATGGCATGTAGCGGCTTCCACGTGACTCTCTCCTTGACTATTTCTTCCTTTTGGATCTAAGCCTTTGAATTCCTTTGGGTTCACAACTTTCATTAAAAAACCAATGGTTATTTCATTTCTACAAAGTTGACGTCTGTGCGCCCATTGCTTGAACCGAATGGTCCATTTTGTGCCTAAGTGTTTGGAACCTATTTCTTCCACATAGAGTCTGTAGAAACATCTACAAAGTCCATATAAATGCTTTTAGAGTTTGTAGATTTTATGTAAAATCAAAATATGAACTGGCTCAAAATAATAGGGAAAGAACCGGGACCAATTTTGGCCTGTTGGACCAAAAATGGTCAACAAATTGGTGACTCCCAGGGGAAGCATGCCTCATATGCTTAGAAACTAGTTGCCTTAAAATGCATTTGGCATGGAGTTGAGATGTAGCTTGAAAAGTTTAGAAACAACCCTAATAGATCCTAGAATCAATCATGAAGCTTTTACCCCAAACACAAAGGAAAACACACACAAGGCTAAAAACACTACTTGTGCGAACAACACTTAGGGAGAACATGAAAGAAAACTGAAAACAAACTACTATGTACAACTAACTAGGTATATTTTCCTCCCTCCTAGATCAAAGGGGAAATTTCTTAAGTCTCCTTCCTAGAAAGAAAACTTATGATGCCAGACAAGTGGATGAATGGAATGGAGACTTGGTGACTTGCTCCTCTTGCTTGTCACCTTGATTGGCTTGCATCTGAGTGGATCAGAGTCAAACATGCTTCCAACATATATGTACTCTTCTTGTCTTTAGAAGCTTGTTGAATGATAGTCCTTCATGCTGGTGTGTTTCACCAAGAAATCACTAGCTACTATTTCATCAGCATAAGCCCTTTGATGTACATAATCCTTCTACATCATATCATGGTTTGACTTGTTCCCTTCTACTTCATTGAAGACTCTATCAAACTCATCCTCTATTCCTTCATGGCTTTCTTGAAGAAGGGTGATTGTTGTGATGTCTGAAATGGAATCACAAACTAATTGCTCATCCCATAGAATATCACCTTCTTGTTTAAAACTCTCTTCTTCAAGGCTTTCCTCAAGATAGACCAGCCTCTCTTTTTCTTGCTCAAGGACCAAAGTTTCTAGTTGCTCAAAGACATCCATCTGATCCTCCTCCAACTCAAGTTCCATGGCATAGTCATCCTCCTCATCAAAGTAACAAGGAAGTTCATCAAATAAAGGAGGAGAGAGCTCACCATGCTTACATTCCTCTTCGTATTGCTAGAACATTTGCATGTATGCATGACCTACATCTTCTCCATTACTGATGAAGTCTTCAAAAGGAGCCTCCATGATGACTTCATCTTCTTTTTCACTCATGATAGCTTCTTGAGAAATTGTATATTGGATCTTCTCTTCCTCACTCACCTCCTACAAAATAGGTTCCTCCTTGAGAAGGGATGAAGTGGAAGGATGATGATTAAAACCATGTGGAAGAGGAGGCAGTCCTTAAGCTAGAATTGAATGATTCTCCTCTTTCCATTTAGCCAACAATTTATCTATATTAGGCATGGCCTGATAGATCTCTTGGAGATCTATAGATGGGATGTATTTAGGCATGGAATCTGCTGCATCCACCACACATTGGCTGAGGAATCTCACTCTAGACTCCAAATCTATAATTCTCCTAGCTAGATCTTCTTGAAAAAGCCTTTCTTGGAGGTCACCAACATCATTATGATGAGTAGGAGTAGCTTTTTCTTCTTCAAAGTTCTGAGCTAGTTCCTGGCATTCCCTCCTCCAACTTGGAATTTTTACATCATGTCGAAAGAATTAAGGAAGTTGAGGGAGATTAGGATGGGTCTAATCATGCACAAAAAGAGTTGCTTCAAGAGAGATGTGTTGGCTCATGGTGTTCCCTTCAAAGGAGGATTCACACTCTAAAGAATTGAGAAGGTTCATTTCCATGAGAGGTTTCTCTAGTTCCCTTTGATGTTTGAAGGCTAAGCGCATGGCGTTAAACACAGGATTATTGATGCATCAGATGAGCTAGAGTGGGCAACTGCTATATGATAGAAAGGATTTGCTATACAAGAGGGGGCACATGAGGCTGACTACCTTGAATGAATGGACTCTTCCATTTTTTTAACTATTCCTTCATTGATTGTAAGGCCTAAACTTGCCTAAACAAACACTCATGTTTATACATCAGCTCCTATTGATATCTATACTACTCATCCAATCTGTTGATCTCCATCACCTGCTTCTCATATTCTAGCCTTATTTCCCTTATTATTGAAGGGAAACTAAGAGATCTACTTGAGGGGATGCTATGAACATCCTAAGCTTGATCAAAGCTATGTGAAGGAACATAAGACCCATGGTTCTGAGTAATAGAATCATACATACCAAATGGTGATTTCTTGATGGCACCAAGACTACTTGACCATTTAATTCAACTCAGAGTCGCCATTGGTGTTGATGAAAAAAGCTTCCAAAGGCTGGTTGGTTAAAAAACACACCAAAAATTCTTCAACTCTTTAGATAAAACTTGTCCCACAATCACCTAATTAAAGGTCAGGTGTGGTATTAATGGTCCATCCCCCTATAAAAAGACCAACACCAATCCTAGAATTTTTATAAGTGTCTGAACATGGTCCCACCGGGCATGCCAAAAATTGTTGACATAGTGGATTGCTCCCTTAATAAGAGGTAGAGATCTTTCCTTCCACACATAATAATGGAAACTCCCCTCTTGCTTGTGGGTATGGCAAAACTAGGGGGAGAGTCTCTAGATAAGGGCTAACTCCCTTTGATGTATCCTTTAGGTCCTAGATTTCCTACTACTAAAAAATAAATGGAAAGGGGGGGGGGGGGTTGAAAAGGGAGAAGGATGCTGAAAATAGAACTTAAACCTAAACCTAAAAAGGGTGATACACCAAAAAAGTTGATCTACTCAGCCTGAACATACACTTTTCACCAAAAACAAGCTTTCATACACTTCATTTGACATGAGAAATACTTCTACATCAGTGAGATAAGGGTCCATATATGTTAAGGGAGGAATAAATTACCAGAGGTGTTCTGAGATACACTATGGCAGCCTATTCACATGCACCTATACTCTGCAAGGGACACTTCTAGCTAACCTGCAAAAGGAAAACTCACGATGCACTAGACATACTAAAATCATCCCAAAGAAATCATAAAGGATAATGAATTAACAAAGAGCAAAGGCATAGACACATATAAAAGTGCAAAACTTAGAACGGAGGTAAAAAAGCTATGTCTCGATTCAAGGTAAAATGGCATAGAGTTCTACCTTACAAACCTAGAGATTTTTGGGTAGAGCTTTGCCTTTTTGGCTAATATAGATCCCCTCTCAAAATGAGAAGTTTGCCATATAGAGGAAGAAAAAGAGGCCTTTTGGTGCCCTTTTTTCAAGTGGCCCATTGCATTCTAAGCATTAGAAAGAGGAAACCGCTTAAAGATAATGTTGTGTCAGCTCCAATTTTGACTTGAGGTGTTTAAGATATATTAAACATTATATATGAATTTATGGGCCACACCATTTGTCTACAAACAATACCACTCCTTCAAGGCATTTACGTGGCTTGTCTACTCATCAATGCAAAGTGAAGAAAATCGGTTATGCCATTCACTGTTTGCGCCTCTTGATGACCAATTGGCAGATGCTATGTCAACCACTAGAGTAACTCCTTGAGTCGACACCTCCCTTTACCACTTAGACTATTTTGTCTATTTCTACACTTGGATATTTTGCCTCTTCCTGGATCTGTCTTTTTGGCTCCTTCATCCTTCAAGGATATCTTATACTAATTCTTTGGCTCTTTAGACTAGGAGTGCTCCGCCTTTGACATATGTCATAGTTTGCTACTTTGAAACCTATAAGATGCTTGAAACATGGATGAAAACACTTGTCATGCTCCACTGAGTTATAATGGGAACGTGGTAGCATCTGCTTGACTTATAGAAGCTTTGATGTTATTTGAGAATCACGTGGAAGATGACACATGGTAGCTTCTGTTTACTTTAGCAACTCGCCTAGGGCCCATAACAGTCCTTACTCAAATAATGAAACCAAGGGAAGAAATTGTGGATGATGACACATGGTAGCTTCTGTTGACCTTCACTAGGGACATGTGGTGGCTTCCACTGCACTCTGAGAGAAGCTTCAGAAGTAGAAACTTGTCACACTCTGCTAAGAAATGGGTGAGGACACTTGGTAGCATTCACTTAGCTTATATGATCTCTTTAGGGGTCCTTTGAGAGTTATGCTAAAGATAATATGTGGCAGCTTCCACTGAGCTTTGGTAAAAATATTAGAAATATTTGGGACTCACTTGGATTCATGTGAATGATGACACTTGGCACACTCTGCTTAACCTTAGTGACTCACCTAGGGTCCACCATAATATTTACCCAATAATGAAATAAAATGAAGAAACTATGGATGTTGACACTTGGTGGCTTTCACTTACTTTAACAGGGGACACGTGGTGTCATCTTCTACATTATAATGAGACACGTGGCACATTCCACTACTTTTAGAAACAAAGTAGAAAGGGGCTCAATAGATGACACTTGGCAGCTTCCATTGGACTTATAAGAGCTTTAGGGTCCTTTGAGAATTACATGGAAGATGACACGTGGTAGCTTCCACGTGACTCTCTCCTTGATGATTTCTTCCTTCTAGCTCTAATCCTTTGAATTCCTTTAGGTTCATGCCTTTCATTAAGAAACCAATAGTTATTTCATTTCTACAAAGTTGACGTCTGCACACCCGTCGCTTGAATCCAATGGTCCATTTCGTGCCTAAGTGTTTGGAACCTATTTTTTCCATGCAAAGTCCATAGAAATGCTTGAAGAGTTTGTAAAAATGCCTGCATAGTCCATTGAAATGCCTGTAGATTCTATAGATTTTATGTAAAATCAAAAAATGAGCTGGCGCAAAATAGCAGGGAAAGAAGGGGGACTGAATTTGGCCTATTAGACCAAAAATGGTCAATAGCTACCACAATAACTACACTTTTAACAAGTTTTACCTTGCAAGGAGGCTATAACCCCCTTAAATGTTTAGTAACCACAAAATTACCTATGAACATAAGTTCTCCACCTTTGAATTGATGTACTCAACACCTGATGATAGACCTATAATAACACAACCCCATTCACTTCTTCTCACACACATAATACATCCAAAGCCACATTTTAGATCACTCTATACTTTGCTCATCCTTAACCAGCAAGATCACTATTCTATCATTAGAATTATGACCTATAGGTCCTACACATAATCCTCAATCTAATCATCTCATAAACTCATCCACTAGGCATACTACCCTCATTTTCTCAACCCTTCACTCTTATGAACACACACTTGCCTCTTACAAATCTAGACATCATCATCTTTGATTTCACTATTTATAGATCATTCATGTATACCAACATGTTGGTCAGCCATTAGGAATGTCTTAACCCTTAAGGTGTAACTCATATTGAGACACATCTCAACATAATCCATATAGGTCAGTTAAATCACCAATGGGTCACCCTTAAGCACCTACTTCTTTTAATTAGGCCATATAAGCCCTTATAGATCTTAGAGAGATCTATTCACCCCTTTAGCACTTTATCAAGAAAAATAAGAATACAATACCAATTTAAAATGCATAGTTACACTCCTAGTGACCCCTTAGACATCCTCAAGTGCTTACAGTCATCTATGTTCACCTCTGTGTATGCTCAATCTACTCACACAGTAGCCTTATACATAAGAACACTATGAATGGATACATAGTCAATTTATTAAGCATTGTTCATACTCAAAATAAATTGATCACACATCAAAAATCCTCACACAACATCCTCATGGATTATACAACACTATACAATATCTAATTCATCATGAGACATCTAGATACCATCTAGACGAGGTCAAAAATATTTCTTGGGTCACTTGTAGAAAATAGCCAAACATGGTCATCTTTGGATACCAATATATTAATTTGTATAAACAATAAGACCATATAAATAGTTTTACTAGATTTTACTTGAATTCCTTTACATTTTTTCCTTTTACACCATTAGAAAATTCATCTTACATCAAAAGATATAGCTCAAACATTACATATTATTTTTCTCTTTGCAAATTTCAATATTCAAATTCAAATGGTTATAGATAAACATCAATCATCTTGATATCATCTCACATCCTCTATCAGTCTAGATAATCAAAATCCATCAATATTATTTTAAGGATATCTAACTTTAATGACATTAAACATCGAACATGTTGACCACTTTGACTTACTATGCTCCATCAATCTCAAATGTATGATCAAATGCAAACCATCAGATCCTTATCTTTAATCTTTGTTCAATGTTAAACCTCAAGTACTTCCTCCAATATCATTTATTCTTGACATCTTGGAGAAAAAGTGCATCTTTTATCTCTTTGTGAGTTGCTTGAACTTTAACTTGTGCAAAATTGACTAAGTATAGGAACCATTATAATCTGTTTGAGTAGCCAACTTTGAACCTCAATAACTTTTTATGTGCTTAGACACATGATCTAAATCTTGGACCATATGATATCCTCATGTAGGAGAATATATTCATGTATCAACCGAATCTTATAACCTTAATTCATGTTATATATAATTCCATTAATCTGCTCACTCATATTTTTTTTCCACAAACTATGCATAGAACTGCTTGGAAGGCCAACTTGGCACAATTGTATATTTTGATGTGCTTCATCGCATGAGTAAAATTTAATGTATATCAACTAATAAAAATAAATAAAAAAACATAGATTATCATTTTATATTGTCACCTTCACATTTTCAAAATAAAACATCATCAAAATATCTACTCATATTTTTTTGCCACATGCAAATTTGGCTAAGTATGGGAAAACACTGTCAAACTGCTTGGGAGCCCAACTTGTACGTGAATATATTTTGTTACACTTTATCGCATTTCCTAAAAATTAGTGCATATAAAATATTCAAAAAAATAAATAAACTTATTTAACCATTTCATCCTAACAGCTCCACATGTGTGAATTCTGACATCATCAATATGCTTACTCGACTATGTTTGAGCCCCTTTGTAAATTTGGCTAAGTATGGGAACTTAGTGAATTATATATGTGAATCCAACTCTTCACCCACATATATTATATTATGATTCAATCCATGACATTTAACTTTAACCATAGTAACTTTGGAGTAATGTGATCACACCTATATGACCAACTCCCCCTAAATCAGCCATACGTGGCAATGGTGACATCAATAAACTACCTACTCAGGTTTTCTACCACTAGACCCAAAATGACTAGATGAAAACAATGATAAACCAAATTAATTCCAATCATGCACTAAATCACTCTTGACCTTTTATAGGACCCATCATATATGCTCAATAATTTAGACTAATCCCTAATCATCTCTAAATAGTCAAACTCTGAAGATCGACCAAGCCAACTTCAAGCACACTAGGATAAACACATTACATACTTTGTCATTATCACTTAGACTATCAAGGAACTTCATCATCTCAATTGGACACCTCCATGACATCACCATGACATCATTGAATACTCTTCAATAATCTCCCCTTTTGTTATTGGTGTCAATACCCATCATAAAACAATATATAGGTCACCTTCCATCTCTATCTTCAAGCACTCTCACCATAGGTACTTTTTAACCCTTTGACACAATGATAAAGTGGACACCAAATGATCTTGAGGACCTTAAAATGATACCAATAGGAGAATACTATATTATAAATATATCACAAACTCCCCCTTACTTTGAGCCTACATCTTCTTACCTTGACAACATCCTCTTGCTCCATGCCAACACTCTCTTCAACCAAGCACTACAACCAATGAATAAAAGACACAAAAAACACTCAAAAATGGAAATCCCCAAGAAACATCTAAGAGGGACTTCCCATAAGATCTTTGATCCATTACACCTCCTGAGCATGTTCAAATCTCCATACGTCATGAAGAACCACCACACAAACTTACTAGCTTTCTCTCTCAAGACAACTTCATGACCACCAAAATAACTTCATTCCACTCAACAAATAGGAAACATGATCTAAACAAACCTAATAAATCACCTTAAAATACTCATGCCTTTCTCTTTTGGAGAAATTGAGTGCAAAGCACTCTTCTTCTCACTAGACCTATTTAGACTCCTTGTAGCCCTACTAGGAACTTATAGAGCCCACAAATTTTAGTAGATACATCTTCAATATTTAAAATTTAATATCTAGATAACTTTCATATACCACCTTAGGCACACCAAATTTCATCACCTAGATCATCCTATATGACATATTTCTTTAACAAACCTACTGGCCAATTTGGCCTCCTTGATAAAAACATGAGTAATATGGAAACCATAAAGCTTCAAATAATTGTTAAGCTTGATTTGATAACCCAATTGGCCTATTAAAACATATTAATAGTCCTCATAACTCAACTCATAATTCAAATTATTTTTTTTGCATATCCCAAAACCCTAAAATATTAAAATAAATAGGGTCAACAAACCTCTTAGTCAACACATGCCTCTAAAACTTCTTACACACCTGGAGACAACCATCACACACTTATAGACCAAGATTTGAGCTTCCACACCTTTAGTAACATTGAATTCCTATACCATATCTTTGACCTTTTTGATCATCAAAATCATCTTGACATTCCATCAATACTCATTATGTCAGCTAGAAACACTCATTCTATCTCTACAAACCCTACATACACAATACTTATCCTAACTTCGCACACCAATTCCAATTGAAAACACTCATCTCTTGCCTTTTCAGATATTTTTAAGAACACCACAACAACAATTTATTCTCCAATGAAAGGACTCTCTTAAGAAATATATACAGAGACACATTACTTCACAATATCCTAGAATAGTGTGAAACTAGGAGTTATCCATAGCTCCTCATATTCATTCTCTTCCTTGGTCATTTGATACTTATATATCTTCTTCTTATTTTTCTTCTTATGCTTTGCTTGAGTAGTCTTTTATGCTTTTTTAATGTGATTTAATTAACTACTAAAAATAAAGTATAAGCAGGGTTTTTAAGATTACCTAGAGATATGGATGGTTGGTTGCATGCCATTGATCAATCTTGATTATGATAACTCCTCTTTGGCTAGGGAGGAATTACTTGTAAGACACCACACTTAAACAAAAATGGGATTAAAATAAAGATGAGTGGGTTGCCTAGGTACAAACCAGTCTTGAAAAGTGGCACGCTTTCTCAAATGGATGTCAGCCCACTATTTACATTCAAGTTTATAAATAAACATGAAATTACAAAGGTATAAATCATGTAAAATACAATTTGATAAAGATAAATGATTATGGATTATTCAAGATAATAGATAAAATATACAAGAAAATAGATGTAGGTATAAACAATACCAACATACAACTTAATAAAGATTAGATAAATGCAAACTACCTATGATTAAGAGATAAGATAAATGGATTATTCAAGGGAAAGATGTATAAATGCTTTTGCTAAGTTTTAGTAATGGATATCAGTAGATTAGGAGATATATTTAGATAATAGAATATAGATTTAATATATGTTGAAGATGTAAAACAAACTGTTTAAAGAGATATTTTTATAGTCTGATAGGGATCATTGATGATCCTATAATATCAATGTTGATTCTTCAGGATCGATATCGATTTAGATGAATCGATGTTGATTCTATGTAAAATTGTATAACTATAAATAAACTATAATGACAAACTATATTACTGATAAAACAATAAAAAGTGAATGTAAAACATACACAAACATACACAGAAGATAGTAGATTAGAAGTGTAAATAAATTGAAGGACAAAACTTACCTTTAATGCTGAAAATAAACTTGACAAGATGAGAGAGAGAGAGAGAGAGAGAGAGAGAGAGAGGAGAGAGAGAGAGAGAGAGAGAGAGAGAGAGAGAGAGAGAGAGAGAGAGAGAGAGAGAGAGAGAGAGAGAGAGAGAGAGAGAAACCTTAAAAAACCTTTAATAAGCTCTCCAACATAAGTTATGCAAGATTTTCAGTTGTTGATCAAGTCCAAATATAGGTTTTAATGAGATTTTAACAGCATTTTAGTTTCTAATATTTTAGTCATGTTCCATCTTGAGCTATGGAGGTTTGTTGTGTATAAATGGATTGACATTGATCCTAACTGATTGGCATCAATCTTGGAGGATCGACATCAATTTACCAAAAATGGGTGAAGATGAATGAAAAGCCATTTCAATGGGTTGGCATGGGGTAAATAAGGGTTAGAATGACTTCTGAGGTTGTTCAAGTTGTTTTAACCACATGATAAGTTTGTTAGGAGGTTGGGTAGATTTAGATTTTTATTTAATTTTTAGATTGTTTATTATTTAAAATATTTTGGGTGGTTAGGGATGGTAAATAGTAATTAATAGGGTTAATTACCATGGGTAAATAAGGGGTATATATGCAAAATAAATATTTAAGTACAAGTTGACATTTAATTATGGACATTTAAGTTATACTTCAAGTTATAATTTTATGTATATATTTTTAGGATGTTTGAGAGGGGTTTTAGACCTCTAAGAGATAAGATGAAAAATATAGATTTTTGGAAGTTTACATCACATTTCAGACTTAGCCTATTTAAGGGTTATTTTATACAAGTAAAGTTACGACAAGTCACAACACTTTGCTTTAGCGAACTAAGGATAAAGAAATAACCTAAACAAATAGTAGAATAGGGAAAGGGTGCTAAATTTTGGCATCTACAGGCATAAGAGAAGCAATATGCTCATCCACTAAAATATTTTCCTTTATGATTGTACTAATAATACATGGAGATAACATAGATTCATGACATACCTTTTCATCTATAGAATCTTCCTTGCATCTTGGAACCTCATTACTAGACATAGATAATTGGTGTTATTTACATGAAACTAGCTCAATAATAGCAGGATGTTCACTTGGATCCATACACACCTTAGAACTAGCCTCAACTAATATCTTGGTCTTCTTATTGAGATTAGTCTCTTCATTTACAACATGAGCAGACAATGAGATCCCTTGGCACTCTTCAACTTTTTAAGCATTCTCCACCATAGCATACAAATTACTTGGACCTAAAGACTCATCATGACTCACACTTACCACCTTTGGTTTCCATGAGTTAACTTTCATTATTCCTTGCACTCTTGGATCTTGATTTAACTTATTTTGACTTAATGGACTTTGCTTGATGAACCTAGCAATGTGACCAATCATCTCATAGTTATAGTAAACAATACTCCTTGATGGAAACATAGTTTATCTTACCTTGTTTGGACATAAAATTGTAATGTGTCCTATGTCATGACAAATGAAACAATATCCTCTTTTTGAAGAGGTCTCACCTTGCCTTAATTTATGTGGACAATGATTTGAAAAGAGTCCCACATCAAGATAGTTGAAGCACTGAACCTTGTTCACATAATTTTACTAATGACCACCATCATAATTCTATACAAAATCATTGATTACATGTGTAATAGTAACCATTGAAACTTGCATACCTCATGGGATTTGGTAATCTGATCTAATTTGTATTCAATCTTCTAGCACCTTCATTCCTTGTCTAATGATTTGTCTTCTGTAGTTCTTCTTTGTAACAAAGGCTAGTTCTATCACTTGCATGCTTTTAAACACTTAGAATATTGTATAGATCACCTGACCTCTTTTCGAATCTCACAAATGACTTCACCTTAGTATATGTCTTCTCTAATTTATCTTTTAATGAGTCTTTCTCAAAATCATACCTTGAACATTCTTCTTCTTTGGATTTTAGACTTATAGATAAAGATTCCAACTTAGAATTAAGAAACATGACTTCACTTCATGTTCTCTAGAGTTTTTAATTAATCTTACCTCAAACATACTAAATTTCTCTTCATTTAAACTAATTTGAGACTTCATCTTCTTGTTAATATTTTTCTCAATCGTTAGTTCTTCTAAGGCATTCATCAATTTAGTCTCATAATCCACCTCATCTTTCTCATCATCTGAATCACTCCAAGTAGAATCATTTTGATGTGAACAACTTCCTTTTTCAACCATGAAGAGGGATTCATCTTCAATAAAATCATCAGCCTCATGATCATACTCTAAGTCAATATATTCATTCTCATCTAATGAGCTAAAATCTTTATTGGTGAAAAAACTCTATTTGTTCTTGAAGGACTTCTTATTGTTGTCATACTTTCTAAACCCTTTCTTCATTTATGTCTTCTTGTCTTCATCTTGGTCCTCACCATACTCTTAATCATCATTATTCTCATGCTTATGAGTGCACTTCCTATCAAAATGTTCTACCTCTCCATAATTAAAACATTTGAATGGTAACTTACCCTTATACTTACCTGAACCTATTTTCAATTTATTTGTAAGAAAAGCAATTAGTTCATCCTCATCAATATGAGAAATTTCATCTTCCTTGATTTTATTACCTTGGAACTTCTTCTTCTTAGGCTTATATTATACCTTTAAGGCATCTTATTTATTTGGATCTTTATCATCATCGATTCTAATTTCATAAGCTATGAGAATCCCATACAACTCATCCAACTTCTGCTGAGAAAGATCATGACTCTTTTCTACTATAGAAAATTTTGAATCAAATTTAAAGGAAAGACACCTTAAAACCTTTTAAACTATAGTATATTCTCTCCAAGACCTCTGATGATGTTCATAATCTCATCTAACCTTTGCATGAGATATGTCACTGAGTCTTCCTCCTTCATCTTGAGGCTCTCAAATTACCTTATGTGAATTTGCAACTTAGCAAGCTTAACCTTTGAATCTCCTTCATAAATGATTAGTATTTTATCCCATATCTCTTTGTCATATTTATAGTGGATTACCTTAGTGAACTTAGTCTTTATAAGAATAAAAGTGATGGCAATGATTTACTTATAATTGTTCTCAAACATCCTCTTGCCTACAACATTAGATAGAGGAGTAGCAGGAAAAACATAGCCATCCAAAACAAATTGCCATACCTCAAACCCTAGGGACATAATGTATGACCTTATCCTTGTACTCCAAGAGAATAATAGGATCCATTGAAAATCAATGATTTCTTAGTAGATAAACCTCACATTTGATGGCTACCCATATTGTACCTTTCATCACCTTCATGTTGTCAATCCTTTGCCAAAGGACCTTGCTCTGATACCAGTTGTTAGAGGTACAATCACTAAGTAGGGGGGATAAATTATTAATCCCATATAATCCAACTTAAATTCTAATTCCTTCAAAATCTTAATCAATCAATACATGCATTAATGAAGCATACATATCATTCATAGCAATGAGCAAGAAAGACAAATCAAGATCAATCACATACAACATGACATATGTGGGAAACCCTCTTGGGGGAGAAAACCCAACGGAACCTATAATTGGACTACTGTCCTATAATAACAAGAACCAATTTAGGCTAACTACAACTGATCAAGAAACTACCATCCCTTATTTTAGTGAGACTACTATCCCATAAAGAGCTACCACACATGTTTAGCTAATCCACCACAATAACTAGAGCTTTAGCAAGTTTCACCTTACAAGGAGGCCATAACCCCCTTATATGTTGAGAAACCATAAAAAACCCTATGAACATAACTTATCCAAATTTGAACTGATGCCTTCAACACCTAATGATGGACCTCTGATAACATAGCCTCCTTCACTCCTTACACATAACAAATCTAAAGCCACCTTATGGATCACTCTATACATTGCTCATCCTCAACATATAAGAGAACTATTATATCATCATAATTATGACATACATCATAGACACATAGTCCTCAATCCACTTATCTCACCAAATCATCCATTGGGTGTACTACCCTCCTTATCTTCTCAACCCTTCACTCTATTGAACACATACTCACCTCTTACAAATCTAGAAATCATTATCTTCGATTTAACTATTTATAAATAATTCTTTAATAACAACATCTTGGTTAGCCATTAGGAATTAATTAACCCTTAAATCATATCTCATATCAAGACATGGCTCAAAAAAATCCACATAGGTCAGCTAAAGCACCCATGGGTCACCGTTAACCACCTACTTCTTTCAAATAGGCCATACAAGCCCTTATAGGTCTAACGAAGACCTATTCAACCCTTTAGCACTTCATCAATCAAAAACAAAACACAAAACCACTTTAAAATGCATAGGTTCACTCTTCATGACCCCTTATATATCTTTAAGTTATTACAATCATCTCTTCTCACCTCTACATATGCTCAATCTACTCACACAATAGCCTTGTACACATGAACATTATGAATGAATACACAGTTAACTTATTAAGCATTATTCATACTCAAGATATATTTATCATACATATAAAATCCTCATAGATCATACTCATGGAGTATACAACAGTCTCTAATATCTATTTCATCTTGAGGCATCTAGATACCATGAAGATGAGCTCAAATATCCATCTTGGGTCAGTTGTAGAACATAGTCAAACACATAGTCAACTTTAGAGCTTAATATCTACATCTATATAAACATTCAAACCAAATAATTAGTTTCAATATATTTGAATTTAATTCCTCTAAATTTTTCCATTTTACACCATTAAAAAATTCATCTTGGATCAAAAGATATAGCTCAAACATTGCAGAATGGTTTTTCCCTTTGTAAATTCGAATATTCAAATTCAAATGGTCACATATAAACATTGATCATATTGTTATCATATTGTGTTCTCACTCATCTTGAAAAATCATTATACATCAATATTATTTTAAGGATCTTTAAATTTAATGAAATTAAACATTGAATAACTTGACCACTTTCACTTACTACACTTCATCGATCTCAAACGTACGATCAAAAGCATACTATTAGATCTTTATATTTTATCTTTGCTTAACATTAAACCTTGAGAAATAATTTTAATCTCACTATTACCTAACATCTAGAGAAAATGTGCATCATTTATCTCCTCTAAGGTTCCTCAAACTTTACCTTGTGAAAAATTGACTAAGTATAGGAACGATTGTAATCTATCTAAGTAGCCAACTTTGAACCTCAATAACTTTTTATGTGCTTATATGCATGCCCTAAAGTTTTAATGATATGATATCCTCACATAGTATAATATATTCATGTATCAACCTATTATTATAACCTTCATAGATGAAAATTATAACTCCATTAATATGCTCACTCATATTTTCTACGATAGAGTCAACTATGCCTAGAACTGCCTAGAAGGCTAACTTTGCACATGCATATGTTTTGATGTACTCAATTACATGACCTAAAATTTAGTACATATCAACTAGGCACAAAAATTAATAAACCCATATGATTATTTTCTCTTGATGGCTTCACACATTCAAAATATAACATCATAAAAATGCCTAATCATATTTTCTTTCCACATGTAAATTTGGCTAAGTATGGGAAAACACTGTCAAACTGCGTGGGATCCCAACTTTGCACTTGCATAAATTTTGTCACACTTCATCACATGAATTTAAAATTAGTGAATAACAACTAATAAAATAAATAAATAAAACCATGTGACCATTTTGTCCTAACACCTCCATGTGTGTTAATTTTGACATCATCAACATGCTTACTTGGCTCTACTTGAGCCCCTTTACAAATTTGGCTAAGTATGAGAACTTAGTGAATTCCATCTAAGAAGCCAAATATGTACCCACATCTCTTATGTGGTTATTAAATGCATGACATGCAACTTGGGACTAATGTGATCACACCCATATGACCAACTCCCTTGGAATCATCCATACATGACAATGGTGACATCAACAAACTGCCTACTTAGATTTTCTACCACTAGACCCAAAATGACTAGATGAAAATAATGATCAACCAAATGAGTTCCACTCATGCACACAAGCACTCAATCACTATTGACCTTTGATAGGACCCATCACACATTTTCAATACTTTAGGCATATCCCTAATCATCTCTAAATAGTCAAAATCTGAAGATCAACCAAGCCAACTTCAAGCACACTAAGATAAACACATTGCATACTTTGTCATTGTCACTTAGATTATCAAGGCACTTCATCCACTCTCTTTTACACCTACATGACATCACCATGACATCATTGAAGACTCTTCAACAAAAATATATGGATTATAAGTAGCATAGTGGCCTCTATTGAAATAAAGAGGTGAAATTCACACAGACAAGTCTATCTAAGTACAGACTGTATCAACTAAAATAGTTGCCTATAAAATTCTAGATTGGTTGAGATGGTTCCAGACACCTAGTTCTTGATTTGAGCAACACATAATCTACTTATAACCCTTATTCATTTACATTTAGTGGTAAATTTTCACATAATATTGTTAGGTTGTGGAGCTAAAAGCTTCAACTATGCAGACATGGAGAAGGTTGCTAAAGATCTAGGAGCATCGACATCGATAGGATAACCAACGTCGGTCATGATGAATGCAGGAAGGCAACTAGCATCGGTAGCAGGTCAGCCAACGTCGATCAGCACCAATCAAGTAGGGACCGACATCAGTCGCCTGTGGCGGTTCCAAAACTGCTATTTACGAATAGTCAGTTAAGTGAAGCGAGAGTTTGCATGTAAAGGCTATTTCGAGTCCTGAGCTACATCTAATTTAGAAGTCTAAGTTATTGTTTAAGTGTGGGATCTATTTATAGACCCATTGGCATGTATTGTAATCATGAGCTGATAAGGAAGGCAAGGAAGATCCTTCCATTATAAGATCATTGAGTTGCAGGTTGTTGCAAGCTCATAGGAGATCTACATGTGTAAGTATGGTCTATTGAATTGTAGGTTTCAGGTTCATGGGAGATCTACTTTAAGTACTTTAGAGTGCTTGGTGTACTGGTAGGGTTATTACTGATTGGTTGGAGAGGTGAACACCAATTCTGTGTGTGAGTTGTGTGTTGGGACCATTTTTGGTAGGAGAGTGAATTATTGAGAAGAATAGTTGTACACTTGAGGTGTGGGAAGCCTCTATAAGGTGGAAGAGTATGGCGTCTCTTTATTTTATTCTTTTCTATACAAGTATTAATACAAGATAGTGTATTGTCTCTCATATTCTGTGTCATTGGTGAATTCTAGTTACTTGTTGATTCTGTGTTATTTCACATATTTAATTGCTTATATATTGGTAATCATATTGTGCTCTTTCTGAGGAGCAAGATCCTACAAGTGGAATCAGAGAGCTATTTGTTTGCCCCTGATTTCCCAAAAACTGGTATCAGAGCTTTTGGTTAGGATTACTAACAAGTTGGATTAGATCTGGTTAGTGTGTGTTGATTACAGGTTACTCACAGGGATTTCTATTTGAGTGGGAGTATAGCAATGGTAGATGAAAGTAGA
The DNA here is from genome assembly GCA_037957365.1 of Torreya grandis. Taxonomy (NCBI): domain Eukaryota; kingdom Viridiplantae; phylum Streptophyta; class Pinopsida; order Cupressales; family Taxaceae; genus Torreya; species Torreya grandis. The sequence continues at coordinate 3,371,151 of JARHVA010001214.1, forward strand.
CTACAAATGGAGAAGTTTAATGGCAAGAACTATCAATTATGGAGGATGTAGATTGAAGATTATATATATCAGAAAGATTTGTACTTACCATTGGGTGGGGTTGCATGCAAACCCATAGATATGAAGGATGAAGAATGGAAGGTTCTTGTTCGGAAGGCTCTGGGATCTATTAGATTGAGTCTTGCATCATTTGTGATTTCCAGCTTATCATAGTGTAAGAAAACGATGGATTTGATGGAATCTTTGGCAAATTTATATGAAAAACCCTTAGTTTCGAATAAGGTATTTCTTATGAAGCAATTATTTAATTTGTAGATGTTGGAAGGTGGATCTATTCATAGTCATCTTAGTGATTTCCATGGTTTGGTAAACCAGTTAAGTTCAGTCAATATTGATTTTGATGATGAAATTAGAGCTCTCTTAATCTTGTGTTCATTACCTGAAAGTTGGGAAAGTTTTGTAATGGCAGTTTCTAATATTGCGTCTGCTTCTAAAATCTTAAAAGTGGATGATATTATGGGTGTGATCTTGAATGAAGAGATACACAGGAAAAGCACAGGTGAATCATAAGGAAATGCTTTGAGTGTTGAAAATAGAGGAAGGCCAAGAGAGAAGATGGAGCATGTGAGATCAAGATCAAAGATAGCCAGGAGATCCAAGTCCAGGTATGGCAAAATAACCTACTAGAAATGTGGAAAGCAAGGGCACTTAAAGAGAGATTGCAGGTCGGTTGAAGATCAGCATGAAGTGAAGGAGAAGTAGATGTTGCAGAGTTCATTGCATAGGATGCTCTGGTATGTTCTATTGATAAAGTATAATCTTGGGTTTTAGATTCTAGTGCCTCTTTTCACGCATCCTTAAATAGGGAATTTTTCCATGAGTATGTCTAGGGAGACTTTGGAGAAATTTATTTAGGGGATGGTAAGCCTTGTCAAATAGTTGGCAAATGGAAAGTGAAGCTAAATTTATAGACGGGCAACACATGGGTGTTGAAGGAGGTCATGCATGTCCCAGTTCTGAAGTAGAGTTTGATTTCTATAGGAAGTTTGGGTGATGAGGGTTGTACAGTAACTCTCACAGTGGACTCTTGGAAGGTTACCAAGGGTGCACTTGTTGTAGCTAGAGGTAAGAAAGTAGGTACACTTTATCTATCTACTAATATTATTGATTCTATTTCTGGGTTATCTACTTCAGTTGTAGATTCAAAGATGTGGCTTAATAGGCTTGGTCACATGAATAAGAAGGAGATGCTTGTTCTTGAGTCAAAGGGTGTGCTTTCGGATGTCAAGAGTATGGATCATGGTTTCTGTATGCAGAAGAAGAAAGTTATGTTTCTTGAGAAATCTGATGATAGTGACAAGAATAGGAAAGCCTTGGTTTTCAAGGAGAAGATGACAGACAGGTATCAGTCACAGGGGCTGAGGAATTCTGAGCAGAGCAAGGGTGATTTGGACATGGTTTTGTTCCAAAAAGAGCTCACGAGAAAAAGTCATTTCTCACTAGCAAAACACAGAGACTGACGTCGGCTAGAAAATTGGCATTGGCATCCAGACAGGGACCAAGGTCGACTATGTGCAAACTGACATCAGTGACTCAGGGAAGATAGATACCAGCATCAGCCAGGGGAAATGACATTAGCAAGGAGGAAGTCGCATGGAACTGACATCAGTCAAGTGCAGACTGAGATGTGACCAGCATCAGTTACTGAGATGGATTTTGGGTGGACAGCAAGCTGTCAAGGAGTCTCAAGCACCCATATGGAGGACTGAAGTGGTAAGTAAGCCTCATATTCATCATTTCCTTTCTTTACACTACTTATTGCTCACTGATGGTGAAGAACCAAGAAGTTTGTTAAAGAAGTAGAACAGGTAGATCCAGGAAATAGTGGGAGCTTGGCATGGATGAGGATGTGATTCCTTGGAGGAGAACCAAACAGGTGTTTTTGGTTGAGTTGCTAGATAGAAGAAAGCACTGATAGATGAATGGATGTTCAGGATGAAGAAGAGAGGAAATAGATACGTGAGACAGAAGGCCAAGATATATAGTCTTGAGTTAGCTGCAGGATAATGGAGGTTTGACCATTGTGTTTCTCTTTACCAGGTTGGATAATATTAGCTACATTATCCTATTACTGTATTTTGTGCTTGTTGAAGAGTTACATATGCAGGGAGTTGTTGAACTAAAGGTAAAGCTAGTTCAGAGATTTGTCATGAGGAATCTAGGAGTAGCGAGATTCTTTGGCATAAGTGTGTTCTAGAGACATGGAAGGTCACAGGGTGATTTTGTCTTCGGATGATTGTGTGAGACCGGTTAGCACACCGTTGGTTGGACAGGTGTCTTGATTCACATAATGAGGTTAAGTGAATGGTATGTACTGGACCTGAATTTTCCCAAGCAATGGGAGTTGTCACAAGTTTGGAGTCAATCCAGGAAAGAAGCACTGGAGGGCAGTTCAGTAGATTCTTAGAGGGACCAGCAGTATGTGCACTTGCTATGCAGGGTCAAGTTGTTGTCTACATGGTTGTAAATGTGGATGTGGTAGGTGATTTGGGTGACATGAGTTGCATCACAGTTTTGTGGTGGTTGGTCTTCAAGTGTGATCTTGAGGATGGATACATAGTCAAGGAAACAAACTAGATGATGTAGAGGTACAGGTATAGTTGCAGTTGTTTATCTCCAAGTGGGAGATTATTAGGTTATGGAGCTAAAAGCTTCAACTATGCAGACATGGAGAAGGTTTCTGAAGATCTAGGAGCACCAGCGTCAGCAGGATAACTGGCATTGGTCATGATGAATGTAGGAAGGCAACCAGCATCAGCATCAGGTCAGTCGATGTCAGTCAGCACCAGTCAAGTAGGGACTGACATCGGTTGCCTGTGGCAGTTCCAGAACTGCTGTTTATGAATAGTCAGTTAAGTGAAGTGAGAGTTTGCATGTAAAGGCTATTTTGAGTCTTGAGCTGCATCTAATTTAGAAGTCTAAGTTATTGTTTAAGTGTGGGATCTATTTATAGACCCATTGGCATGTATTGTAATCATGAGTTGATAAGGAAGGCAAGGAAGATCCTTCCATTGTAAGATCATTGAGTTGCAGGTTGTTGCAAGCTCATAGGAGATCTACATGTGTAAGTATGGTTTGTTGAATTATAGGTTGCAGGTTCATGGGAGATCTACTTGAAGTACTTTAGAGTGCTTGATGTACTGGCAGGGTTATTACTGACTGGTTGGAGAGGTGAACACCAATTCTATGTGTGAGTTGTGTGTTGGGACCATTTTTGGTAGGAGAGTGAATTCTTGAGAAGAATAGCTATACACTTGAGGTGTGGGAAGCCTCTGTAAGGTGGAAGAGCATGGTGTTTCTTTATTGTATTCTTTTCTATACAAGTATTAATACAAGATAGTGTATTGTCTCTCATACTTTGTGTCATTGGTGAATTCTAGTTACTTGTTGATTCTGTGTTATTCTTCATATTTAATTTCTTATATATTGGTAATCATATTGTGCTCTTTCTGAGGAGCAAGATCCTACAAGTGGAATCAGAGAGCTGTTTGTTTGCTCCTGATTTCCCAACAAATATAAACATGCTAAATATCTTAATCCCTTAAACCATTGTTGGGCCCCTATTTCACTAAGTATGGATCCATACCAACATGGTATACACCTCGACATAAGAAAATCATTTTGAATTATTTCCATTTGGATATATTTTTCACCAACTAGAGGAATCAATGCTATTCTTGCACTAAATGGTAGGCATTTAACTGGTGCCTAGATTTTTAGGGTATATTCAAAGAGTGGCTATATGTGGTAACCACAACATGAAGGATGCAAGGTGATGGACCCAAAAAAAAAATAAAGGCTCCAGATTAAGACCTGATATGCACTCTCCACCATAGCAAAGACATGCTCTTATGTTCTATAAAAGTGAGATCAAACCAAGGAAAAAGGAAATATGATTTGATGTAGTGAAGCTCTAGATAAATTGAGTCTAAAAGAAATAGTCACCATTAATATTAGGAATAGATTGATCACCATTAAGTCATAAATTGTAGATACCCAAGCTTTCCTATGAACCACTAGGTAGTTAAGTAGATTTATCAAAGTATATACTCTTTTTTTCCATATAATGTAATCTAGTTTAATTAGAATTTGATTAATGAAGAAGGGTATTACATCTAATTGAGATTGATCTAGTTATGTGTCTATTTAATGTCTTTTGAATGCATAATGAATGTAATAATTATAATTGTATAATTTCAATATATGAATGTTATATTTAAGAAAAGTTTTGGTTCAGATCATTAATGGTGTCCTATGTTAGTCAATGACATCATCATACTCTATAAAAATAGCCTAAGTGTGAATAGATTCATGTGCCTATGTTCTTACCTTTGATAGAAGTGCAAGCTCAAGATGAGCCTTCAAGTTAAAACATCCTCTTGATTTGTCTAGTGCCTATATGATGCCAAACTTAGTTTTATAAAGGCTTGTGCATCTATGACAATAACTAGTTCCCTAAATAGACATGTGCCAATGAATCTACCAAAATCCTTATCTTTGAATGACCAAGTCTTATAAGTGAAAATTTGTACTATGGCATGACTAGCCTAATATGAGCCCCAGTTCTTTCTCTACTTTGATTTGGGTGAGAGCATAAGGCTTGTGCCTTATGTGAATTGATGTTAGCACAATTGAGTGATAAATGTTGAGCACTACAAGAATATACTATGTTTGTGCCTAGTTTTATTAAGTCCAAAACTAACTTGGACAACTAAATGAGCATCTAACTTAATATTTGATGGATTGAACCCCTTTTCAACAACATTTTGGTTCCATTGCTGGGACCCATGTTAAATTTTATTATTGCAATGGTTAGATAGAACAATGCTCTGACTCTCCCCTTATAACATCAAGCATTGGTTATAATAGTTGAAAGACAACTTTACACTAAAGTATCCATCTTGTAAAGAAGAAAAGCTAAGAAAGTGGGTCCACAATAACCTATATGATGCTTTATATAAGTTATTTTTCTACAAGTTGCTTGACCATGCATACCAATGGCTAGCTACCTATGTGACCCACATATGACAAATATATGGAAAACACCTCAAGTGGATGGAGTGCTTATAGAGGCTTGAGACCCTATATTCCACTTAGACTAGAGTTGTATACAAATGATGGTAAGGAGCGTTGAATAGTTACATGTTTGAGTTCGTAGTGTTGACATACTCCTACCTTGAGGGAAAAAAGTACCAACTTTTGTGTGAACCCAAAATCAAATTTATGATAGAGTTCGATGTAAAAATCAAAAAATTAATGGTGTTTTATGGCTTTGAAAATTTGAAAATGGAAGGCTAAATTCCTTTTGTATGTGAGTAGTGTAGAGGGGGAGAAGGGGATGTGTAGGTGAAGAACAAATGGAAGGGGACAAGCATATTGACACCTGAGAGCTTATGAGACAAAATTATAACAAGAGATGATGCAAACTAATGGAAGATCTATAATTTAGAAGTGCCAAGAGAACCCAGAGTAAGTGTGAAGAGCATGGGGAAGGATCTCTTGAATTATAACAATGTTAGAAGGAGAGAAATAATGAAGAGATAGATCGAGCTCAATAGTTTATAAGTGAAGAATATGTTAGATTCCTACAAGATTTAGTGACTGAAGATGTACTAGATACACCTACCCCCTTTGAACCTATGATGCAAGATCATGCACTGGATACCCCACTTGAACAAAGACCAAGAGTGATAATTAACCTTGTTGTCAATATTAATTTTAGAAGATTTATAGACTTGGAGTGTAATTTTGTGATTTAACAAGTTATTCCTTATGAGGAGTTAGGCAATATTACCTCTAGACCATTGGGTACTAGCTCACCAAAATAGAAAGTGAGTGCAAGCATACCAACTCAACTAATGTCAGCTATGTAGATTGGGTAGAAACCCACAAGAAGTGTCCTAGTGCCATAAGTGAGTAGTACCACACCATCAAATTCAATGGCACCCATAGTAATAATGGGCCTAACACTCAACCCAGTGGCCATAGGCATGGCGAACCACCACCAAGATAAGTACTAGGGGACAAGTGCCTTAGATACCAACTATGCCCCCATAATAAATATACTATGAAATGGCCATGCACTTGTCAAAGTACCATGAAATGCATAATACCATAGAGCATGTGCTAAAATTTTAAATATAATAGCATGATTTGGGCATAACCTAATCAAAACACAAGCCAACCTAGTTCATGATAACTCCACTTGATCTTTCCCATACCTAGTATAGAAAATTTGATCCTAACTAGGCTACGGTTGACTATGACACCTTGAAGGAAGCATTCCTAAATGAATTTGACATGCCAGAGTTTGAATAATAGAGCATCATCATGCTCAAAGAGATTAACCAAGGACTCTAAAAAAGTGTATGCTTGTATGATGTAAAGTTTAATACTCTTCTTTCCAAGATTCTTTATGATATTCACCCCTCCTATCATGCACAATGGTTTTTTGGAGGATTTATAGTACCATTCAATAAGAGTGCTTTCTATGAAGACATTCATAGATCCTCATGAAGCACTTTAAGCTCCACTTAGAGCTTAGGTAGTCAGAAGTGCCAACATTAGGATCAACCCATTTATGGAGGTATTGTTAAACATGTGATATACTGATAGGGGGGTAAATTAGTATATCATATATTTATAAAATTTCACTTAATCAAATTACACTTAACCATACATTCAAGATATGCAATAAAATTGAAACAATAAACACCACACAAGATAGAGAGAGACACTTGATTTAATGTGGAAACCTAATGTGGTAAAAACCACAGAGAACAATCTCAAGTATATGAATGAGCACCAACTCAAACTATAATATCCACAAGAACCAACTTGAAGGAGCACCAACCCATTTTTTTAGCACCAACACAACAACTATTCATGAGCACCAACCCCTTTATTGAGCACCAATATAGCAACTATTCATGAGCACCAACCCATATGAGCACCAACCCATATTGTGTATACCACATAACTATCTCTCAATGTTGTTTTCTCAACAAATGATATCACACTACTATATCTCTTCTCTTTTCTCTCTTTTGCTCTTCTAAGCTAGATATGATAATTACAAATCATGCTCACTTCCATATTTTACAAATGGCTTCTCAAGCCTTTATTTATAGCTTCCCAAATGACGTTTGGAATTCATCCTTTGTAACCCTTCACTCCTCATGGAAAATGGTTCCAAAATTGCATGACCCTTTTTATCGTTGCATTTGAAAAGTCACATGGTGACCCTTCACAAGAAAATGCATCATTTCCTATTTTATTTTTATCTTGGTGACCTTTCAAATTCCTTAAGGTGACTCTTCATGGAAAAATACACTATACCCTCTTTTATCTTCACTTGGTGAGTCTTGGAATTCCTGAAGATGAGTCTTCATGGGAAAATTCATCCCATTCCTCTTTTGTCTTTATCCTATGACTCTTTGAATTCTCCATGGGCCCTCTTTTGACTTTTATGTAACCAAAACTATATTCATTAATATTAAATATATATTAACACACATTAGCCAAGATATGGATACTAAAAACACCATTAAATGCTATGTGGCCTTTATCACCAATGCTAGACCTTTGACATCAATGACAATATTTTTAGCAATCTCTCCCTTTGTCATTGATGGCAACCTCAAACTAAAACTACCACATCCTAAAACCTACACTACACATGACAACCTGCACATATTTCCATTTGAGAAACATATAGTAACTCCCCCTTACTATAGCAACCTACACCTATTCCTTGTACCTATTTTTATATCTATACTTGTTCTTGTACCTATTTCTGTTCTTCTCTCCCTTTGACATCAATGTCAAAGGGCCTATCTTGGAGCTAACACTTAGCTCCCTCTCAATTGATGTTGATCCTCAATGGCAGAAAGTAAAAGAAATTACTCCCAACTTCTCCCATAGATACTCATATGTCTTTTGGTAGTGCCTTTGTGAAAATAACTGTAATCTATTCTATAGTATTGATATATTCCATTTTAACCTATTGATCTACAACCTACTCTCTCAAGAAGTGATATCTGATGAGAATATGTTTTGTTCTTGAATACATCACTAGATTCTTCAAAATATTAATAGTAGTTATGTTGTCACAAAAAATAAAAATAGGTTCATTATATTTTACCTTGATATCTTCCAAAGTTTACTTCATCCAAAGCACTTGAGTACAACACAATACTACTACAATATATTTTGTTTTAGCTGTAGAAAGTGATACCAAGTTCTACTTCTTACCTAGCCATGATACTAAGCTATCACCAAGGAAGAAAACTCTTCCACTTGTACACTTTCTATCATCCAAACAACCCACCCAATCTAAATTTATATAAGCAACCAAAGTTAAATCTTTGCTTGTGGGATACCACAATCCATAATCCAATGTCCCCTTGATATATCTAAATATTATCTTCACCAACTGAACATGACTCTCCTTTGGGGATACCTGATATCTTGCAACCATGCCTATTGCATGCATAAAGTTTGGCCTCGATGCTATAAAATATAAAATACTACCAATCATAGATCTATACAAATATTGATCTGCAATGGGTGAATCTTCATCCTTACCTTGTTCTCTATACCCATCGGTGTACCAACTAGTGCACAATCCTAAAAACCAAAAAATTTCAACATTTTATTGGCATATTTACTTTGAGATATGAAAATTCCTTTATCTAATTGAAAAATTTTCAATCCTAAGAAAAATAATATTTCTCCAAGCATAGACATCTCAAACTCTTTTTGCATATTGTCAAAAAATTCTTTTGTCATATTTTCAATGTTACCTACAAATATTATGTCATCAACATATACCACAACAATCAATCGATGCTCACCTTCTATTTTTATGTAGAGATTACTATCAACAAATCCTCTCTTGAAACATTGATTCTATAGGTATTTGTGAAGTCTTGAATACTAGGCTCTGGGAGCTTGTTTCAATCTATTCGATGCTTTCTTCAATCTGCATACATGGCTACTATCATTTAAAAGAAGAAATACCTCTAGCTACTCAATGTAGATCTCCTCTTCTAGATTCCCATTTAATAAAGTAGACTTGATATCCATATGAAACACTTTAAAATTTGTAAACACAACATATGCAAGAAACATTCTAATAGCCTCTAGCCTTACCACTAGTGCAAAAGTTTTTTCAAAATCTATACCTTTAATATGAACATATCCTTTACATACCAACCTAGGTTTATTCCTGGTAACTTCACCATTTTAATTCAACTTATTTATATAAACTCATTTTGTTCCCATCACATTGTGATCTTTTGGTATAGGCACTAATTACCAAGTATCATTCTTTTCTATCTATTTTAATTCTTCATCCATTGCCTTAACCCAATGCTTATCATGTCTAGCTTCTAAAAAAGTTCTAGGCTGAATTTTAGACAACAAAGAGAAATTAACTTGCTCAAATTCACTTACCATAATTCTTCTAGTGTAAATTCCTTCATTTATGTCGATGATGATGTCACTTTCATTATGATTTCTCTGGACATATTTGGATGGGGTTTTAGTTTCCTTTTTCTCCTTCTCATCTTCATTTGATTCTTCAAAATCTTTCTCTTCAATGATTTCAAGAATGTCTACTAGATCACTAATTCTTTGTGATCCATCTTCTTCCATCTTGACACCAATTTTTCATCGGTTCTCTTTATGAAGCATCTACTACTAAAAAATCTAAAATAATAAACTATAACTAGTTTGTCTTTCTATAGTTCATAAGGAGTCTTGTCAGTGTTGAATCTCAATAATTCTCTATTATGGATATGCACTATTGTATCAACTACCTCTCTCTAATATTTATCTGGTATCTTGGATTCATTTAGCATTGTCTTCACCATCTCCTAAACTATTTTTTTTCTCTATTCAACTACTCCATTTTGCTATGGAGTTTTAGTTGTTGAATAATGTCTCTTTATTCCATTGTCTTCACAATACTCAATAAACTGATCTAACATGAATTATCCTCCTTGATATGATCTTAGGCACTTAATCTTCAAACCATTTTCATTCTCAACTAATGTTTTGAATGCTTTGAAATGTCTGAAACCTTCTAATTTTTTCCTTAAAAACATTACCTAAGTCATACGTAGAAAATCATCAATAATCAACATGAAATATTTCTCACCTTGAGTGCTTTGAGTTCTCATAGATCCAAATAAACTAGTGTGAATAAGCTATAACATCTGAGTGGTCGAGTATTATTTTGTTTTGAACCACCTTTTGGCCTCCTTTCCATGTTGACGAGGTTTGCAAAGCGTGTTGGATGGCTTTGTAATCTTTGGAAGATTTTTGACTACTTGCTTCCTACTGATGTTGACAAGATTGTCAAAATTTATGTGTTCCATTCTCCTGTGCCATAGCCAAATTTCTTCAATCTAACTCAAATAATATCTTTGACCTTTGATGTCTGATAACATATACAAATTATTTCCTATTCTATGAGCATCTACAACCAACACATTTGAATCTTTTCTCCTAATTTCAAAACCTTTTGCATAAAACTTTAGTGTGTGCCCTTGATCACACATTTTACTTACACTGAAAATATTATGCTTAAGACCTTCTACATACAAAATATTTTTAGTTTTAATTTTAGCATTATCAAAACTTAGTGTACCTTTTTTGGCAATTTTGGCAGTAGTATCATCTCTAAAATTAACTATGCTACCATTGATCTTTTTCAAGGTTATGAACTTTATCTTGTCTCTTATCATGTGCTTCAAACATCTGCTATCAATGAACCATGGCTTTCCTTCATTTCTTGCATGCAAAGCTATTTGGACTAACATAGAATCTTCAAGTTGTTTCTTCTGCCAAGTACCTATCTAAACTTTCTTCTTGATGAATGGAGCCTTGAAATTTTAATCCTTATTAACTAACTCAAACATGCTTCTAAAGTACCTAGCTATGTTTTTAAAATTATTACACTTGTAACATATTATAGCCTCTTCATCAAAAACTGGTAGAGGAGAAAAAGAATTGTGGCTTCTACTAGACTCTGCATGATTTTCCTCTTCCTTGTTTCTAAGATTATTAGCCTTTTTCAACATTCTATTTTATTATGACCATATCCATTAGAATAAAAATAGTAACCATAAAAATATAACCTATTTATGTACCTCTAACTTGATTACCTCTTGTAGCTCTGTTCCTTCTAGCCTTCTTTGCTTGAGATGTCTTCTATATTCTTAACTTCTTTCACTTTTGTTTTTCCTTTTGTGAGAGTTTCAACATAGTTCTTTTTATTTTCAAATTTGATACCTATCTTATCTGATATTGACTTTTGACTTTATAATATCTTATTTAACATGTTAGTGCTATCTTCAAATTTTGAATCTTTGATTACTTTATCATTGATTACTTTATTTGTTTTCTCAAGATCTGCTTTTAAATAAGTAATTTCAATAACATACCTTTCACATTCTTAACTTACTTTTTACAACTATTGTTATATCTTTTTCAATATTATTGGATTCTTTAAAGTGTGCTTGTATATCTTCAATTTTTTCCTTTGACTCCTTTTCAGTTTTCTTGATATGGTGCTTCAATATTTGATTCTTTTTCTCAAGAGCTTTTAACTCTTCCAAGGCACAAATGAGTTCTCCTTCCAGATTCACTTTGGCTTCATCCTTTTTTTCTTATTTATCATCTACACTTTTGCTTTTGGAGGTATCTTTATGTATGGCCATGAATAGAATCTCTTCCTATTCTAAATCACTGACTCCACTATCTTCGACTGGGCTAGGATCTTTAGAATATAAACTCTTCTTCTCGAATCCCTTCTTGAATTTTATTTTGAAATTATTCTTGTATGTAAAATTTCCTTCTTCATTATCACCATTACCCTTATCTAGGAACTTATCTATAAAATGTTTAATATTTCCACAATTAAAAGATTTGAATAGCAATTTTCCTTGATATTTACCTGTACCCTTTTTTAGCTTGCAAATGAATAGGGCTCCATTGTCATCTTCATCACCACTAGATTTTTCACTTGATTCTTGAATCTTAGCCTTGTCTTTCTTTTATGTCTTGAAATTAGATTCCATTTTTGAGGGTTTCTCTTGTTAGGTCCACATCTCATACACTGTGATAATTCTATGTAGTTCATCCATCTTCAGCTTGGCTAGATCCTTCATCTCATCGATTGCCAAAACCTTTGCATCACATCTCATTAATAGAGATATTAAAACTTTTTGCACCACTATTGATTCTTCTATCTTTTCTCCAAGACCTTGAATATGATTAACTATTTGATCAACCTATAAACAATAACTCATTATATTTTCTTTCTCCTCCATCTTCAAAATTTCAAACTATCTTCTGAAAGTCTGAAGCTTAGCTTGCTGAATCTTTCCATCACCTTTGTAAATATTCTCAAGATTTACCCAAGTTTCATGAATAGATTTACATTTCATAACTTTAACAAATTATGATTTACATAAATCACATAAAATAGGATTTAAAATTTTAACATTATTTTCACTTGCTTTATTTTCTACTAGAGTAGTTACAAGTGTCTATGGCTCTTCATATTCCTCCACCACTATTTTCCAAATATCGAATCCAAGGTCCATCAAATAAGTCCTCGTCCTTATGCTCCAAAAATAATAATTTATCTCATCAAACAAAAGTGCCTTATTTGTAGAAAAACCTTCATGTGATCCAACCATTGTGCTTTCCCTGATCTACCTTCAAGATGTAAAACTTTTTCAATAGGAACCTACTCTGATACCAATTATTAAGCATGGGATATATTAAGAGGGGGGGTGAATCAGTATATCATATATCTTATAAACTTCTAATTAATCAAATTCCACTTAACCATACATTTAATAGATGTAATAAAACTAAAATAATAAACACCACACAAGATAGAGAGAGACACTAGATTTAACATGGAAACCCAATGTGGGAAAAATCATGGAGAACAATCTCAAGTATATTAATGAGCACCAACTCAAACTACAATGTTTTCAAGAACCAAATTGAATGAGCACCATTCCCTTTGTTGAGCACCAACACAACAACTATTCATGACTACCAACCCATAGGAGCACCAACCCCTTTGTTGAGCATCGACACAATAACTATTCATGAGCACCAACCCACAAGAGCACCAACCCCTATTATGTATACCCAAAAACTATATATAAATGTTGTTTTCTCAATAAATGATAGCACACTACTATATCTCTTCTCTCCTTTGCTCTTCTAAGCTAGATATGAAAATTACAAATCATACTCTCTTCCACATTTTAAAAATGGATTCTCAAGATTTTATTTATAGCTTTTCAAATGACCTTTGGCATTCATCCTTTGTGACCCTTCACTCCTCATGGAAAATGGTGCCAAACTTGCATGACCCTTTGTATCCTTGCATTTAAAAAGTCACATGGTGACCCTTCACAAGTAAATGCATCCTTTCCTCTTTTATCTTTATCTTGGTGACCTTTTGAAATCCTTAAGGTGACTCTTCATGGAAAAATGTGCCATACCCTCTTTTGTCTTCACTTTGTGACTCTTGGAATTCTTCAAGATGAGTCTTCATGGGAAAATGCCTCCCATTCCTATTTTGTTTTTATCCTATCACTCTATGACTTCTCCATGGGCCCTCTTTTGACTTTTATGCAATCAAAAATATATTCATTAATATTAAATAAATATTAACACACATTAGCCAAGATATTAATATTAAAAACACCATTATATGCTATGGGGCCTTTATCACCAATGCTAAACCTTTGACATCAATGACAATATTTCCAACAGGTGTAGATTTCATCCATATCTATCCAACTCCAAAAACTTACTACTAGTTTACTTCAGGATGATCAAAATGGTTTATGGTGCATCGATTATAAAATATAAGGCCATAACAAGAATAATTACCCTTAAAAGAATGTGCACAAATTAACTATAAGCTATGAGATCTATCTTGAGGTGAATTATGTTCATAACCACCCTTTATTACAATGTTCCAATTAGGTTAACACAACCATCTATTATCAGTTGTGTGACACCTACACTTATACCATAGCTGATTGTTGAGTGATCGATGAGATGCATGAGAACATGGAGAGAGGCACATGGTAGGCCATTGCAATAGTTAGAGGGAAATCTAACCAAGGAAATGAGGTATATAGCCAATATAATGTAGGCTATGAGATGTAAAGAGGCACTAGAGGGTGAGGTGGAGGATGTAGTGGTGGAAGGTTCCCACCCTACTTATGTTACAAGTGTGGTTCCATAGAACACTATCAGTTTGACTGCCCTACACATCCATGTGTGGGTATTGTTAAGGAACCCAAAAAGTTGTGGAATGCCCTAAATTGTATAAGATGTTAACCCAAGGTAGGCATATAATAAACAAGGGTGCATGAATGATTAGACATGAGCCAAAAATGAAGAAGTGGACTTTGAGGGTGTAATTGACCTATACAAATATAGTCAAGGTATAGGTGACTACTTATAGTAGATTCACCACTCAATTAATAGTCATGTAAATACCTAAAATACACTTAGAATATGGAGAATAGAGTTACACTGAGTGTATTACATAGCTTGAAACCAAAGTTGTGTATTACCCAAACCCTACATGCTAGAAAGATTTTTTGCAATAAGATATGAGTGTTATTCAAAACCTACAAGGGTAGCTCTAACTAATGTAGGAAATGGAAGCATAGGTTGTCACCTCCCACAAAAGCAAGATAATAAGGAGGCTAAGATACAAGAGCTAATATAGATCTTTCACCTCTTATAGATAGAAGGGATGATGCCCCTGTTGAACAATTTTCTCTTAGAACATGTAGGAAAAAAGCTATTTGAAGTCACTATGCCACACACAGAGTGGGCATGAGATGTAAGGCATACACAAAATGCAGAGTATGATAAAGAAAACCTGGTGAATGCCACTATTGATGGATGGTTTTTATGTGAGGTTCTTGTGGACATAGGTACTGAGGTCAATATTTTGGCCAAGAACACATGGGAGAAGATGGGTAGGCAAACTTTGAGGCCTTCTCTTCATGTGATTTTCATGGATAAAAAGAGTAAATCACAACCAATTAGAATTTAATAGAGTATTGTTATATATATCAAGGGAATCTATTTTTGTGCTAACTTTGAAGTTATCAAGTTGGTAGAATAAGACAATTTTATATCACTCTTGGGAAGGCCATGGTGTTATGCAAATAATATAGACATGCACTTCAAGAAGTTCTATATGACCTTTGAAAATGGTAAAGAGAGGGTAGTCATCACCCTCTCAAGTGACCAAAAAACCCCTACATAAAGAGTGTTGATATTGAGACTGAGATCAACCACATATATAACATCACAAAGTAAGGCACCGAGACTCTCAACCCTAATAATCAAGGAGTGTTTTGTTGAGAAGATGAATAACTAGTTTTTGATACCACTGATGGCACCTAAGATTGATGGGTTAAACAAAATTATGAGATCACTGGTTGAAGGTGTCACCTAGTGCAAGTAAAAGCACCAAAACTAGTAATGGTAGGGTGGGTTGAGATTGATCACACTCCTAAGAGGTGGGTCCCTTACATCAAAAATAAGGGAAAGAGAGTATTTTTATTGAGTAAAGGTAAAATTATAGTGCTCCCAAAATATGAGGGGAAAAAACATGTGGAAGAGTATGTCTCAGACCTCGAATCATGCATCCCAAAGGAAGTACATATAATGGGTTTGTTTCCAAATAATATTCACTTTTCACATTCAAGAAAGGAAAGATGAGAAACTAAAAGAAAAGATGAGGGTTTGTACATACCCAGACTATAAACATGTGCACCAAAATTCAGATGATAGTAGGAACTCCTCTTATGTTGTGGAGGATGACACCTGAAAGGGAAAGACACTAAAACACAGAAAATGTTAGATGACGAAAGGGTGGACTGCCAAGCAAGAGCTTGGTCCTAGAAGCGCAAAGGATTCATGGAAGATGACAATCCACTATTAAAATAGAATGCTAATCAAAAATAGAAAGTGATGAATGATGAAAGACAAAAAGAAAGAATTGAAAGCAAATGCGTACCTATTTAGCAGCAATCTACCTTGCACAGTCGCTGATGTTGGTGGTATTTCCAGCGTCGATCAGGGAAGGTCACCGATGTCGGTTAGGCTACTGATGTCGGTAGGGGAAATGGATGAGGTCAGTCGAGGTAATGGCCAGAGATGAGTTATAAGTCTAGTTTCTGGTCTGCAAGATGGACTGTGGTTTCATCTGAGGGTTTGAAGGCCTGTGTGGGATTCAGAGGGACTATTTTGGGGTCTAAGGGGTTATCTAGAGATCTATGTAGAGTTGGGCGGGCAGAGTGGATTATCAGGAGAGTGACTGGTTGAGAAATAGAAACAAAAGGGGGATGAATGAGAGGCAGGGATCTGAGAAGGCCTTTCATCCTCTCAAGGAAGGATAAGGAAGGTCTAGGTAGTGGTTAGCTAAATAGATAGATTCAAACAAGAAATGAAATGGAAAACAACACTATGCTTACCTCTTGCTTGCTTATTGAAGAATGGAAAAACTTGTTGTCAGAGCTGTTGAAGGACCT
The DNA here is from genome assembly GCA_037957365.1 of Torreya grandis. Lineage (NCBI taxonomy): Eukaryota > Viridiplantae > Streptophyta > Pinopsida > Cupressales > Taxaceae > Torreya > Torreya grandis. The sequence continues at coordinate 3,387,812 of JARHVA010001214.1, forward strand.
GTAAATGGAGCTGTTGCCTGGAGCTATTCCTGCAGGGTACTTGTAGCTGCTGGTGTTGCTGTGTGAGAGGGAGAGAGAGAATATGAATGCAAAAGCACCAAGAGAGTTCATGTTCATAGGGGGGCAGAATGGTTACAAAAAATGGTTATGAAGGCTACCGACACTGGTGGAACCACTGATGTCAGTTGCATAATGATTGATGTCGGCGGCCGAAGAATGGCGACAAAGGCTAAAATTAGCCTCAGTTTGTTCTTGCATGCTGTCAGGTCAAGGGGCCATGGGAAAATGGTTGAGGAGGGCATAAATAGATGCAAGAGGAAGGGTAAAGGGGATATTTGGGCAATAAAGGCTAGGAGAGAGGTGGGGGCATCCAAGGTGGCATGGGTGAGGTGGAAAGGGGCCAAATATTTAATTATTTTAATTTGATAAATAGAAGGGGCTAGGATAAGGGTTAGGACATGGGCCAAGGGGGGCCAAGGGGGGAGGATGACTAGGGTGCAAACATGATTTTGGTGTCTACATTTGCCCCTTTTTGTCTTATTGGTTGTTCTTGATGAACTACAAGACAAAAATAGGAGTTGGTTGCCCCAGGTATGGGATGAGGTGTTCCCCCCTCAAAGCGAGAGTCAGCAGAAGGGAATCAAAGATCGAGTGTCGATTTGATAGAGAGATGGATGGAGAGGGTGAAGATTGAGTGTGAACACTGCAAAGGATGAGATTGTACATATACCACACCACATGGTAGGCAGGTTAAATTGTCATGGTAAAAGGGTCGAGGAGTACAAGAATCAAAATAATCAGGCCCCAGCATGTAGTTGTAGCTGATTGGGTTATTCAGTCTAAGCTATAGCTCCAAAGGGTCATTATGTTCTAGGTATCCTGGGCTCAAGAAGTGCTCCTAGAAAACATGAAAAAAGCACAAGTATGAGGGATCAACTTGCTCGTGATCTAATACTTGTGAGGGTCAGGTGACAATTGGCCAACTAGGCATGAGGTAGCAAAGGCAATCAAAACAACCAAGGTAGAGTTGTCTCAAAAGGGGTCAGAGGAGATAGTCGTGATCTCTAAGGTTTGGTGGTCGAGGGATGGAGGCAAAATTGATCGCAAGGGTGCCCTAGGGGGCTTAGATAACCTGGTCTAGAAAATTAACTAATTGGGGGCTTGATTGTGGGGCATGGGATGAAAAAGGAGGTTTGAAGGCCATTGACATCAGTGATAAAATTGATGTCAATGGCCCAAAGGGACCGACGTCAGCATAAATCAGCCGATGTCGGTGACCTAGGGCACGCCGATGCTGACGTCGGTGGCCTACCAAATCTAACAAAACTAGATTGGCAGCCCACCAAAAGTCATTTGCTATTTGTGAAGAAGTTAAAAAATGCTTTGGAGATTTTGAGAGTGAAAGTGACATGGAGTTGACCGAGTCATAGCACTAAGTGGCAGAAAGGGATTAGTGGAGAGTGAGAGAGTGAGTTAGAGAGAGATTGGAGGCTGTAGAGGCATGTGTGGGCTGGGAGAAGCTTATAGAGGTTTAGGCACTGATGAGATGGCCAGAGGGGAGTAGAGGACTGGTGGGAGGTCCACCACTAGTGGCACCCATCGTACCACCATGCCAGTGATGCTGGGATGAGGTAAGAGGGTCGCTAAACCCTATTTGGTTGTGTTTTTGTATTGATTTAGTTTTTGAATTTTTTGTTGATTTAGGCAAAAATAGAGGGGGGAGGGTAGCTAGGAGGGTGGGGGATAGGTCTAGGAGAGGTTAGGAGTCTTCTAGGAGGAATTTGAGGGGGTGGGGAGGCTAAAATGGGGAAGCCCTAATTTTAGGGCTCACCTCATTTGGCCCTAGGGCTGAACCAGTCACCGACGTCGGTGGTCTTCACTGACGTCAGCCGACCAGCAACTGGCATCAGCTAACTAGCAACTGACGTCAATCACTCAACCGCTGACATTGGTCACTAAGTGACTGATGTCAGTTAGTTGAGTGCCGTCACTGGCATGGAAATTGATGTTAGTGGCTACCTGGTCAAAAATGGGTGAGGAAAAAGGTCCAATCGAAGGGCTGGAGCCACACCAAGGGCTTCCCAAGGGTCGAGTTAGGCGTAGAGGGTCAAATAAGTTGGTCAAAATAGGAATAGAAAAAAAATTGTAGGCATGAGATTGACTTGGATGTGGTTGTAGGAGAGGTAGACATTGATGCTATGGGATCACCTCCTGACCCTACTAATGTGGATACACAGAGGCGTGACAGTGGAGGAGTGGGTGCAGATGAGCACGGTTGGTCTGGGCAGGCTTAGACGCTACTATAGAGTGGCACAGGATGTGAGCTTGATGGTGGCATTGATCGAGTGGTGGGACCATGCCACCAACACCTTCCACCTACCCACATGAGAGCTTACAGTGATGATAGAGGACATATACCAAATTTTGTGGCTACCGGTACATGGAGTGGACCTATATACATGCTCGAGAGAGGCGCATGACATTCACATGGTCACACTGTTTGGAGAGCATGTCACTGAGATGAGCTACCATTCAACGAGTTTCACATATGAGCCACTATATGCAGCAGATGAGGATGGTCATCGGCTAGTGGTCCTGATGATGATTGGGATCATAGTTTATGCACTTTTAGATGCGGAGGGAGGCAAGTTCCCGGTTGCCATGACTGTGGTTTTGATAGAGATGATGGAGTAGCAGATAGTGTTTGCCTAGGCACCAGTGTTTTTGGCTTAGGTCTACAGAGAGCTGTGGGGTATCAGTTGGTGGTGGTGGTATAGTTTATGCATTGGCCACCTCTTGCACTGCTGGGCCTATGAGCACATCGTGGTCACACGTCCTCTTGGCCTCCTAGTGGCTATTCAGGCTGGCTTCAGGGTCAGATTCAGATGATGGCAGGAGGTCATGGTGCAAATACGGGTGGATGGAGTAGTTAGGGACATCAACTACTACTGAGGGGTACTGGAGGTACTGATCCCAGTAGATGTCATCTAGAGACCATACCTGGTGTACCCAGCGTTTAGAGATCAGGTAGAGTAGCTGGTCAGGACCCAGAGTATCATATGGGTCAGGGGTAGGCGAGCTAGTGAGCTCAAGTAGGTACTGATAGAAAGAGTGTGGCACCGGTATGGGCTACGATAGGATGTACCACCCACCTTCCCACAGTATAGGTGGGATGACATTGAGTGCTTCTCCCGCTACCAAAGGAGACAAAGGGGCCAAATTTTGAGGATTTGCTGGCAGGACCTGGGGTAGCCAACCCAAGTTGTATAGAGGCTTACATAACATGGTGGGTAGGTCTATATACAAGAGTGCAGGTGGGTCCCTAGCCAGATCTGTAGGCAGTGACCAGGGAGTGGGATATAACCCATGAGGAGAGGGACATAGCATGATAAGAGAGGGATGCTGCACAAGCCTAGGTGACCATTTTGTAGGGGCAAGTCACAGTTTTGTAGGGGCAGCTGATAGGGGTGATAGATCAGTTGACAGAGATGACAGGTCAGGTGGTGGCATTGATAGGTCAGGTCATACTGTTATAGGGATAGCTGGCCGTGGCCCAGGCATAGGCAGGACAGGTAGGGTAGAGTTTTAGGGGGTAGGTCCCACTATAGCAGCCGTCTCAGTAGCTGGCATTTTCACAGGGGGCAGGACCATCAGCATCAGTGTAGCTAACATTTTCACAGCTACAAGGGTTAGTGCAGGGGACAATAATGGGGTGGATGAGTCCACCGTAGACTATACCGATTTCTAGGTACAGGACTGCACTTGATGAGATCACATATTACGAGGGAGCTATTAGAGAGTTCCCTCAAATACAATGATACTTGGAGATGAGGGATGAGTAAAGCTAGTAGAGGTCTACATTGCGAGTGATGACTTTGAGTGCATGTAGATGGCACAGATCTGAGAGTGGAGATGATACAGCATCATCCAGGCTGCCACCACCACCGCCACAGCCACAGCTGTGAGGCCCTAATTTTGAGATTATTTTGATTTTTGATGTATATACTAGCCTGCGAGCTGAAGATGAGAGATGTACTATATGAGAGAGATACAAACATAGATTGTGTCTTATTGTATAAAACATTGAGATATATATGATGAGATGATTTTGATTCAGTGAGCTGTGTTATGGAAAATTTGTTGTTATGGATGTGTTTAATGTTTATGGCACTTTGATTTGATAGATGTGTTGATATTGTGTTTTATGTTTATGATGCTTATATGATGATGAATGTGATGATGCTATGTTTATGACCATGATGACTAATGATTACGATGACTAATGATTATGATGTGATGACTTTAGATTAGATGATGATGGATGCTTAATGATTATGGATGTTTAATGTTTAACATGCAGATAATATGATGTGGATGTTTAATGAGTTAGGATGGATGTTATTTATGACTAATGACTATGATGTTATTATGAAAATGATTATGCTAATGATTATGAGAATATGAGATTGACTGCGATGTGATTGACAAGTGACGAGTGAATGGGATGGGAGAAAGTGACGAAGAGGATGGCTGAGCTAACCCTAGAAGACTCCATGTCAACTGGGTGTTGCCTACATAGCCCTTGTCCTAAGGGCCTCAGGCCAATGTAGTTCTCCCAAAAAAGGAGGAAAAGGGGTGAAATGATTGATTGCTTGTGGTCTAGGTCAAGTCATGGGTTAGAAGAGGATAGGGTTTGTCCATCAGGTAGATGAATAAATGAGGGTGGTTGAGCTAACCCTAGAAGAGAGTCGTGTCATCTGGGTGCTACCTACATATCCCTAATTGAAAGGGGCCTCAGACCAATCTAGTTTAGACTAGGAGATAAAGAGATCGAGAGTTGGTCTTGGTCAGGAGAATGGTCTAGCACGTCCCATATGTCTGAGAGAACATGCTTGAAATGATGGGAAGGTCAAGGTTTTTCACCCCTAGCAATTGTCCATATTAGGTGATGGACATATGCTAAAAATGAAATGAGTCTATTTATGCTTCAACAAGTAATAGTTTATGCTTGGCATAAATTGAGTAGTCCATAGTTTCCATGTGTATTGGTGTCCATAGAAACTAGTGAGAATAGGTTGAGTGGTCTGAAAAGAGGGTTGAGCTGATTTGATAAATGACAAATGATTAAATGTGACCAAAGTGTAAAAGAAGTGAAAGGCATAATCACCCCTTCATTGACAAGGACCAGAATGATAGCATAGATAGGGGTTGTTAGAACTAAGAGCCCCATTCATGCATTACGTCATTGACCAGATGTTGCGTTAGAGCGGTAATCGAATCACTTTGACATTAAAGTGAGCTCGAAGTCCCTTGAGTAGGTTTTATGATAGGAGGAGGATGGGTAACCCATTTTAAGAGCAGAGATAACCTTGCCCCTTTTTATAGGAGACCCTAAGACTACAAGTCAAGTCCATGACCCATTTTTTTTTTTTTTTTTTTGTGCAGACTGATCAATGCGGGAAGCCTGCATAGAGATGTCATTTTACTTGGTGGTCATTTGTGAAGCTGATCGATGTGGGAAGCTTCTAAAAAGGTGCTATTTATAGCAAGATTTAGTCATAGCCATCTTTCGAGGGAGTGGTCTATATTTTTTCTTTATATAGGGATTTTGAATAGCTATCCTTCGAGGGAGCAGTCTATTAGCTACAACAATGATAGTACAGCTGTCCTTCGAGGGAGCAGTCTACCTTTTTGATTTTGACCTTGGATATTTTGACATCTTGATTTATTTTTGACAGAAATTAGAGTCATGGACAAGACTATAGAAGTTCAAGGGCTCCCTTTTATTAGGACAAAGCATCCATACGTCATAAAAGGGTTAAAGAGGATTTGTTAAGGGGAATAGGGTTGAAAGGAATAAGGACTAAGAGGATGGGGAGTGCTCAAGGGATGAGCTCAAGTTAAATGTCAAGTGGATGAGCACTCGATGAATAGTAGAATGGTCACAGATGCAATGCATTAAGAGGCTTAGGTTCTGGCCAGCCGTCGAGAGAGGACAGATGATAAGTCCCTGACCCATACTTGTGTGTGATGATAAAAGGTCTGAGCCAATTAGGGGTAAACTTGCCTCATTTACTTCACTCCATATTGGTCACATGCTGATTCTCTTTGAGGATGAGGTCTCCGATGTTGAAATCTCATTCTCATAGATTTTTGTCATAGGCTCGCTTGATGTGATTTTGATAGACATGGAGATGATTGAGGGTAGCAAGATGGTGCTCGTCAAGTAACTCAAGTTGAGCTAAGCGATCTTGATGAAAGTCATCATTGGAGAGAATGTCATGCAGAGAGATGCAGAGAGATGAGATCTATACTTCAAGAGGTAGGACAGCCTTTGTTCTGTATACTAGAGAGAAAGGGGTAACACCTATAGAGGTTTGGATGCTAGTGTGGTAGGCCCACAAAGCGAAGGGGATGTGAATGTGCCAATCCCTTCCTATGTCATTGACCACCTTCATGAGAATTTCAGTGAGAATTTTATTGGAAGCCTCGGCCTACCCATTTTCTTGTGGGTAGTAAGGCAAAGAGAAACTGAGCTTGATGCCAAATGAGTCGCATAGCCTTTAGATAGTTTTGTTTTTGAAGGACTTGCCATTATCAGTGATGATTTTATGAGGGACACTGAAACGACAGATGATGTGGGTGCTGATGAAGTCGACAATCTTGTTAGCTTTTGTGGAGATAAGAGGAATGGCTTCCACCCACTTGGTGAAATAATCAGTGGCGGTGATGATGGATTGATGACGAAGAGATGAGTGAGGGTTAATCTCACCGATGAGATCTAAGCCCCACTGAGAAAAAGGCCAGAAATCTTGAGTAACTTGTAAGGCGTGGCTAGGGAGATGAAGCAAGTTAGAGTGCTACTGGCACTTGATGCAATGCCGAACATATTCGCTACAGTCTTGATGAAGGGTGGACCAATAATAGCCCAGATGAAGGATGCGCTTGGAAACCGAATTCCCACTGAAGTGTCCACCATAAATATTGTTGTGGACTTGCTTAATGGCATGAGACTCTTCAGTGGAGGTGAGATAGTGAAGAAGGAGGCCGTTGAAGCCTCACTTATATAAAATACCCCCTAGCATGGTATAGCGAGCCGTGCACTTGATGAAAGCTCACCGTGCATTGCTAGAGAGGTTGGGAGGAATGACAGAGAGAGATAAGTAGTCCACAAGTTGCTTATACCAATCATCTCGTGGACTAGAATTTATGGTGTTAACATAACTAATGTGAGGAGAGATGTATGAAGGCAATGGCACATGATGCACTGTGACAAAAAGTCGAGATGACAATGAAGAAGATAGGATATGCGAGGCAAGAGAATCCATGGTGTCAGCAAACTTATTCTTAGATCGAGGAATAGTCTGCAAGAGGTAATGGTCAAAAGATGCTAGAAGAATGTTAGCACAATTTTTATACCTTTACAAAACTTCATTTTTATAGAGGTATGAATCATTGACCTGATTGATGACAAGCTGTGACTCATCGAAGATGTTGATAGACTTGATGCTGAGAGAGAGGGTGATTTGAAGTCCCAAAATTAAGGCCTCGTATTTGGCCATATTATTGGTACAATCAAAGTTAAGATTGAAAGACAGAGGCATGGGCTCCCCTTCGAGTAGGATGAGAATGACCCCCACACCCCCACCGAGTTGACATTTGGAGCCGTCAAAGAACATGGTCATTTGGTAGACGGTGTCATCGGTGGAAAGTGTGGTGATAGACTCGTCAGGGAACTCACACTGTGAAGGTTGATTGTCGAGAAGAGGGGCATCTGCCAGTTGGTCAGCGATGGTTTTCCCCTTGATAGATTTCTCTTGGATAAATTTGAGGTCAAACTCAGCAAGCAGCATGAGCCACCGAGCCATACATTGATTTTGATATGGCTTGGAGTGCATATATTTGAGAGGGTCAGTGTGGGTGATGATAAAGGTTTTGTGGTTAAGAAGATAATGGCAAAGCCCGGTAGCGGTAAAGACTAATGCCAAATAGAGTTTCTTGGTATGAGTATACTGAGTTTTATAGTCGACTAGTGTTTGGCTGATATAGTAGACCACTTGCTTACAGTGATGCTCATCTCAGTGCACGATCATGGCACCTAATGAATGGTTGGTGGCAGAGATATAAAGTTAGAAGGGTTGGTCATCTTTAGGTGGAATGAGGACTGGTGGAGAGACCAGATAGCATTTGAGGGCTTCAAAAGCCTCTTAACAGTCCTTATCCCATTTAAAAGAGATGTCCTTCTTAAGGAGATGATGAAAAGGTTGGTAGCAGTCAAAAATCTATGAGATAAAATGGTGGATGGACTAGAGCTTCCCTTGTAGACTGCAAAGCTGCTTGAGATTGGTTAGGGGTGGCATCTTCAGGATAGCGTGGATCTTGGTGGGATCTATCTCAATGCCATAGAAAGAAACAATGAAGCCGAGGAGCTTGCTAGAGAGGACCCCAAAGATGCATTTCTTGGGGTTAAGGTAGACATTATATTGAAGAAGGTGAGAGAAGATGATCTTGAGAATAGTGAGATGGTCATGGTGAAGCTTGGACTTGCTGAGCAGGTCATCCACATAGTCCTCCATGATTTTATGGAGGAGATCATGGAAAATGTAGGTCATGGCATGTTGATAAGTGGTGCCTATTTTTTTCAAGCCAAAAGGCATGACTCAATAGCAGAAAGTCCCCCATGGGGTGATAAAAGTAGTCTTGTGCTGATCTTCTTGTGTGATCAAGATTTGATTGTATCCTGAAAACCCGTCCATGAGAGATAACATCTCATGGCCAGCTGTGAGATCAATAAGCTGGTCAATGTTAGGAAGAGGGAAGTCATCTTTGGGATAGGCTAGGTTAAGGTCGTGATAGTCCGTGTAGATCTGGATCCCCCCAGTCGCTTTGGTGACTGAGATGATATTAGAGACCCACTGCGGGTAATCAATGGGTTGGATGAAAGAGACAGAAAGGAGGCGCTAAAGCTCCTCTTTGACAAGGAGCGCAACGTGAAGATTCATCTTTCAAAGCTTTTGCCTAATAGGCTTAGCCTCTATTTTGGTGACAATGTTATGGGTAGCGATGGTGGGGTCGATACCAGGCATGTCACTGTAGGTTTAGGCAAAGGCCTTGTTGTGGTCTGAGAGGAACTAGGTGTAGTCTAGCTGCTCCTCATGTCTTAAAGATTGGCCAATCTTTAATACATGAGGAACATCAGAAGAAGGGAGGTTGATGTCAATGGTTGATTCATTTAACATAACCTGGGTCTCAGAAGGGAGGGAGTGCTGGATGAAAGAGTCATCGGTGCCCATGTAGGAAAGGATGGCATCATCGTCAATGCAGTAGATAGTGTGAATGGTCACTGACTCATCTTCTATCATGCTGGGAAAAATGAGAGGGAGAGACCAGACACCCCATTGAGCTAATAGGTTAGGGGTTCTAGGCAGATGGTGTTTATGCAAAAAAATAACTAGGAGGGATGGAAACCATCGACTCCGTAGGTGAATGGGGAGAAACGGGTGAGCTTGGAGGAGATTGGTCAATGGTGGGCTTGGGACAGAGGTCTGCAGAGGCCTAAGTGGGGTCATGGTATCCCAGGCCATACCATTTCTTGGCATTGTCATCGTTGAGAGGCTCGATGGGCTGATTGGAGCCCTGCTCATAGCATCTGAAACCAAAACCCTTCCATGCACATATATAAAGGTAAGTGTATGCAAAGGCAGGGTTGCCAAGAAATGAAAAGTCTGATGTGAAAGGTTGAGGTGAAGAGAAGGGGTTGCCATCAGTAGGAGCTTGATTGAGCCCCCCATAGACAAGGTTAGTTCAGAGATGAGGAGGACCATAAGGCACGACCATCTCAATTCAATGGTCGTAACTAGGGCTAAGATCAAGGCGTCCATACTCTTGTGGAGTTTGGAACATGTCTAAGGCCAACAAGTGATATTCCCCCAGTGAAAGTCATTGGAAGATGTCTTCCATGGGGTCTTTGGTCATTGCTTGCAGAGGAGGGGTGAGGGCGACCGCCGATTGCAAACTGGTCGAAGCTTTCACAGATGGAGGTGTCAGGGTTGATGGCTTGATTGGAATAAGAATGTCATTTGGATGGTAGGTTGTGTTACAAGTTTTGAAGGGTGAAGGGTTAGCGGGAATGGTGTGGACTTGCCTATCATGCTCAAATTTCACACAATGGTGCAGGGTGGAGGGGACACAGGCCATGGCATAGATCCAGGGTCGACCCAACAACATGTTGTAATGAAACTCTCCTTCGATGATATAGAAGAGCTCTGAGACTGTGCGCGGACCAATGTGAATGTGAAGGACAACTGTGCCAATGGTCGTGGCAGTGGTGTCATTGAAGGAGCACAAGATTGCATCAGTTTTAGAGACACAGTTCTTGGGAAGAGCCAACTAATCAAAGGCATGGGTGGAGATAATGTTGATGCTAGCACCTCCATCGATCATAATGCATTTAATGTGTGTCCGATCAATATAGGCAGTGATGAAGAGGGTGGCATCCTGATCTTCCGTGTTGGATGTGGGAATCTCAGAATCACTGAATGTGATGGAGGCAATAGGAGACAAAGAGTGGACAAGGGTAGCGAGCAGTTGGGTATCCTCACGTTGGACCTCTGTTGCCTGCAAGGCTCGGATGAGGGCTTGATGATGCTGAGGTGAGGTTTGGATGAGGTCATAAAGGGACATCTTCACGGGTGTCTGGTGAAGCTGTTTCAACATGGAGTCATGGATCGGCCCGAAAAAAGAAGAAGAAGAGGGTTGAGATGTGTCAAGGATACAAATTTTAGGCTTTGGCACTAGAGGTGTCTTGATGAAAGGGTAGGTCCAAGGAATGGCAGCTTTTTATTTTGCCTTGTCCTTTTGTGACCTAGTGGTTATGTGGATGGCATTGATTTCAAAGATAGGGGGTGAAGAAGATGAAGGGGTCATGGCCTGCTGATGAGATGTTGATGTGGCTGAAGAGGTTGGAGGGATATGGGAAGGTGTGGAAGGTCGGTCAAGAGTGTCCTCAAGGAGAAGAGTGTCTTTCTCCATATAGCGGTGAATGACGGCCTTGAGGGCATAGGAAGTCTCGGTATCATGTCCTTGCGTATGATGGTATAAGTAGATCTTCATATCGTTGAACCAAGAGGGTTTAGACCCGAGAGGTTAGAAAGGCCTAATGGGTGGAAGGGTTATGCTGGAAGTCTATAAAAGTTGGTACAATATCAGAGAGTATGAGCACACAAAAGGGTCTGTGCTCGTTGATGTGTGTGATGCTAGTGACTTTTACTTAGGCGGCATTGGAGGAGGCTTCCATACCACCTTTTGGGTTGATGGTGCGATGACAGGTGGAGATGGCACTTTTTTCATGAGAGGTACCACCTTTTTAGAAGAGGGTAGGATGGAGGTAGGCAAAGGAAGCAGAGGAGGCAACTAGTTTTGATTAGAGATCAGAGTGGGAAGAATTTTGATCAGGGTCGAAGGATGGGGGCCCAAAATGGAAGGCAATGGTGACAGAGGAGGAGGCATTCGCCTCTGTGGTTTGGCAGTCTTCTTTGATTTGGGTTGAACACTACTATTGGTCAAGGTCTGGTCTAAGTCCACCTTCACTTGCAGATGAGTGAGGGTAGAGACAGGGCGAACGCCAAGTGACTTGATAGGTTTAGACGGGGTAGATGTGGGTTTTGGTTTTGATGGGGTTGGTTGAGGTTTACAAGGCTTAGAAGCAAGAGTTTGGTCTTTGTTGAGGGTCTTGGGAGATTTTGCCTTGGGAGGATTGCCAGCATGAGATGAGAGGGCACGGGCATGCTGAAGAGCTTTAAGACACTCCCACAATACCTGATGCTCCACTTTCCTTGAAGGGAGAAGTCTGATTTTCTCCACTAATCGGGAAAATGGTTGAGAAGGTGTTGGATGAGGTTTGGGCCCTTGAGAAGATGTTGACGATTATGGGGCTGAAGATGATATTGATGTAACAGTCTCAATTTTAAGGCATGATGAAGTCGTGATAGGTTCGTCCTTGGTTGAAGATGAAGGAGAGACAGGTTCTTTCCTGGGTGGAGAAGAAACCAGAGAATGAGGCTCCTCAAGCAAGTAGAGGGCAGGAATGATTATGCCCTCCACTTTCAGTTGAGTAGGAAGGGTCGGGTCCTCCATGGGCAACAAGAAGGAGGATGGTGAGACTAGTGGTGCTGGTAAGGTCGAGGCATCCTCCAATATGAGAGAGGTTGATGGAGAACTAATTAGAGAAAGAGGTTCATCCACATGTGATGGACTGATGGATGGACTCACCTCTTGAGGTCAGTTGGGGATGAAGGGCAAGACCATATTGACTGTTCGTATATTATGTTCATGAGTGTCGTCAATCATGGTCTGGACATTGTTTTGGGTCGGAGGATGATTGGGGAATGGTTGCTTGAAGATGTTGATGCCCTGATTAGGTGGTGCATTGGGATTGTCTAGGACGAGGTCACCCTTTTCAAGCATGTCTTGGATTATGTTTTTAAGGGTCTTGCAGTTTTCTGTGTCATGTCCTTTAACACGGTGGTAGTTGCAGAAGTCATTTTCCCTATATCACGCAGGGATGGCATGTGAGGGATCAAATTGCAGAGGTGGTCGGATCTGGGGGAGATTGAGAACCCCTTGTTTAACAAGTTTTTCTAGCATAGATGCATATGATTCTCTGAGTGGAATATACTGTCATTGTACATATCTCTACTAGAATTAGCAGGTGGCACTCTAGGACGTGGATAGCTCAGGCTAGTTGGTTAAAGGTGAAGAGGATGAAGGTCTAATGAATACAACATTTGTTGAAGCTTTAGACTTAGGATTGGATGAAGAGGGTTTAGAAGAAGAGGAGTCATTGGTCTTGGAGTTGGGATTCTTACTACACAACTTGAATTTATTCTCCTCGATGGCATGTAATTCAAGCTTGCGGGCCATTTTGAAGGCTTTGTCGAAGGTGCAGAAGGTCTGAACCCATAAGGTGGAAGAAATATGCTTGGCACAGGCTTGGGAGAAAAGTTCAATAAGTTCGGGTTGGGGTAAGGAAAAGGAGACTTGATTGATGAGGCCTCTCCAGTGAGCAATGAAATCAGCTATGGATTCATCCTTGAATTGGCAGATAGAATAGAGGTCTGTGATTGAGACCTTCTTGGTGATGTTGATAGAGAAGTGATCAAGGAAGAGCTAGGTTAACTAAGTGAATGTGATGAGAGAATGGCTGGCAAGGGAGCTGTGCCAGTCAAGCATAGCACCAGAGAGGGACATAAAAAATGTGTATAAAAGCAATGCATCATCATGGGCAATAAGGTAGCAGGCATGTCTGAATGCCTGTAAGTGTTGTTGTGGGTCTTCCTTGCTTTGAAAGTGAGAAAATTTAGGAAGTTCCCACTGGCTGGGATATGTCTTGATCGGGACAGAAGGATGAATGGGTTCATTGCAAATTTTATCATATGAGAGGGCATTACGTGAGCTAGAAACGGAGATCTCTAGGCTAGACATCTTGTCCATCAACATTTTGATGATATCTGCTAATGGATTGGCGGGTGGATCACCCCCTAGATTATAGGGTGCTTGAAAGAGGTTAGAGGAGGCATACGATGTAGTTGGTTGTGCATGTAGGGGCACAACGTATGGATAACTAGTCATAGGGATGGAAGTGGAGACTAAGGGTGGTTGGGTAGAAGGCATGGCTAGGCTCGATGTTGCCATGGGAGGTTGGATTGTGGTAATAGGGGCCAATGGATAGGTAGCCACCCTGGTGTTGATAGGGGATATGGTAGGCAGAATAGAGACAACCAGATTCTGGAAGGGGGTAGAGAGTGGTTGAATGGGCTGAGGTTGATAGGGGGCCGAAACCGTAGTGGAAGTGGGCCCAAAGATGGAGGGAGAGGCCACACTTGGAAGGTTGGTCAAGGTCTGGTCATTGGTCGAGGTGATAGCCTGAGTGTCTAAAGGTTGAACTACAGATGCTGTCGATACAGCCACAGTCTCAACCAGAGAGGTCGGCATTCCATAAATCAGATTGCCTAAGGAGTCTCACATTCGGCTATGCATGAGATAATGCTGCAAGGATTTGATGTTGAGGTCCAAAAATTATTAAAAATCTTGGTCCCCTTCTAGGACAATAGGAGTCTGGGTCAGGGTTGGGCGAGCAGGAGTTATTTCAGTCTCTGAGTGGAACTCCATTATGGGACTAGTTATGGACGGGATAGATGGAAGCGGTTGATGCCTCGCATGGTCAACTAGTAGATAAGAATAGAGAATATGAAGGACACAAGTAGATCCTAAATGTTAAATCCCTAGGAGTAAATTATTAGGATCATGGTGGCTATGCCTTAGAATGTGTGTAATAAGATTGGCTTTTGAGTCAGGTCCTAGAAGAAGTAGTCTATGGATGGCTTTGGGTTTGTTTTTGTGCTCAAAAGTCTGTGTTAGGTTTCGTACTTGGCCTGGTGCTAAGGAGCAAGCTCCCCTCACTTCACGAACCCAGTGATAAGCTAGGACCGCTTAGCCAGTATATACTTCCCCTAGAGATTATCCTCTGCTAGAGAACAGAGTGGGCTTTCCCCTTAGTGATGAAATCCAAGTAAGATCTTCGGGATGGGTAAGGTATCCGCTAGGTGATGAAATCCAAGTCGGGCCTTGTCTCAGGTAAGTTAAGATGTTTGTTTTGTGCAAGTGGTTTGGTTGTGTAACATAAAGTGGACTACGATTAATTCATGATGCGGTTATTAATTACTAGGTGTGGACTAAGAAATTCAAGCAAGCAGAAATGAAAATGCAATGTGTTTTAAGCCCTAGTTGAAATGTTAATTTTGTATGAAGACAAGCGAGAAGAGGTTTAAGAATATGACTTTTGACTAGTCTAGAATGCAAGAAAAGAAAGAAAATTTCTTTTTAATCTTGCTAATAGTGTCATTTAGAAGAGAAGAAAGAGGTGAAAAGGGAGAAACCTAATGCACCTATATGAATAAAAAGAAAGAACCCAAGGAAGACCCTAGTGTCCCATCGGGCGTGCCAAAATGTTTCCAAACAAGATTCACTTTTCACATTCAAGAAAGGAAAGATGAGAAACTAAAAGAAAGGATGAGGGTTTGTACGTACCCAGACTGTAGACGTACGGACCAGAATTCAGACGATAGTAGGAACTCCTCTTTGGTTGTGGAGGCTGACACCTGAAAGGGAAAGACACTAAAACATGAAAAATGTTAGATGACGAAAGGGTGGACTGCCAAGCAAGAGTTTGGTCCTAGAAGCGTAAAGGCTTCTTGGAGGATGACAGTCCACTGTTAAAATAGAATGCTAATCAAAAATAGAAAGTGATGAATGATGAAAGACAGAAAGAAAGAAATGAAAGAAAATGCATACCTATTTAGCAGTAATCTACCTTGCACAATCACCGACGTTGGTGGTATTGCCAGCATCAGTCAGGGAAGGTCACTGACGTCGGTTAGGCTACCGATGTCAGTAGGGGCAATGGATGAGGTCGGTTAGGGTAATGGCTAGAGATGAGTTACAAGTCTAGTTTCTGGTTTGCAAGATGGATTGTGGTTTCATCTGAGGGTCTGAAGGCCTGTGTGGGATTTAGAGGGACTGTTTGGGGGTCTGAGGGGTTGTCTAGAGATCTATGTAGTGTTGGTTGGGTAGAGTGGATTGTCAGGAGAGTGACTGGTTGAGAAATAGAAACAAAAGGGGGATGAATGAGAGGCAGGGATCTGAGAAGGCCTTTCAGCCTCTCAGGGAAGGATAGGGAAGGTCTAGGTAGTGGTTAGCTAAATAGATATATTCAAATAATAAATGAAATGGAAAACAACACTGTGCTTACCTCTTGCTTGCTGATTGAAGAATGGAAAAACCTATTGTCAGAGCTGTTGAAGGACCTATAAATGGAGCTATTGCCTGGAGCTGTTCTTGTAGGGTACTTGTAGCTGCTGGTGTTGTTGTGCGAGAGGGAGAGAGAGAATATGAATGCAAAAGTGCCAAGAGAGTTCACATTCATGGGGGGGCAGAATGGTTGCAAAAAATGGTTATGAAGGCTACCGATGCCGGCAGAACCACCGATGTCAGTCGCATAATGAATGATGTCGGCGGCCGAAGAATGGGGACAGAGGCTAAAATTAGCCTTTGTCTGTTCTTGCACGCTTTTGCGTCAAGGGGCCGTGGGAAAATGGTCGAGCAGGGCATAAATGGATGTGAGAGGAAGGATAAAGGGGAGATTTGGGCAATAAAGGCTAGGAGAGAGGTGGGGGCATCTAAGGAGGGGATCCAAGGTGGCATGGGTGAGGTGGAAAGGGGCCAAATATTTAATTATTTTAATTTGATAAATGGAGGGGCCTAGGACAAGGGTTAGGACATGGGCCAAGGGGGGCCAAGGGGGGAGGATGACCAGGGTGCAGACATGATTCCAGTGTCTACAGGGTTCACTAGTGTATATTCTAAGGATCACTTCCACTCATTGATGAGAAATCAGACATATACACTAGATTCAGGAAAAGTAATGAGGACCTAGACATCTCTACCTACTCTGATGACTTAGACCCTATAACACATGTGCACTTATGCAAAGAAACCTAGACCATATATGATGAGAATTCCCCAAGGAACCTATGGGTGCATGCCTTCTATAAGACCTAGAATATATGGACATAAGAATGGTACATTATCAATGAGATGCACCATAAGATATCCAATTGGGATAAAATCAAGGAGAGGTTCATGCACACCTTCTCCTTTTCATCACAAAACCTAGAATTGATTAAACCACTATAAGTAATTCAAAGGGTAGTGTTTGAAGACACTTCAATCCTTGAGGAGCACCTAAAATACATGTTCAGTGAGAATGGGATAGTACTCCTAACTTTATTTGAGTAAGCAATCAAAAGTGAATCAAGTGAAGAAGATGATGATAACTGTAAGGCGTGAAACTAGATAATCTTGATAGGGAAGAAGAAACTAATGTACCAAGTGGAGGATAATGCCCCTGATGAAGAAGAACCTACTCATATTTAAATAAAAACAAATAAGGGAAGAATGAAATTTGATGACTCACATCAGAATAGGAATGATCCCTAATATATGCCACTAAAAACTACCACAATAGACATTAGCTCACAAGGGGAACCAAAAGTGGCTACTCTAGGCAGATTTTGGTCTGACATAGAGCTAGTGCAAATTATGGATCTCCTAAAGGAGTTACAAAACTTATTATCTTATAATTATTGAGATATGAAGGTCACCCACCCATCCCTTGGTAAAATGAGCCTAAAGTTAGTTTATAGTATAGGACCTATCAAGAAGTGCCCTTATCGAATGAACCCCAATCTCCATGCCAAGGTCAAAATGGAGATTGATGGTATGATAGACATAGGCATCATCTACCCTATTCAATAATATAAATGGTTTATCCCCATGGTTATCATCATCAAGAAGGATGGGCACATTTGTATGTGCATTGATTATAGATTATTGAATGTTGCCTACATCATTGACCCCTTCTCAACTCCATTCATTGATGAAGTCTTGGATGGAGTTGTAGGCTATGAGATATATGTTGAAATACAACTATCTATTGATAGGGGGTGAATCAGTTGATGATTAAAATTAGTCCTTTAATAATTTTAATACAAATTAAAAAAGTATATGTAGAGATTACACACACAAATAGATACAACACCTAATTTACATGAGAACCCAATATGGAAAAAACTATGGTGAGAATAGCTACTAGAATATACTATTCTAGTCCATCCTAACAATCAAAAACTCAATGGTTATGATTTTTAAGGGCACCAACCCTAAGGAGACATTAATCCCCTATTTTAGGAGTACCAACTCTAAGGAAGTACCTACTCCCTAACTAAGCACCAACTCAACTCTTTTGATGACACTTACTAATTAGATCTATTATGGAGATACAACTCTAGACTAAAAAAATAATTCAAATGAATCTAGTTCTATGTTATAGACCTATTCCATAACTACTCATACTTTGCACTTCATCTCTCTCTTCTCTTCCACTCTACCCCTCTACCTCTATACCTCTATATATCTCTATTTGACACACTTCAACAACTTAACATGTATCTTATATGATATATATCGCTTCTTCTCTATGTTCATACTTGGTCGTTAACACATCATGATACATTATTAGACTTAGTTCATAATTATTTAACAAAAAGTTTCCCACTTCTGGATTTCATGAACCACTACCATAATTTTATATATTTTACTATTTTTAGCATATATCAGGCTTGAGCTTTGATACACATGTCATTTTACATAATTTTGATAGATCATAGTAATTTATATAATTATATGTGTCTTATAATGCATCCTACCTTCATGTTCCATCGCTTGACCATTGAGATCAACATATCTCTAAATATTGACAATAAATCTTAATTTTTTCACCATGATCTTATGATCCTTGTTTAATTTTATTAACTTTAAGATTCACTCGTTAGATCAGATTTTGATAGTCTCACTAACTCTATTAGATCCTTATATGTTTTTGGACTTTAATGTTTCAACATTAAAATGTATCCATTGATATTTTTATTTGATCTCCCATGTGTTGTTAAATTTTCAAAATTAGCATGGACTTTACCTCTGTCTATCATTAAACATCAAGAATTTGATCTCATCTTGCTGCTTCTTAATACCATGGAACACATATGCACCATCAATCTCCTCAAATTAGCTCAATTTTTAACTTGTTAAACATTAGACACTTTAACCTCTTTAAATCCACATGCTTTTTTGATATTCATTTCACAATCACATGCTCACCATTATATCCTCTAATATAATTATGCTCTTGTGACACTTGGTATCCTCACGTGCCTTCTAAACATTGCTATCAGTGCCTGTGCTTGTGATACTTGGTACTCTCATGTTGATCATTGACTATTTAACTTTGAATTACACTATAAAGTTAATATTCAAGCTCCATGATTTTGACACATGTCATCAATGTGTTCACTCTTAGGTACCTTTTACATATTGACTTCATTGCACATCATTAGATCTTCAACATATGATTAAGCACTAACCATTGATCAAGATCTAACCATTGATCAAGCTTGGATAAATGTTAAGTTGAGAACCTAGGAAATATTAAGGCCTTCAAACACTACTCTAAGATGATAACCACTATGTTTAAGGGGTTGGTTGAATAATGGTGAGGAAGGCTTAAGTTATAATTTAATCTACCAGTTCCTGCCTATATCTAGTCAACATAAAAATAGAACATGCCTATGAATTCCATGACTTAAACCCTTAGGGTTTTAATGAGAAACTTTAGTAATGGTCAAGAGTAAAGATAAATAAATTTTGATCTCATTTCTCCTCATATTAACTTGTGGACCATATATCTAAGATGAACTTGAAAAACCCATAATAGGTCTTCTATCAATTTTTTTGCAAACATCCAAAAACAATCTTTGTAAAATCATGACAACTTTATATGACAATATTGCACCTTGTGAAATTATAAAACATTTTCTTCTTTCCATCAATATTTACTATGATTGATCCTCTTGACATCAATAACATTCATAGTGCCAACAATCTCCCTTTCGATATCAATGACAATCATATTGCCAACAAACTCCCCATGTGGCATTGATGGAAAAATAAATGCTTTGATCTTGTACAATGATGGTAGAATAAATGATTTTGTCCTTTTTTGGAATTTCTTGTACTTTTATTGGATTCTAATGAATGTGAATTGAATCTAATCATACAAAACTTTATCCCCCTTAGTCAATGACATATTTGCCAAAACACAACTTGGACACTTGCTCTACTCCTTTAATAGAAATAAAACGTTAGGCAAACTTTTATGGAGAGCATTTGCACTTTTTCTCCCCTTTGACATCAATGGCAAAGGGACTTCAACTTTCTCTCTATTTATCCAAAATTTTCTCTCCCTTTATTAGATAAAGGAGTTTTTCCAAGAATCTACAACCATCACCTCATTAGAAATTTGTAAAAATATGCATGCTTGAGTCACCTTTTCTCTATTCTTCCATGGATTAACAAAACTTCTATGATCCTTCCCCTAGACTTATGCCCTATTACTAGGATGTAGTGATGTGATGTAGGAGCCACCACTCACAATTTTTGTCTCATATACTCAAATTGTTCCTTGGGAAGAGGTTTGGTAAATATGTCTACAACTTGATCCTATGTTGGCACATATTCCATTGTGACCTCTTGATCTGCAACATTTTATCTTAAGAATTGATACTTGATTGATATGTGCTTAGTTATATAATTCATCACTAGATTATTTGATATATTAATGGCACTTGATTTGTCACAAATAATAGAGATAGGTGATTTGTACTCTACCTTTATTTATTTGGGTGTTTTCTTCATCCACAAGACTTGAGTGCAACATGCCATTACTACAACATACTCTACTTCTACTATAGAAAGAGTAACTGAATCTTGCTTTTTGCTCAGACATGAAACAAGTTTGTTTTTAGGTAAAAATACACCACCACTAGTGCTTCTTCTATCATCCACACTTCCTACCCAATCAAAATATATATATGCTATCAAAGTGAAATATTAACCTTTAAGATACCATAGGCCATAGTTAATTATACTCTTGATATATTTAAAGATTCATTTCACTACATTGACATGTGATTCTTTAGGATTAGATTGAAATATTACAACCATGCACACTACTTGCATGATATCAGGTCTTGATGTAGTTAAGTATGACAAGATACCTATTATATATCTATATAAATTATGATTTGCATCAAGGGAATCATCCTTTTTTGTTACATCAAGTTATAATGGGAGTACACACTAGTTTATTATCTTCCATTCCAAACTTATTGATCATTTCATTAGCATACGTAGTTTGGGATATAAATATCCCTTCATTAGTTTGTGTTATTTGTAGACCAAAGAAGAAATTTTTTTATCCAATCATGGACATATCAAAATCATTTTGAATTTGAGTAACAAATTCTTTGCACATTTTGTTGTTGCTACCACCAAAAATTATGTCATCTACATATACAACAATAATTAACATATGCTCACCTTCTGATTTGAAATACAGATTATTGCTTTCACATCCTTTATTGAATCCTTATTTTTGTAGGTACTTGTCTAATATTGAATACCATGCTCTAGGTGCCTATTTTAGACCATACAGAGCTTTCTTCAGTCTACAAACATAATCTTCTTCTTCTGACAACTAAAAACATTCAGATTGTTCTATTTAGACTTCTTCTTATAGGTTCCCATTCAAGAAAGTCAACATAACATCCATTTGATAGAATTTTAATTTATTATAAATAGAGAATGATAGAAACATTCTTATGGCTTCCAATCTAGCAACTATAGAAAATGTTTCCTCAAAATCTATACCTTCAACTTGTGCATATCCTTTGCACACCAATCTAGACATATTACTTATAACGATTCTACCTTCATTGAGTTTGTTTCTAAAGACCCACTTTGTACCTATTATAGTCTTGTTTAAAGGTCTTAGAACTAATTTCCAAGTTTAATTCTTCTCAATTTGGCTTAGTTCTTCTTTCATGGATTTTAGCCAATTCTCCTCCTTGATAGCTTCAACATAGTTCTTAGGCTCAATTTTAGATATTAGAGCAAAACATACTTGCTCCTTGTTTTGTGTAACTCTTATCCTACTCTAAACTCCATTTTTATTGACAATGATCTACGCTATAGGATGATCCTTTTGAACAAATCTTATAGGTGGATTTTCATTTACTTCCTAAGGCTCTTCATTAGCTACTTCTTCTTCAAAATCTGATTCTTTTTTGTTGATTTCTCTGTCACGTTTGACATGTTTCATACCTTCTTCAACCTTGACATTGATACTCTCTACAATCTTATGTATCCTTTTGTTGTAATATATGTAGGCTTTGCTTTGGGTGGAATAACCAAGAAATATTCCTTCATCACATCTTGATTAAAATCTTCCCAAGTTGTCTTCTTTTCTCTTGATGTAGAATTTGCTACCAAACACTCTAAAATACTTAATAGAGGTAGGTTTTCCATACCATAGTTCATAGGGGTTTTGTCACTATTTAACCTCAGTTGAACTCTATTCAAGATATATATTGTTGTTTTTACTACTTCTCTCCAGTATCCATTAGGTAACTTGGCCTGTTTTAGCATTGTTCTGGCCATCTCCTTGACTATTTTGTTCTTTTTCAACAACTCCATTCTACTGTGGAGTCCTTGATACAAAGTATTGCCTTTTGATTCCATGCTTCTCACATTACTCTATGAACTCAATTGAGGTGAATTATCCACCTCTATTAGATCTTAAGCATTTGATTTTTCAACCAATCTCATTCTCTACCATGGTCTTAAAGATTTTGAATCTTTCAAATTCTTAAGACTCATCCTTCAAAATGGTTACCCATGTCATTCTTGAGTAATCATCTACTAACAACATGAATTATATTTATCCTTTAGGTCCTTTTGTCTTAGTAGGACCACAAAGATTAGTATGAACTAATTCTAAAGGATTTGTAGTTTAATACTCCTTTATTTAAAATTTGACCCTTGTTTCCCTGCCTTACTGGCATTCCTTACAAGTAGTGTCTATAGGTTTGGTTATCTTAGGCATGTGTCTAACACACTTATTAGAGATCAAATTTACTAGTTTATCAAAATTGACATGGCCAATTCTTCTATGCCATAACCAACTCTCATCAACCTTTCCTATTAGATAGCTATTGATGGGTGTCGTTATTTCCTTCATTTAATCAACTTTCTATTGATGCCATATTTAACCAGGGCTATGTCTAAAGCTATATGCAACAAGATGAATCGTATTGATTTAGTAATTGATTATAGGTATATATATATATATATATATTGTTTTGAGGGATTTTAATGTCTTGAGGATTCTTGATTTAAACCTTATTGGAATCAAACTATGCAAATTTTTTGGAAGTATACAGACATTACAAAAATGACATAGATTGCTAGAAATAAACACACTTTTGCAGACTGAAATAGATTGCTGGAAATAAACACACTTTTGCAGAATGAAATAGATTGTTGGAAATAAACACACTTTTGCAGAATGAAATAGATTGCTAGAAATAAACACACTTTTACAGAATGAAATAGATTGCTGAAAATAAACACACTTTTGTAGAATGAAATAGATTGCTTGAAAATGATTGCAAAGAAATTAGAATTTAATCTAAAATGCATGTAGGAACAAATTTACAACAAATTTTAACTTTAAAGAGTTAGAAGCATTTATAAATTTAACAGAGTTACCTATTTTATTTTGTGAATAAAATATAAATACTGACCAAAAATGAAGATCTTGGTTCTTTAGAGGAGTAGGCCATTGCTCCACCTAGAAATATGATTGAACAATTTAATTTGCTTTCAAAATAGAAATGGCTATTTCATTGATAAAATGTTCTATATTAAAAAATGTACTAATCTGTCTTTATCTCTCTATTCTTTAATGATTTTCTACTCCCTTTTATAAATTCCCAAGTCTGTATATATATTCTTCTACTTGTGGTGCATTGATTGTTGTAACTGCTTCATAGATATGATGGAACTGAATCGCACCCAGAATAGATACTGAATAAGACGTGGTTGGCTATCTAGATATGTGATAAATGTTTTAGATTTGAAAGTATGGAAATTGGAATTGTATTCCTGATTTAATGGGATCATTGATTTGACAGATCGCTAGCCATTTGGAATAGATCTTTATCAGTTCCATGTTTAACTGCAAAAGTTCTAGAGCTTATCTACAACAGTACTAGAGCTAATTCAGATAATTCTGGAGCTAAATATAGAGTTCCAGAGCTAGGTCCAAAAATATGACAACTTTAAATAATATGATGGAGTTTTGGAACTAAGTTGAATTGATTCCAATGCTTCCAAAAACATGCAATCTCCTTCATATTTGTTATTTAGCCTGATGATGACCTATTTTATTACAAAACTTGAATTTTCCAACACACTTGTTAGGAATTATAGGATTTTTTTTATATTTTAGAATCACAATCAACAAAATATGGATAATTACATCCTAACTCATCTCAAATCAAAATAAAAGTTACAAAATGCAATCAAACTTAATATAAATAGAGAGTAAGATGAGGTCATTTATTATACATTTATCGGGCATATCTTGGCCTCATCATTTCCCCCATACTTACTTATTTGTAAGTCCCTTTAAAAAATTCAATTTTCAAATTTGGAATTGTATATCTTGCATTCCATTTGATTACTTAGATCAAATGGCTGGAACTAAATATCCTAATTTTTTGATTTATAGGTACTATACTCTGCTCTTGCTTCTACTTTTATTTTCCATTCCTCAAATTGAGTGGGATTTTGAGGTTCTCTATTTTGCCAAGGAGATATGGCGGTGAGAAGTAAAGGTCGTCTTGTCCAAATTCCTATCCATATGCATAGGGGAGTTTCATTGATCTGAGGAATTATTGTGCATAAAGCTTTTGCCCTTTCTAGACTCTAGATCAAATTTGAAGGGGATATTACTTCCCTTATTTTTAATGCCACTGGGAGAAATTCCCATCTTTTCAAACATGCATCATAGATATTATCAAAATTTTCCCTTTCATAAGAGGTGAAGGTACTATTGCTTTTCTATAAATTGAAAAGATAAGGTCCCCTGAACTTATCATTAAATGCATGAGATTGAAAATGTGTAGCAAAGGTGAGTGGGTTACCATAATGAATTCTCATACAGAGACCAGATGAACTAGCCTTTAACCAATGCTCTTACTCCCTTTCTTTCCATGCAATTTGATTTTAAAGAATAGAGAGAAATGTGTTAATCTAGCTTTCCCCTACATATAAATTGATCATAAAACCTATATTTCTTTCTAGCATGAAATTGTAGAGGTAAAATTCACAAAGAAGATTTTTATGTTTTGTATTGGCTAAGGAGTAGGTGGTCGAGAAATTAGATTCATCTTTTATTTCATGTGGAAGGCCACATGCTATCCTTTCCAACTGCTAGTGAATGAATTGTTCTTCTAAAAACATGTTATAAATAGGAGAAGGTCTTCTACACACAAGCAATTTCTCACTCATCATACAAACTATTTGTATTTTCACAAGACATTTATACTTATCATTTTCCTCCTTATAAAATTTGTCTTCCCATTCCTTCCTTGCTTTCTCTTCTTCTGCCAGTTTGCCTTTCAAGTCTGTATTAGATGCCTTTATTACACTGAGTTCTCTACATGTATCATCCCATAACTACTTGAGTGGTAGATAATTCAATTCAATCTGTGCAGAGACTATTGATATAGAGGTTTGTATTGTACATTTTTCCTCATTTTCTATTAGTTGCCTTTTAAATTTTGCTAATTCTTCAGTCTTAGCTATGAATTAGTTTGTTATTTCTTTAAGAAGCATTTATTTTTTTTCTAATTTGAGTTTGAGGAAGTTTAATTCCTCATCCTTTTCCTTATTAATTAATTTTTACTCTAGATAAAAATAGAGCCTATTTAATCTGCTAGTTTTGTTCATTTTCTAGAATTTCCTAGGGAGTTAAGCATTCTTCTTCCACCATAGGGGATTTCCCTTTCCTTCTCCAAGATGCCTATTCATCTTCTACATGTGATGGTGTTGCTGTCTCAACCATTTATTGTAAAATTGGCTCCTCAAATCTTTCATCTCCTTTTTCCTTTTCTATTTGGCTTGGTTTAGGAGGAGTCATGGCCATGCTGCCAAAAATATTAACAACTTTAGTTTCTAGCCTTTCTTGTTCTTCCATCTCCTCTGGAATTTCTTTAAAATTTTTATGATGTCTTCTTTCTTGAGGAGCTTCAAAATATGCAGACATAGGCCTCCTTTTAGAACTTCTTCTGATGTTCACCTTTTGCTTAGGCCTAAGTGAACTGTCACTATCAGAGATAAGTATCAGTTCTTCTATAGCTTCTATAGAAGAAGAAATTTCTTGAGAAAGTCTAGTAGGGTCTACAATTTTAACTTTTCTTCCAGATTTTTTTATACTTCCTCTTCCCCTAGTCTTTTCTTTTCTTCAGCAATGGTATCATTTTTTAAATGAACTGAAGGGGCAGGAGGAGTTGCTATTATTCTTCTATAAATACCAGGGTTTTACCCAAATTTTCCAAGAAATTTGTCCCACATTTCTTCTCCATTTTTCTTTGAAAGGAAATAGTGCTGGCATAATAAATGCACTAACCCATGATGTTTGATTGTTCCTACACCCCAAGAATACCTCTAGGCCATTGTATGGATGGAGTCAAAAAGAAACCCTAGAAGGTTTACTCTATATTCTAGTTTTTCAGCTCCATATCTAAGGTGTATAAGGATTTTTATGACTTTATTTCCTACTGTCCCAAATTGTCCATCATAGGTTAAATATTTAACTATAAAAAATGCTACTCTATCAAAGGGTTTGGCAGGCTAGCCCTTTTGACTCCTTTGATGATTTTCTTTGTATTATAAATATACTGGGGTTTAGCTTCCTCTTCTTTCAATAGGGTTTTAGCTAGGTCTTTTAATGTCCCCTTGATAGGGTTTGGGACATGCACTATTAGTATTCCAGACATATCACTTATTATATTCACAGAAAAAGGAATAAAAATCTTCCAAATTTTTGTCCTTGTTTGTTCTAAATTGATAACAAATTCTCTTACCAGTTTATCATTATATTTGGGAAATTTTCTCAAAAACTCTAGCCATCTTGTCTGCTGAAAGATAGTTGCTACTTCTTCATCTACAAGGAGTTGGGTATCATCCTCTGGTTCTGACTTCTTTTTAATCCCCATGATTTTTCTTCTTTAATCTTACACAGGGTAGCTGAATATTGTTTCTCTTATCGGTGGAATTGATGATTTTGAATATGAAACTAGTGGATTTGGTTACTGATCTAGTGAATTTAGTTATAGAATTATTGTATTCAGTTGCAGAACTTAGCAATTTTGGCTACAAAACTACGATACTCAGTTGCAGAATTGACAGAGTTAAATTACTATATCTCTTTCAAAAAATTTCTACAGTTGGCTTTTATTTTGTTGATTCAGTCATAAGAATGATTCTTTATGGCTATTCAACAACTCATTATATCATCAATATCCTTCTCATGATTTTGCACATTTAACCATGATGTATAATACATGACTCATCATACTAATCTTTCTAAATAAATTCTAATCACACATGCAAACTTTCCATCTAACATTTAACAAGTTAAAAACATAATTACCATCCTTGATGATGTACTCCCTCCATCATGATGACTCATCATTCCTAAAAATATGGTTAGAAAATAGTTAGAATTCAACAAAATTTTATTTGAATTAGCTATTTATTTGAGAAGATCAACCACCATCACTGGTTTTCAATTGATCTCTCTTTTTTTTAAAGAAGACCAAATGCCATTGTTTCTATGCAAAATTGCTTTCTACATTCAAAAGAAGAATAAAGAAACTAAGGAAATGGTCAAGGCTAGAAGTACCTGATAAAGTCGTGCGCACCGAAATCAGACGTTGAAAGATTCTCCTCTTTTGCTATGGAGGAATAACACCTGTGAAGAAAAGGCTAAAACACAGAAAAACGTTAGTCAAAGATATGGTGGGCTGTCAGGCGAACGCCCGATCCCGGAAGTACGTAGACTTCCTAGAAGGATATCAACCTACTGATAAAAAAGTAGAATATTGGACGAAAGTAGATAATAATGACAAAAATAAATGATAGAAAAATAAAAGTGCGTACCTGATATGCAGCACTATTCTGCACAGTCATCGGCGTCGGTCTCTGTGGTGCCAGCATCGGTTAGGGAAGGTGCCGACGTCGGTTAAGGTGCCGTCGTCGGTAGGGGTAGTGACCGACGTCGGTAGGGGCAGGTTCTGGAAAAGTCTGAACAGGTTCGGGACAGGGTCTAGGAGAGTCGGAACAGTCGGGACAGGGTCTGGGCAAGGTCTGAGAGAGTCGGGATAGGGTCTAAGATGTAAATGAGGGATGCTGGGTCTGAACAGAGTCGGGACAGGGTCTGGGTAAGGTCGGGTCAAGTCTAAGGAATCAGGATGACAGAACTGATAAATAATAACCAAGAAGAAATAAAACAAACAGAATAGATACTTACCTGCCAGAAGACGCGATGAAAGCCATAGTTGGAGTTGTCTGTGCAGTGCTGGATTGAGTGCAGATTGGTTGATGCCGAAAGTGGGTTGATCGTGAGAGTGTTAATGTCAGAGTTCGCAGGTTGGTTGAATGATTGCTTGGGTTTGATTGATCAGCGTTTTGAATAGCATTTGGGGATCTGGTCTCGAATGGTTGGCGGAGGTTGATGAAGGTGGGGGATGGTTCCAGAGATGGTTTGTCAACCGTTTCAGGAAACTGAATGATAACTGGTAACGGATAACGGTAAGGTGATCGACATCGGCAAGATTGCTGACGTCGGCCAATAGGTGACCGACGTCGGTGACATCGGCCGGGTAAAGACCGTCGTCGGCAGATGCATAATGGGGATAGAGTCTAGCTTTAGCTCTGTGCTCATTTTTACATGCTGCCAGGGTCAAGGTTGGTGGAACAAGTGATCGACAAGGGTTAAATAGGCGAAGAAGAATAAGATGAGAAATGACCAGGGGAGTCGACACAATTTTGGTGTCTACATTTGCCCCTTTTTGTCTTGTTGGTTGTTCTGGACGAACTACAAGACAAAAATAGGAGTGAGTGCCCCAGGTGAGGGATAAGGTTGATTTCGTCTTATTGGTTGTTTGAATGAACTGCAAGACAAAAATAGGAAGCGAAATGCCCCGAGTATGGATAAGGTATTCCCCCTCAAAGCAGGAGTCGAGGGAAGGGAATCGGGAATCGGGTGCTGATTTGACAAAGAGCGGATGAAAAAGGGGTGAGGGTGAACGCGGCAAAAGTCGTGATTGCATGCATACCACTGCACGAGATGGTCAGGCCAAAGTGTCGCAGGACAAGGGTCGAGGAGTGCCAAAATTGAAGTAACCGGGCCCCAGCATTTAGTCATCTGCTGATCGGGTCACTCAATCTAAGCTGAAGCTCCAAATGGGTCATCGTGTTTTAGGTATCCCAGGCTCAGGAAGTGCTCCTAGAAACACGAAAAAGTCACAAGTAGTGCGGATCAACCGGTGTGCGATCCTATACTTGTGAGGGTCCAAAAAGGTCTGCACACAATTCTGCTAACCAGTCATGAGGTAGCATACATGCAAAAACAACCAAGGCAACAACGTCTTGGAAGTGGTCGAGGTTGGAGGAGATAGGCATGATCTCCAATGGTTGGTGGTCGATGGATGGATGAATGGACGAAAGGATGCGGCCGAGCTAACCCCAGAAGACCCCATGTCAACTGAGTGCTTCCTACATAGCCCTGGTGATAGGGCCTCAGGCCGATGTAGTTCTCCCTAGAAGGGAGGAAGGGTCAAAGGGATGGAAATGGGTCATGGTGAAGGGCAAGGTTATGGTTAAAAGAAGGCAAGAAGGTTTGTCCATCAGAGAGACGAACAAACGAGAATGGTCGAGCTAACCCCAGAAGACAGTCGTGTCATCTGAGTGCTGCCTACATAGCCCCTGTGGAAGGGCCTCAGACCAATGTAGTTCAGACAAAGGGTCCGAGTGGTAGACAGGTGGTTAAAATAGTTGATAGATTGGTCATGGTTATGATGAAATGATGAGGAAAAAAAAAAGATGTTGCAGCCTTTTCCAAATGGTGTATTCTGCAACATTGGTTGAGGGGTTTTTCATCCCTAGCAATATTCCATATTCGTGATGGATGTATGCTAAAAATGAATTGAGGTCTATTTATGCTTCAGCAAGTAGTGGTTTATGCTGAACATAAATTGCGGCGGGTCGATAGTTTCCATGTGTATTGGTGTCCATAGAAACTAGGGTGAACAGGGTAGGTCATGTTGATGGTCTGAAAAGAGAGTTGAGCGAAGTTGATTGACAAGTGATGAGGGTGAATGTGACCAAAGTGTAGAAGAAGTGAAAAGCATATTGCTCTTTCATTGAAAAGGACCAAAAAGATAGCATAGATAGGGGTTAGTAGAACCAAAGCCCCGTTCATGCATGACGTCGTTGACCATAGTTATGTTAGAGCGGTAATCGAATCACTTAGACATTAAAGTGAGCTCGAAGTCCCTTGAGCAGGTAATAGGAGGAGGAAAGAGGGTAACCCGTTTTAAGAGCAGAGATAACTATGCCCCTTTTTATAGGAGACCCTGAGACAACTACAAGCCAAGTCCGTGACTCGTTTTTTTTTTTTTTTTTTTGGCGCAGACTGATCAATGCGGGAAGCCTGCATAGAGATGTCATTTGCTTGGTGGTCAGGTTGTGAAGCTGATCAATGCGGGAAGCTTCTAAAATAATGCTGTTTATTGCCAGATTAGTCATAGCCATCCTTCGAGGGAGTGGTCTAGATTTTTGTTTAATATAAAGGCTTTTGAATAGCTGTC
This sequence comes from Torreya grandis, assembly GCA_037957365.1. Taxonomy (NCBI): domain Eukaryota; kingdom Viridiplantae; phylum Streptophyta; class Pinopsida; order Cupressales; family Taxaceae; genus Torreya; species Torreya grandis. The sequence goes on from JARHVA010001214.1 coordinate 3,418,264, forward strand.
CTTTGAGGGAGCAGTCTATTTATTACAGCAATGATAGTACAGCTATCCTTCGAGGGAGCAGTCTGTTTGTTTGATTTTGATATTGATATAGTGACCATGGATATGTTTTGACATCTTGATTTGTTTTTATAGAAATTGAGTCATGGACAAGATTATAGAAGGTCAAGGACTCCCTTTTATTAGGACAAAGCATCCATACATCATAAAAGGGTTAATAGGAATTGTTAAGAGGAATAGGGTTGAAAGGAAGGAGGACTAAGAGGAATGGGGATTGCTCAAGGGACGAGCTCAAGTTAAGTGTCAAGTGGATGAATACTCGACTAGCAGAAGAATGGTCGAAGATGCAAGACATAAAAAAGGGGTTTAAGGTCTAATAAGACCCTGGGCCATGCTTGTATGTTAAGTTCTGAGTCAATTAGGAGCAAGCCTGCCCCAATTTGGCTCTTTCCAGATTGATGGATGTGAAGTTGGTTGACATTGTCATTGGTTGGTTGAAAAAGGTTGAATGTTTGGTTGAGAGGTCAGGTTGATCGGTATGTGGTCGAAGTTTGGTTGAGACTAGTCGAATAATTGGTCGGGGGTTGATTGATGGATGGATGTGAAGTTGGTTGATATGGTTGTTGATTGATTGAAAAAGGTTGAATGTTTTGATAAAAAGGTTGGGTCGAATGTTTGGTTGAGATTTGGTCATTTGATGGTTGGTCAATGGTAGGTCGAGGGTTGATTGGTTGGTATTTGATCTTTGGTTGGGTCGAATGTTTGGTTGAGGTCGGGTTAAATGTTTGGTTGCTAGTCTGGTTGAGGTTAAGTTGAAAGAGTGATTAATATGTGGTCGAGACTGTGTTGAAAAATTGGTCGAAGTTTGGATGAAGGTTGAATTCCCCCAGTGGCTAGGGAGAATGTTTGACGGATTAGTTAAGGTCGATTGAGGTTTAGTGGTCAGATGGACTGTGTTGATGTCGAATAAAGGGGTTAAAGGCAGCGAAGGGACCCTAGTCTAGCGTGGGGATCCTGATTTAGGTGGTGAGGTTGGAGAGGTATGGGTCGGTGTTGATAATTTGTCAAAGGGGGGGCAAGAGGATCCTTGATAAGAAAGGAATCCTTTTTCCGGTGGTGACGAATGACAGCTTTAAGAGCGCAACAACGCTCGGTGTCATGTCCCGGAGTGTGATGATAATGACAGAATTTAGAGTTGTCAAACCAAGATGGCCTTGATCCGAGAGTTGATGAGTGGGGTGGTGTTGAAGGTTTGTTGATAACGTGGTCGAGAAGAGAGGTGTCATTCTCCAAACATTGGTGAACGACAACCTTGAGGGCATGACAATGCTCCGTGTCGTGCCCAGGCGTGCGATGATACGCACAAATGTGAGTGTCATCGAACCATGGTGGTTTTGGTCTGAGAGAGTGATATGGTCTAAGAGGTGGGAGATAGAGACGAGAGGACTGCAACAATTGTCGTAACAGCAAGGCATAAGAACCTGCTAACGGGTCGAGATGTTTTATTGCAGAGAGGGTTGGTGACATTGGTTTGGGAGGCGTAAGAGGCGTTGGTCGATGGTTTGAAGGAGGTATAAGTCTGACGGGTTGATAGAATAATGGAGGTGACTTACCTCTGTGAAGTATGGGAGTGAGAAGCACTCCGAGTAAAGTAGACGGATGTGGGCCCAAGATTGAAGGTAATGACGAAGATAGGGGAGGAGGCCTCCGGTGTGGTTTAGTGGCCTTCTTTGATTTGGGTTGAGGGCCACCTTTGTGCGAGGCAAGATTAGATGTGGGGTGAACACCAAGAGGTTTAATCTCTTTGGGCATGATGGACGCCTGCGCGGGTTTGGATTTAAATGTGGACGGTTTTTCTCTCAATGGAGAAGGGATTAAAGGTGTGGGCTCTTTAAGTGGAAAGAGCTCTGGAGTAGTCATGGCTTCTGTGTGTGGTTGGGGAGTCAAAAAGGTGTGATCGTCTATGGATGATAATAAGGATGAAGGCGAGGCAGCTAGTGTTGATGTGGTCAAAGCGTCCTCCAATATGGGAGAAGTTGATGGAGGACAAGTGGGAGAAGAAAGTTCTTCACCATGTGGAGGAGGTATAGGGGAAGAAGGGTCTTCCACCTGTGAAAGAGGTTGGTCAGGGATAAGAGAAAAGATAGTGTCGACTGTGTGTATATCATGGTCTTGAGAGTCATTGGTCACGGTTTGGATGTTGTCTTGAGTAGGCGGGTGATTAGAAAGGGGTTGCTTGAAAATGTCAAGGTTTTGGTTGGGCGGTGCATTCGGGTTATCCAAAATAAGATCCCCCTTGTCTAGCATGTCCTGGACGATGTTTTTGAAAGTTTGACAGTGATCCATGTCATGGCCTTTGACACGGTGATAGTTGCAAAAGTGGTTTTCCCTGTACCATGTAGGGATAGGTGTTGAGGGGTCGAATTGATGTGGTCGGATTGGAGGGAGATTGAGGACCCCCTGCTTGACGAGTTTATCCAAGACAGAGGCATATGACTCTCTAATTGGAGTGAATTGACGCTGTATGGATTGACGTTGAAAATGTTTATTGATGTAGTCTAATGTTGAAGATGATGAGGGGTTGGTTATTGTTGAAGATGATGGTCTAAAGATGACAGTGTTTGCCAACTCCTTGGATTGAGAGTAGGCAGAGGAAGGTCTGGAAGAAGAATGGTCATTGGTTCTTGTGTTAGTGTTACACAATTTGACCTTATCTTCTTCAATGGCACGGAGTTCAAGCTTTCGGGCCATGGTGAAGGCCTCATCAAAAGTGTGGAATGTCTGAACCCGCAAGGTGGACGAGATGTGACTGACACATGCTCGGGAAAAGAGCTCAATGAGCTCGGGTTGAGGCAAGGAGAAGGAGAGCTGATTAATCAAGCTTCTCCAACGAGCGACAAAGTTGACGATCGATTCGTCGTCAAACTGTCTGATGGAGTAAAGGTCTGTGATCGAAACTTGTTTAGTGATATTGATTGAGAAATGGTCAACGAATAGTTGGGCGAGTTGGATGAATGAAAAGATAGAATGTCTGGCAAGAGAACTATACCAGTCAAGGGTAGGGCCAGAAAGCGACATAGGAAACGTGCGTAAAAGTAACGCATCGTCGTGGGCAATAAGATAACATGCATGTCTAAATGCCTTTAGATGTTGTTGTGGGTCTTCCTTACTCTGAAAGCAAGTAAATTTAGGAAGCTCCCAATGGTTGGGGTATGGTCGGATAGGGACAGAAGGGTGGATGGGCTCATTGTAAATCTGGTCATATGAAGAGACATTACTTGAACCGGAGATAGAAGCTTCGAGACTAGACATTTTATCCATCAGCATCTTGATAAGATCTGCTGACGGATTGGCGGGTTGAGCGCCCCCTAGGTTGTAAGGCACTTGGAAGAGGCTAGAGGAGGCGTACGACATAGCCGGTTGTACAATGTACGGATGACTAGTCGCAGGGGCTAAAGGTGGTTGCATTACGAAGGTTGAAGGTATAGGTTGAATGGGCACCGCCAAAGGTGGTTGAATGGCGGCACTAGTAGAAAGACAGGTTGGCACGCCTACATTTGTGGGCGCAAGAGTATGAGGGGTCGAGACAATCAAGTTCTGATATGATGTAGAACTTGGTTGAATTGCAGGCGGTTGAGGGGGTAATGGAACCCCAATGAAGGTCGGTTTAAAAATAGACGGGGAGGCCAAACTTTGCGTATTGGCCATGGTTGGGTTAATAGTTGAGGCGAAAGGCTGAGTCATAAAGGGTTGGGTGGCGAATGGCGTGGATGTCGTCGCCATGTCACCCGAAAGGTCTCGTGTTGGTTTTCTCGCGAGATAGTTTTGGAGGGCTACGGTATTGAGGTCCAAGAATCTTGCAAAATCTTGGTCCCCTTCTGGGATGATAGGCGTCTGGGTTGGAGATAGTCTAGTAGGAATTCTTTCGGTCTTCGAGTAGAACTCCATTATATGATTGTTTATAGACGGGGTAGGCGAAAGCGATTGATGGTTAGCATGGTCAAGAAGAGCCTTGGTTTGACTACGTGTCAGAACCATTCAAGGCAAGAAAGAACGTCCTCACAAGCTCAAACAAGTAGATAAGAACTAAAAAGATGAAGACACAAGCAGATCCTAAAACCCTAGAAGTAAATTTTTAGGATTATAGTGGCTTATGCCTTAGAATGTGTGTAGTGGAAGGTTGGTTTTGTGAGTCAGGTCCTAGAAGAAGCAGTCTATGGATGGTTTCAGGTCTTGTTATGGTGCTCAAGAAGTCTGTGTTAGGGTCGGTACGTGGCCTGGTGCTAAGGAGCAAGCTCCCCTCACTTCACGATTCCAGTGGTTAGCTGGTTTCGCTTAGCCAAGATATACTTCACCTAGAGTTTAGACTCTGCCAGAGAACGGAGTGGGTTTCCCCCTTGGTGATGAAATCCAAGTAGGGTCATCGGGACGGGTAAGGTATCCGCTGGGGGATGAAATCCCAGTCGAGCCTTGTCTCAGGTAAGTTTTATGTTTGTTTTGTGCAGGTGGTTTGGTCGTGTAACATCAAGTGATCTAGATTAATTCAATATGTGGTTTTAATTACTATGTGTGGTCTAAAAGATGCAGGCAAACAGAAATGAATGCAAAGTGTTTTAGTGTCCAAGTCGAAATGTTTGTTCGTATGAAGACGAATGGAGAAAGAGTCGAAGGATATGAGTTTTAACTAGTCTAAGAAAGAAAGAAAGAAAGAAATGTTTGTTTTAGTTATGCTTATGATGTCGTTTAAGAAGAGACGAAAGGAGGCGAAAAGGAAGAAACCTAATGCACCTAAATGAACGAAAGACAGAAAGAACCCAAGGAGGACCTAGGGTCCCACCGGGCGTGCCAGAATGTTTCTATGCAAAATTGCTTTCTACATTCAAAAGAAGAATAAAGAAACTAAGGAAATGGTCAAGGCTAGAAGTACCTGATAAAGTCGTGCGCACCGAAATCAGACATTGAAAGATTCTCCTCTTTTGCTGTGGAGGAATAACACCTGCGAAGAAAAGGCTAAAACACGGAAAAATGTTAGTCAAAGATATGGTGGGCTGTCAGGCGAACGCCCGATCCCGGAAGTATGTAGACTTCCTAGAAGGATATCAACCCACTGATAAAAAAGTAGAATATTGGACGAATGTAGATAATAATGACAGAAATAAATGACAAAAAAATAAAAGTGTGTACCTGATATGCAACACTATTCTGCACAGTCACCGGCGTCGGTCTCTGTGGTGCCAGCGTCGGTTAGGGAAGGTGCCGACGTCAGTTAAGGTGCCGTCGTCGGTCAGGGTAGTGACCGGCGTCTGTAGGGGCAGGTTTTGGAAAAGTCTGAACAGGTTCGGGACAGGGTCTGGGAGAGTCGGGACAGGCGGGACAGGGTCTGGGAGAGTCGGGACAGGGTCTGGGCAAGGTCTGAGAGAGTCGGGACAAGGTCTGAGATGTAAACTAGGGATGCTGGGTCTGAACAGAGTCGGGACAGGGTCTGGGTAAGGTCGGGTCGGGTCTGAGGAATCGGGATGACAGAACTGATAAATAATAACCAAGAAGAAATAAAACAAATGGAATAGATACTTACCTGCCAGAAGACGCGATGAAAGCCATAGTTGGAGTTGTCTGTGCAGTGCTGGATTGAGTGCAGATTGGTTGATGCCGGAAGTGGGTTGATCATGAGAGTGTTAATGTCAGAGTTCTCAGGTTGGTTGAATGATTGCTCGGGTTCGATTGATCAGCGTTTCGAATAGCGTTTGGGGATCTGGTCTCGAATGGTTGGCGGAGGTTGATGAAGGCGGGGGACGGTTCCAGAGACGGTTTGTCAACCGTTTTGGGAAACCGAATGATAACTGGTAACAGATAACGGCAAGGTGACCGACGTCGGCAGGATTGCCGACGTCGGCCAATAGGTGACCGACGTCGGCGACATCGGCTGGGTAAAGACCGTCGTCGGTAGATGCATAATGGGGATAGAGTCTAGCTTTAGCTCTGTGCTCATTTTTACATGCTGCCAGGGTCAAGGTTGGTGGAACAAGTGATCGACAAGGGTTAAATAGGCGAAGAAGAATAAGACGAGGAATGACCAGGGGAGTCGACACGATTTCGGTGTCTACAACCATCACTGGTTTTCAATTGACTTTTTTTTTTGGAAAGAGAATGCCATTTACTGGTTTTCATCCTCTTCCCTTTATTCTGGATCTTTTCATCTAGGCTAAAACTTTATAGGAAGCCTCCTACTAAGGATGAATTCTAGAAGTAGATTGAAGCAAACAAAGAATTTGATTATTTTGGAAGAACTGGGTTCTTCCATATGATCAAATTCTTTGTTTGCTTCAATCTACTTCAAGAATTCATCTTTAGTAGGAGGCTTCCTATAAATTTTTAGCCTATGTCCATTGACCAAGAGTATTCTTATATTGCCATCAATGGGAAGTAACTGGATAGAACTATTGTCAAATATTTGATTGATCTGATAAGGTCCCAACCATCTAGTTCTTAATTTTCCTTTGAATTGTTGGTACTTAGAATTAAATAGTAATACCTAGTCTCCTACTTTGAATTGTCTTTCTTTGATATGTGAATCATGTCATTGCTTCGTTTGACCTTGGATTATCTCTATTTGGTAAAGTGCTTCCATTTTGAATTCATCTAATTCATTGAGTTGAAGGATTCACTCCTTTTGAGCTACATCCAATTCAATTCCCACCTTAGCTGATGTCCTCAATGTCTATAGTTCAAACTCAATAGGCAACAAAGGATTTTTCCCATCCACTAACTCATATAGTGAAAACTCATTTATGGTTTTCTAAGTTATATTGTAAGCCCAAACAACTTCAGGTAGTCTTTTTACCCAATATCTTATCTTCAATGATTTTAGTGAGGATGTTTTCTAATTATCTATTTGTTAATTAGACTTGTCCATTTGCTTGTGGATGATAGGGAGATGACCTCCTATGATTGATATGATAATACATTGTGAAAGCTTAGATCATATTGGACATAAATTGTGGTCTGTGGTATGAAACTAAGCTTCTTGGTGCTCCAAACTTTACCATAATTCTATGCCAAAGGAAATTAGCAACTGCTTCTTCAGTGGCATTTGTTAAAGCCTACACTTCTATCCATTTTATTACATAATTAGTACACACAAGAATTTGCTCTTTTGCCTATGAAGAAGGATTAAAGGGTCTAACAAAATACAAACCCCATCTCTCAAATGGCTCAATCACTACTTGTGGTTGCAGAGGCATTTTATTGGTAATGGTTGTTTGTCCCATCTTTTGACAAGGATCACACTCCCTGATATATCTTTTCACATATTTTTACAGAGATGGCCAATAGTAACCAATGCCAAATATCTTATGAGCTGTTCTTTTCACTGAATAGTGTCCTCCACTTAGTTCATCATGACATGCCTGGAGGATGTCAAAGATTTCATCTTCTCTTACACACCTACGTAAAACCAAATCAGAACCACATTTAAATAACATTCCATTTAACCATTTGAAATATGCACTAGTTTTGATTAACTTCTTTATTTATTTTTTAGTGAAAGAAGGAGGAAACTTTCCTACTGCAAGCTAATTTGCTATGTCAGCAAACCATGGTGTATCAACTGAAATAACAAACAATTATTCATCTAGAAAGTTGTCCTTGACTGAAACATGCTCCCTTTTAGTGGTTAGTCTTGACAAGAAATCAGCTACCACACTAGATTTGTTTGGATTGTCCACAATAGTAATATCAAATTCTTGTAGAACTAATAACCATCTAATTATTCTACCTCCAACCACTGGTTTGTTCACTAAATATTTAATTGTTGAATGATCTATATGTACAAATATTTTGTACCCTATAATGTAATGTCTAAATTTATTGATTGCATAAATCACAGCCAAAAATTCTTTTTTAGTGGTAGTGTAATTTATTTCAGTGGGAGTAAGATTTTTACTAAGATAGTAAATAGCATACATTCTCCCTTCTTCATCTTTCTATCCCAAAACTACACCAATTGAGGTATTTGAGGCATCAGTTTGGATGTTAAAAGGTTTCTCCCAATTAAGTCCTTGAAATATTGGGGCAATTACTAATTTCTCTTTAATTTCTTCAAAATCAGTTGACACTGTTTATCCCAAAGAAATTCACAGTCCTTGGTAAGTAATTTAAACATGGGGGCAGCAATTTTACTAAAATCCTTGATAAATTGCCTATAGTATGCAGCATGTCCTAAAAATGATTTGATAGTTGTGGGAGTTTGAGGAATCAGTAAGTCTGAAAGAAATTTGATTTTGTTTTGGTCAACTTGAATTCCTTTTTTTGAAATATGGTGCCCTAATACGATCCCTTCATCAACCATCATTAAACATTTCTCATGACTAAGAGACAAGTGATGTTGTTTACATCTTATTAATAATATATCTCAAATTTTTAAGGCATTATTAGATGTATCTCTATACACAGTAAAATCATCTATGTATACCTCCACACAGTCATTTGTTAGGTCTGCAAAAATTGCTAATACAACTCTTTGAAAGGTTGTTGGAGAATTACATAGTCCACATGGTAATACCCTATAAGCAAAGGTACCCCATGGACAAGTAAATATAGTTTTGCCCTGATCCTCAGCAACAACTTTGATTTGATTGTATCCACTAAATCCATCCAAGAAGGAAAAGTATTTGTTTACCTGAAAGGTTTTCTAAGAATTGATCTATGAAAGGTAAGGGAAGATAATCTCTCAGGGTGGCTTTGTTCAGTTCCCTATAGTCAACGCAAATTCTCCATTTTCCATTTTTTTAGGGACAATTACAAGAGGAGACACCCACTAGCTATCTGAGATAGGGTAGATAAAACCTACTTATAATAGTTTTTCAATTTCTTGTTTGACTATATCCCTTAAGGCTAGATTAATCCTTCTTTGAGGTTGCCTAACTGGTCTAATGTTTTTAGTATAAATGTGATGGGTGCAGATACTTGGATGAATTCCATTCATATATCTATAGTCCCAAGATAAAGCTTTAGTATGATCCTTTAGAACATCAAATAGTTTGGCTTCTTCATCATTCTTTAACCAGCTATTAATATTAAAAAGTTTTCCTAGTTGAATCTCAACACGTTTGGTTCCAAGATATGGTGAACTGATTTGTTGAAGGGGTTCCATTAAGGTGTTTAGTGGACATGCATGTGGTAACAACATATGATATGTAGCAACATCTTTGAAAGTTCCTTGAGACAGAATGTTGGACAAAG
>JARHVA010001214.1:3432500-3540000 GCA_037957365.1 Torreya grandis
AAGGTTCCTTTACCATGGATATTTACTACAGTATTGTCTCCCAAACTGATAGATCCTTACTTACATTTACTCAGTTTGATGAACTTTCTCTTGTCACTAGTCATGTGTTTTGAGTAACCACTGTCTATTATCCATAAATTATGTTCCTTGACATGGAGTGTAGTTTGAACAATCATAGATTGTGAAACTTTTTGATATTTCACTTTACACACATCCTTAACTTTCTTGTTTCTGCTATTTTCCCTTTTTTAGAGACTTGTGAACCTTTTCTCACACTAGTAGGCATGATTTTCTTTTTACTTTGTATTTTTGGTCTTAGAAAGTTTGTTCTCCATTATTTAACTATGTGACCAAAATTATTGTAGTTATAACATATTACATTTGTATATAACAAAGGTGAAACTAAATTTATGCTTACAAATTTTGTTATCCTTTTAGGTATAACCCTACATTCACTAGCCCTATGACCAAATTGATTATAGGTATAGCAATAACCATATAAAAATGAGGAATACCTAGTCATAGCATTTCTTTGTGTAGGATGAGGAGGTCTTCTTAACTTTAACTTCTTCAAATATCTCACCCTTATGTAACCATCTGCATCATCTACCTTTGTGTTTTGCATCTTCCTTGAGTTTATAGATATTGACTCATTATTCTTTTTTTTAGGATTCTTTTCTACTTTAGTTTTCTTCACATTAGTAGTGTTTATGTATGTCTTTGTATTCTTTCAAAATTTATCTTTATTTGTTCTTAATTCTCCTTCTACTTTGAAGTTGTCATATACGTTTTTAAATGTATTAGTTATGGGACTTTTCCCTTTTTCATAACCAAGAGTATATTTCTCTTTTGATGGATTTTGAGAGTTGATCAACTCATCAAAAATGTCTGAAGCTCCTTTTAGTTTCAGACCTTTGTTTATTTGTTCTTTATCAAATTCTTTTCTCAAATCCACTATTTCTACTTCTAACTTCATGCATTCATCAAATTTACATTTTAGTTCAATTTTGACTACATATTCTATTCTTTTAGCCTCTTAAAATTGTGTCTTAAGGATAATTACCATCTGATCAAAATTTTCAAGACTTTTGGATACTTTTTCAATCTCCTTTTATGCCTGTTTCTTCTACTTTGAGTTCTCTTTTCTTAGATTTTAAATTTCATCTAAAGCACAAATGAGTTTACCCTCTAGATCCACTTCTCCTTCCTCCTCTTCATATGAGTCTTCAACTTCTTCTTTTTTTAATGTATATAAGTTGATTCTAATGCCATGGATAGGAGTTCATATCCCTTAGCCATAAATTCATAATCATGGTCATCATCTAAACTATTACTATCATCCAATGAATCACTATCTTCTCTTATGTATAGGCCATTATTATCTTTAAATAATTCTTCTTGGAGTAGTGAGGTTTCATATTTTTACTATCCTCTTGCTCAAAATTATCTTCTTTATTATAAGGACATTTATCAGCAAAATGTCTTACTTTACCATAGTTAAAGCATTTAAAGGGTAACTTACCTTTGTATTTTCTAGACCTTAATTTTATGAAAAAGTTAGTTTCTTATTCATCAATCTCCTTAGATCCAGATGTACGTGCTTTTGATTTTACATATTTGGATACTTTAAATTTAGCTTCTCTTTTGAAAGTATCTACTTCTCCCATTCTCATCTCATAGGTTGTGAAGGTTCCATTCAACTCATCTACAGTGAGTTTATCTAGATCTCTTCTTCTATTACAGAGATTTTAGAATTATACCTAGATGGTAGAGATCTTAGGATGTTTTTGACAATGACTGAATCTTTCATCTATTCTTCAATTCCTCTAATTTCACTGACTATTTATTCTACTCTGAGGAGGTAATCTACAATTTTATCTTCTTCATTCATTTTAGGACTTTTAAACTTGCCTATGTATGTTTGTAGCTTGGCCTGCTTTACCTTATCATCACCTTCATAAATGTTCTTCAACTTGTTCCAAAAATCATGTGCAATTTGATAATGTATTACTTTAACAAACTCTAAGTTATAAAATCCATAAAGGATAACATTCTTTGCCTTGGCATTAATCTCATAAGCTTTCTTTACAACTTGATTAGTGGGAGGTGTAGCAGGAGTTGTTTATCCATTTAGAACATACATCCATACATCACACCCTAATGAATATAAATATGCTTCCATTTTAATTCTCCAAAATGCATAATTTGATCCATCAAAGAGAGATGTTTTGTTTAAGCAAGATATTCTTGACTAGCCATTTGTTCACTATCCAAGATCTACCTGAAATGATTAAGCTTCTTCAAAGGAACCAAGGCTCTGATACCAATTATTGGAACACAACTATCTACTGAGTGGGGTGAATTAGTTGATTTATTAAAATTAGTCCTTTAATACTTTTAATACAAATTAAAAAGTATATGCAAAGATTAAACACACATAAATAGACACAACACTCAATGTATGTGGAAAACCTAATATGGAAAAAATAATTATGAGAATAGCTACTATAATTTACTATTCTAATCTAGCCTCATAATAGAAACCTTAGTCATTATAATGTTTAAGGGCATCGACCCTAAGGAGACACCAATCCCCTAATTTAATAGCACCAACTCTAAGGAAACACCTACTCCCTAACTGAGCACCAACTTAGCTCTTTTGATGGTACCTACCAATCAGATCTATTATGGAGTTACAACTCTAAATTAAAAAATTGATTTAAAGGAATCTAGTTCTATATTAAGGATTTATTCTATAACTTCTCATACTCTACACTTCATCTCTATATTATCTTCCACTCTACCCCTCTACCTTTGTGCCTTTATATATATATCTAATCGACACACTTAAAAAAAATAGCATGTATCCTAGATGATGTATATATATGTGAATTATATCTAGGTCTTGCTTATTCTCTATGTTAATATTTGGTCATTAACACATCACACTCCATTAGTGGAATTAATTCATATTTATTTAATAAAATTTTTCTCACTTCTCGAATTCATTAACCATTGCCATAATTATCTATATTTTACCATTTTTATCATATACAGGCTCGATCTTTGATACACATACCATTTTACATAATTTTGATCGATCAAACAATCTATATCATTGTTTATGTCATATAATGCATCTTGCCTACATGTTCCATCTCTTTACCATTGAGATGAACATATATTTGAATATTGACCATATATCTTAAGTTTCATTCCTTGATCTGATGATCCTCATTGAATTTTCTCAACTTTAAAATGCACTTGTTAGATCAGATTTTGATAGGCTCAGTCACTCTGTTAGATCCTTATATGCTTCCAAAATTTAACATTTCAACTTTAAAAGGAATCCATTGATCTTTTGATTCAATCTCCTACCTGTGGTTAGATCATCAAAAGTAGCACAAACTTTACCTCTATCTATCATTAAACATTAGGCACTTAATATCATCTCACTACTTCTTGATATCATGGAACACATACATACTATCGATTTCCTCAAATTTTCTTTGTATTTAAATTTCTAAATATTAGACACTTTGACCTCTTTGACACCATGCACTTTGTTGATTTTCATTACATGATACATGTTCATCATTAGATCCTCTGATAGAATTACATGCTTATAATACTTGGCATCCTCATGTGCCTTTTACACATTACTGTCATTGCCCATGCTTGTGACACTTCATACTCTCATGTTGATAATTTAGTATTTACCTTGAACCACACCATTTATTTATTATTCAATCTTTGTGACTATGACAAATGTCATCAACATGTTCATTTTCAGGTATATTTGACATATTGACTTCATTATGCATCATCAGATCTCGAACATATGATTAAGAGTTAATTGTTCATAAATCTTAGATAAATATTAAGTTAGAGACTCTAGAAATATTAAGGTCTTTAAACACTACTCTAAGACAATAACCACTAGGTTGAAGGGGCCAGTTTCACAATGACAAGGAAGGCTTAAGTTATAACCTAGGCTACCAGTACCTGCCTATGTCCAGTCAACATAAAATTAGAACATGAATGTAAATTCCATGGCTTAAACCCTTAGGTTTTTTTTAGAAACTATAGTATGGCCAAGAACAAAGATAAATTAATTCAAATCTCATTTCTCCTTATTTAAAATTGTATACCATATATCTAAGATGCACTTGAAAAAACCATATTAGGTATTTTATCATTTTTTTCCAAACATTCAGAAACAATCTCTATAAAAACATGACAAATTTATATGATAATATTGCCCCTTGTGTAATTATAAAACATGCTCTTATCTCCATCAATATTTTCTATTACTAATCCTCTAAACATCAATAACATTCATAGTGTCAACAATCTCCCTTTTGACATCAATGACAATCACATTGCCAACAATATACACTTACACTGATGGCCTATCAAGATATCATCAAGTCCTGATTGAGGAGGAAGACAAGCCCAAGACTAAATTTGTGATAGAATGAGGTTGTTCCACATATAATGTGATTCCATTTATACTCAATAATGCACCAATCATGTTCTCTAGAGTGGTGATCACTGCATTTAAGGACTTCATTCATAAGTTCCTCTAAGTGTACCTAAATGAATAAACTATATATGGCCTAGTAAAAGACCATTATGAGAAATTATACCTCATGTTTTAGAGGTGTAATCAGTTGTAGATATCCTTAAACCTCAATAAGTATGTATTCATAATATAATTAGGTACCTTGTTGGGGTACATCATCTACAAAGATGGTCTACTCATTGATCCCATGAAGAATGTGATAATCACTCAGCTCCAAACCCCTTCAATGTAGAAAGATGTTCATGAATTTATTATCCATTATGGACACTATATTAAGTTAATAAGGATCTATGCAAAGATTATGGTGCCATTAGAGGATTTATTACATAAGGATGGCATATTTTATTAGGGCACAATGATAGAAAATGCCTTTGTAACTCTGAAGTTCAAATTGACTAGCACACCTATTTTATAATTAAAAAATTTGACAATTCCATTCCACATCCACATAAATGCATATGGATGTGTAATTGGTACCATTTTGATGTAACTTTATAAAGTCAAGATAGATCACCCTATCCCCTTCATAAGCAAGAAACTAACCCAAGCAAAGTAGAACTATATAAAAATTGAGCATGAGGTGTTGGCCATGGTCTACACCATGTAAAAATTCAATAAATACTTATTGGAAACCCCATTCATATTTTTAACTGATCATGAGGTGCTTAAGTACCTTGTGAATAAGCATATTATCCATGGGTGCATATGTAGATGAATAGTTCTATTTTAAGAGTTCCAATTTTTAGTTATCATGAAGCTTAGAAAATATAACTTGGGTCCAAACCATTTGTCCCACATTGACTCTGGTGATGTGGCAATTCCTATTGAAAATGACATGCTAAACACATAAATCTACAAAGTCCATGACATCCCTATGGACTTGGCAGAGATTTATGCTTTTATAATGTCTAGATCTACACCATAAACTATGATAACAAAAGAGAAGAATAGTTCATAGTTTGCACCACCCCTTTTCTTTTCATTGATGGTGAGATATATAAATTAAGTTGAGATGAATTCCTATGCCAATGTGTCTTAGAAAATGAAAGGGACTCAGTCTTATGAGAGGCATATGAGGGGATCACATGAGGCCATTATGTTGGAGACATAATGACATGTAAGGTATTGCACTCAGGCTTATGGTGTTCAAGTCTATTCTAAGATGGAAAAGATTATGCTAAGGCATGTGATATCTGATATTGCATAGGAAATTCCAACCATTAGGATGAGATGCCTCTCATTCCTATTTTTTCCTAGGTACCATTTTAAAAATGGACCATTAACTTTATGGGGCTAATCACCCCCGTAACAAGGTGCATAGGCATAAAATATATTTTAATGGCCACCAATTATTTTACTAAGTGGGTGAAGATAATAAAAATAAAATAATACACAACCATCATAGCCATGAGGTTCATATGGGAGAACATTATTAGTCACTATGGGAGCCTACTTAGTTTGACTAGCAATAGAAGCACACACTTTATAAATGAAACTATGTAAATCCTGCTGACCGAATACATGGTAGTACACCATAATATAACCCCTTATCATCCCCAATTAAATGGCATGTTGAGGCATTTAATAAGATACTAGGGATATACCTCATGAATATATGTGATATTGATCATAAAGATTGAGATGATTGAGTGTCAACAATACTATGGGTATATCATACAACTTATAAACACCTAAACAAAGCTACACCATTTCATCTAGTGTTTGGCATAAAGGAAATTATACCAATAGTTTCATGGTGCCATAATTATGCATTACATGTATTGGTTATATAGATGACCAAAAATCCTTGAGTACATGGCTAGAATACTTAAAGTACTTATATGAGGTGCATGCCCAAGCAAGATGGAACCAATAGATAGAGAAGGCACATCAAAAGCTATGGCATGAAAAGCATATAAATCACAAGGTACTTAGTAAAGGAGAATTGGTATAACTCTATGAATCCAAGTGCCTCAAACACCCAATTATGTTTTAGATTAGGTGGATGGGCCCTTATGTCATCCATACCATATTAGAGACTGTAGCATGCAAGTTATACATCTTATTAGGTGAACTATTCATGTGCATTTCAACAACAACTGAATCAAGCCCTATAAACAATAATATGGTGCTTGCACCATTATACACTAACTTTTTAGTCATAAGTTGGTTGATTTATGATTATCAAAATAAAGTTTGGTGTAAGCCAAACATTTCTTTATACTTTGTGTTGTTTTGTGTTATTGTTTGAGGTAAGTGAATAAGTGTCACTTTTAGGCCCACAAGTAAAATATTCTAGCACTTACATGCATAAATACATCTAGGTGAGTTAATCATGGATGATTTCTAATGCTTGAGACTAGACACCTAAGTTCTAGGCATGTGAAGTTTGCCAGATTTAGAAAATAGGTGCACAATATCCTCATTCATAATATTCAAGAAGTAAGGTGCTTTAAATCCTATAGGAGAACTATTTTGGCACTTTCACGTATACCATCAATCAAGTGAGTCAATCATAGTTTATTTTTAAGCACCTAAAGCTAGACATCTAAGTTTATGGGTGTAGGTATTTTTCTAGACTTTGAATAATGTGAGTACCAAGTGAGAAAGGAAGGCACATAGGATTTTAGTTCACAAGAGATAGAAGGCACATAATATGATCACATGCAAGAGATCAAGAGAGGATAGTGAAACATTGGAGGACCAATACAAGAGATTTTTATGGGGTAGGGTAGGCCAAAGCAAGATCAAAGTGTAGATAAATTAACTAGTGAAAGATAAGCGTGCTCGGTAGAAAACATGACATTGAAAAATATAACTAAAAAGGTTGAATCATATGTATATGAAGTGTTGTGTCAAGGTTTCCATAGGAAAGGCAAATGTCATGCTAAGGTTAATAAGGCACTAAAGGAGGATAGTCAAGATAGTTGGCACCCACCCTAGGTTAGTGGGAAGTGACTATTTGAATTACATGTCACTTCACCAAAAAAACTATTGAGATAATTTAATGTGATGATGGCAGAGGCATAAAGATTCATATTAAATGTGAATATGATTGCATATTTTCACATATTTTTTAGGTTTAGTAGATTTCAAGAAATCCAAGTGGTGTCATGCCATTAATTACCTATAGTAAAGAAGGTAGTTGAAGTTAAGGTATAAAGAGGATAATGATGCATTGGTTTAGGTTACAAAACTTAAGTGAATTTAAACCCAAAACATAGAACAAATCCAGATCCAAATTAGAGCTGAAGTGAGAAAATGCTACCATAGAGAAACTTGAGCACCCATGGCAACTTAATTAGAATGATTGAATAGGAAAGGAGATTGTGTTTCATTTGAGATTGGTATAGAGGCACATGGAGAGAGGATTACCAAAGAACTAGACAACAAAAAATTTTAGTGATGTCAAGGTCACCATTAATGATGAACAAAGATCAAAAACTAAAATCACAGTTGTAGAACATACAACTATGAAACAATGCCAAAAAATATTATAAGCTTCGACAAGATAAAGAGACCATGCTTCAACACTAAGTAGTTATAAATGGGGAATAAATGAATGAGTTCTAGACCATAGTAGGTGTAAAATGATGTGAAGATGGCACACATGGTAGAAGAGACAATAACTATATAAAAGAAGGTGCATATAGTTGAGGGAGTTAGCATTGATAAGGTTGACCCTGAGGCACTCACCAAGATGTCCTATATATAAATGTAGTTTCCTCCTAAGGTATTAGTGGGTGAGACTTGGTGTCATTTACACACACTTTCAAGCTAAAATAATATAATCACCACACATCAAGCAATGCACAAGATCTCAAACAAGACTAGGTCATTGACACAGGAGAGAAGATGGAGGTGGGTGTACTATTATTTAACATCTCCATCTAAGATAGGCTTGCAACCACCAACATAACCTAACTATATGAGTTTCCATATTTTGGTAAGCTAGAGTAACTCTTGTAATTATTCCTCTCACAAGTCCATATAAATTGATTCTAATTCATAGGGAGGAGTATGTAGATATCAATGCACCTCATCAGTAGAATCACCAAGTTCTTAGGCTCAAGTGCAAACATCTACCTGATGATGGAGGATGATGCAAAAGTAGAGAGGGTTACAAAAATTTTTGGTTACTACAAGGGAGGGCTTGTATTCCTAATAAAAGATATAAAAAACTTGACACAAGGGTAGTAGCATGCCTCATGAGTTCTAAAATTTTCCTTGATAGGTAGTGGATAGATGTCAATAAACCCTACTTATGAATCTCCCACCACATATCACAATCACGTACTTATGAATTACCCACCAGTTACCATATGTTATGTGTCTGGTTAATGTCTTTTGAATCCATAATGAATGTAGTAGTTATAATGGTATAATTTCAATATATGAATGTTATGTTTAAGAAAAGTTATAGTTTAGAGTGTTAATGGCATCCCTATGTTAGTTTATGATGTCATCATACTTTATATAAACATCCTAAGTGTGAAGAGAGTTATGTGCATGTGTTTCTACCTTTCCTAGAAGTGAAATCTCAAGATGAGCCTTCAATTTAAAGCATCATCTTCACCCATCTATCAACTATATGATGCTAGAATTAGCTTGATAAAGGCTTGTACCTTTATGGTCGGAACTAGTTCCCCAAATAGGCTTATGCTAATGAATCTACCAAAATCCTTCTCTCTGAATGACCAAGTCCTATAAGTGAAAACTTGTGCCATGACATTACTAGCCCAATGTGGGCCCCAATTCTTTCTCTATTGTACTTTAGGTGAGCACATATGTCTTATGGCTTATGTGAATTGATGTCAATGTAGTCGAGTGATAAATGTTGAGTGTTATAGGAATATATTGTGTATTTTCCTAGTTTTATTAAGTTCATAATTGACTTGGACAACTGAATGAGCACCTGACTTAATATTTGATGGATTGACCCCCTTTTCTACAAAAACCATTTCTATTTATAGGAAGTGTAATTGTTCAAGTCATATTCTACCTTTTAATTTTATATTTGTGTATAATTTATATATTTTATATAATTAAAATAGCGGAAAAGTTTTATACTTACTAGGTTTATTAATAAAAAATAACGTAAATTATATTGTTTAACCCATTTATTTAGTGAACACATCAAACCCTAGGTTCCCTTAAGATTTATTACGTTATTTATGAGGTTTTCATATTTCTATACTTAATTCTATTTTTTAGACTTTAATTCTTATTTATATACTAATCATAATGGATCAAACAAGTGCTATGGATGTATATGTCTACTTTCATAATAGATTTTATGACATATATGAAATAGAATTAACTCAATATCTTAAAATGAACCCACAAATGCATGATGCACTATTATATGTAGCAAGAGATGAACACAAAAAGATAGATAATATTTCTAAATCTAAGGAAAAAAACATGATCCCTTTAGTGATACTAATATACCTTTTGGAAGTATCGATCCCACCATAGGTGTTCAGACTAATACTATTCATATGCCTACACCTTTGGCTACACATATGATGCCTACTAAAGGTATGGGGGAAACACAAGGTTTTCATTAGATATATATTCCTATTCTTACACAAATAACCTATGTACATCTTAAGATCTCTACTCATATAACATCATCATTCTCACCCACTACAAAATCCCTCAAGTATAATGTTATTACTATGTAGGTTAAGGTGTTGTAATTAGATCAAGGTGCCTCTAGAGTATGTCATTTGGCTCATTATCTATATTTTTCTTCATGATCCATTAGATCTATATATTTATAAGTATCTTAACTATGGGTTAAGTAGCTCAAAATCTTACATTATATGATGCTAAAGGTGATCTAGAGTAACACTTGAGATCCTTTCATGCAACATGTTTAAATTATGCTTCAAATGACAAGTTTTTGACCAAGTTATTCCCATGAAGTATTAAGTATTGTGCATTAAATTGGTTATATGATATCCATTTCCACTCATTTATGGAAATAAATCATTTGGATAATTAGTTTCTATCACCTTTTTTTATCAATATCAGTGAGAATTTATCTTATTCTCAAATTGTAATACTTAAGAAAGGATCCAATGAACCAATCACTAACTATGTGCTTTGATATAATACCATGGCTTATAAGATGACAAATCCTATGGTCAATAATGAGTTATAACATATGTTCTAGTAAAGTTTTCTTACCCATTTACATGGGTATATTATGTTGAATAAATTCAAATCATTTAATGATTTATGACATATAGTTAGAGATCAATAATTTAATCTCATAACTTTGAATAAATTGAAATAATTGTCAAATTCTACATCGACCTCAACTACAAAGTTTCAAAGCAAACCAATTTATAATATTAAATAAAATTATTGAAATAATGGGAAAATACATCAGTCAATTTAGTATCAAAACCTACTAATTGGCTTTTCTTATCTAATCCATAAAGGAGGGAATTTTAATGATTACCTAAAACTCCTCATATAATTTTGCATATATTACTTGAATGAAACCTTATATCTCTTCCTCCACCAAGATAGGTTGATATGAGTAGGCTTCCTTCTAAGGGGACTAACAATAATTCATATTGTTATTATAATATATGTAAAAGACATCATATAGATAGATGTTTTGGGCTAAGACATAATATTTAGGAACTCATTGATGAAAACATTATTGAACTTAATACACCTATAAATTATTCAAGACCACAACAAAATGGGAATGCAAAGTTGAAAATATTTTCCAATCCCATTCCAAATCATGTGGAAATAAAAACTAAGGATAATTCTGATATGCACATGGCATATAATGCATATCTTCCTCTTTTGACATATTATCACCCATTGGATGGTATTATTCATACACTTACAAGTACATATGCATAACCACCTAAAATTATAATTGATGATAGTGAGAATGTGGATGATGATCCTACTTATACATCATTATTTATATGAGCATATATTGATTCATGTCCTATACATAATTTCATGGTTTATAATGGTTCAAGTGATAAGGTTTGTAAAATAAGACTCCTTCATACTCTTGGATATACACATGAGGATTTTATGGATATAATAAAAATAGTCAAAGTTTTTTATAAAAAAGTATGAAAACCTAGTTAAACACATTGTGCTACATTTGAAGGTAGACCTTTCAATATTTTCTAATTTATTCATAGTCTTACTAAGTTCATAGATCTTTGAAATGTTGTTAGGATGCATTGGATACATAAGATACCAATAGTGCCTTCTTCAATACATCATTGTGTAAATTATATACATGGAATTAAGGTGGTCATAGATTAAAGTAATCCATATAAGTATCTTATTCAACCATGTAAAAATGGGCGATGATCAATGATTTAAAGTATTCAAACACACTAAAATCTTGATATGTTAAATTAAAATGCAAAAGAGAGAGCCTAGTTGCAAGAGAGGAACCAAACATGACAAGATTAACTAGCTTATATCCAAAATGATAAAATAACTTGAGGAGAGGTACATGAATAGGAATAAGAGAGGCATAAGGCCACATAAAAAGGTATAACTCATATTTATCCTAATGACAATTCATATCTATCCCAATGACCTCATTATTACACCTAGTCAAGATAAATAAATTTCTAGGAAAACCATAAAATGGAATTAAAAAACCCACACTAACACCCCCTTAAGCATAAATTAGGTGGGTAGAAGAATTGGGCCCCCAGAATGAGGCCTGATTAGGTACCAAAGTACATATAGAATCCACCTAAAAGAATAGAGAATATCCCCCTAAAATTAGATAGAGAGAAGAGTAGAGAACTAGAAAACCCACCCATAAGATTAAGCTAAAGCTACCTACACCCTAAGAAGAGCTTGAAATTAAAATACTTTCAGTGAAGGGTTTGGTGAAGATATTAGCTATCTGCTATGTAGTTTATGAAAATATGAGATAAATTATCTATTAATGAATGAAATCTAGAATGAAGTGTATATTAACCTCGATGTGCTTGGTTTATTAATGTTGGACTAGAATCCTATAGATCTAGATGGTTCTCTGATTCTCATAGAAGATGATTATGGTTTGCCTAATATAGATATGAAACTTAGTAATAATTCCCTAAAGATAAATAGCCTTCAAATTAACATTAATATCACCTTTTTACCCAACATTATTAGATGATAAAAAATAAACATTCCACTTCTTACTAGACCAACTAGTTAGTCTTGAACCAAGTGAGAAATTATATCCTAAAGTGGACTTGCAATGTTGAATATAACCAACCCAGTCTAAATTTATATACACAACCAGGAAAACATTAATACCTACTCCATATTAAATATTAAAAATATGAATACCTTAAAAATAGTGTAAAATATAATGTTTACCTTCTAGTGAAACTCATGTAGTGTTTGCATAAACTAAGATATTATTCCCATTACACTAAAATGTTGGGCCTAGTATGAGTTAGATAGATGAGACTAACAAAAAAATATTGATATGAGGTATAATAAACCAATGCATAAGTAAATTCAACCTCAATATCAACCCCATAAATAAAGGGAGTCAGAGTTGGATTATATTCATCCATGGGAAACTATTTGAGTAAATCAAGAGTATACTTGGATCATGTAATGGTGATCAGAGTATGAAATACTAATCCCAAAGAAGTAGTGAAACAAACCCAATTTAGTCATGGATAACCTATCATGAAAAGCAATTTTCACTAATATAATGGAGAATGAATAATTACATGTGATTAATAGGTCATCGACATAGAGAACCATAATTAGAAGTGAGTCATCCTATTAAAAAATGTAAACATTTAGATCAAAATGGCATCTAGTAAACCAAACTATGAGAATTAATCAATCCATTTTTTCATACCAAGATTGAGGGGTTTATCTGAGGCCATAGAGAGATTTTTCAAAGTCTACATATGAAGGAATAATCCTTCACAAAATCATGTGGTTTTTCCATATATATCTCCTCTTTAAGGTCACAATGTAGAAATACACTCTTCATATCCATCTGATGAATGAAATAATGATGAGATGCAATAATGAAAAGAGTGAGTCAAATAGATTTCATATTTACAACTAGTGCAAATTTCTCAATATATTTAATGCTAGGAACCTGTGAAAAACATTTTACTACCAAACATAATCTGAACTTATCCACTGACTCATCTATAGTAAATTTTATTTGATAGATTTATATAAATCAAACAAGATCCCTTCTCTTAATAAGAGGAACCAAATCCCAAGTATAGTTCCTAATAAATAAATAATACTCCTCATGCATAGATGTATCCCACTAAAGAGTGTTAGATGCCTCACAAAATGAATATGGATAAAACCTAGAGGCAATGAAGTCACATGAAACACCTAGAATTATGAGCATGCTTGCCTGATATCTGATAGTTTCCCAACCCAATCACCTAAACCCTATAGTGTTTGTTTAGCCCAAAGAGGACCTAAATTCAGAGAGTCAAGAAGAGATTCATCAAATTCTAAAAAATGATTAGGAGAGGAAGGAAATGAATCCCCATCATTGCTCTCATCATCTAAACTAGAAAAAGAATCCTCCTTAGGATTCTACTCAGGGTGATATGAATAATCAAAATAATCATCAAATCCTAGTGATTCTAAGGAGGAGGGAGAAGTTTCAAATCCCTTAACACCATCTAGATATCCAACAAATATGTAAGGTCTACTCTATGGATCCATCACCTTATATTACTTCTTATGAATGTGATCCATAGTTGGAGATCTAAAAACACTGAAGTACTTAACTACGGGGTTCTAGCCACTTCAAACTTCAAAAGAAATGAATATTTTTAAGGATCGATAAGGAATATAGTTTTGGATGTAACATGCCTAGTTAATGATCTCTACTAAGTACTAAGGTGTAAGAGATTTGGATTATATCATATAAGTTTCCATTTCCTTCAAGGACCTATTCTTGCATTCTACCACACTATTCTATTGAGGGCTATATATAACTATACACTATAAATGAATCCCCTCTAAAGTGCAAAAATTATCAAAATGATAGTTTACATACTAATCACCATCATCTCTGTGCAAAACCCTGATGGATTTTCATAACTATTTATCCATAAAATCCTTGATGTCTTGAAAATAATAAAAATCCTCAAACTTTTATCAAAGAAAGTACACACAAGTATACCTAGAAAAGTCATCAATGAAGGTAAAAATATTTTTGGTCCTGCTAAATGAAGGATGTGGAAATGGCCCAAAAATATCACTATGAACTAGCTCCAAAATATGTGTAGTTCTCCATGATTTGCCTTTGTCATAATTATCTTCTAGATGTTTACCAAGTATGTAACCCTAATAAGGACTATTATAAAATTAGACACAAGGAAACCCTATAAACATATCATGTCAATTGAGTTTCTCCATGTAGTGATAGTTATGATGGATAAATAGTTTGTGCCATGGCTTACTCACCTCATCTAATTGAGTGAGTAGTGAAGTAGAAGGTTGATTAGGATCAAAGTGTAAAAATGTGTAAAATCATGGCTACATATTTACTTTCCCAACTACCAATATAGAATCAATCTGTAACTCCCTAATAACCATAGAATTTGAGATAAACTAAACTTTGTTGCTTGAACTATTGTGAGCAATCTAATAAATAGTTAGGTGATTAGTTGATAGTCAGGGAAAACACATAACATCCTACAATGTTCCATCACTCACTTTAGTAAACCATCTTACACAAACTTTAATAGAATTATCAGGCCTTTTATAATAAAAGGCATAAAACATGGATCTAAGGATGAGAAAAGGTCATATGATGAATCCATGTGGTGTGAAACACCATAATCAATCACCTATGTGGAAGGTTAGGATGAAACTTCAACAAATGCCTTTACCTTTCCTTTCCCCTTACCACTATCTTTTTCTTTATAGGAGTTATAAGTTGATGAAATTTGTGTGACAAAATCAAGGACACTTATTTTATTTTTCTCAAGAAGTTTTTTAAAGTGATCTATTTTTTACTTCATACATTCAAGTTCATCATGCCTATCTTATTACAATAGGAAAATTTGAGCTTCTCTTTCTTATGTTTGGCATCTTAAGAGGAGATCTTAATTGTTTCTTTAGTTTTTTTAACATTCTTTTACTCATTATCCTTATTGATTTTTTAATTATCCTTACTATTTGAAGCCTCTTGTTTTTCATGACTAAAAATTATGGCATGAGACTTAGGTGAATTCAATGTACCCATATAAATAAATTTATCTTGTTTCCTAGTCAAAGATATAGAAAAATCATCTAAGGATGACATGGTCCATGTAGCTCCAAGGGAACTCCTAGTGGCATGGAAGGTAGGAATAAAAAACATAATGCTCAGGACCTAGTTTAGTATGAATTGAAAAAATCAATTGTTTATATTTTTTATTTATACCATATAATTTTAACTGCAATCTCAGTGAATTAAATTTGGTGAAGAATTCATGTATTGTGTCAAATTTTCATGGATTCAAATAATTATCTCATTTTAAAGCTCATGATCCCTCGTTACATCATGCTTCCCAAAGAATTGTTCCAAAAGGGTCCAGACCTCATTACACAATTTTTTAGATTCAATGTGAAAGAATAAATCAAAAGAGAAAGGAAAACTAGTAGACCATAGGCCTCATCACATTAGTTAAACCACTTATCCTTTTATGTATCTAATGTTGGTTCAGTTTTATTACCCATAGTAATTTTACATAAAATATTACTCCTAAAAAATATTTTTATTTTTTATTTCCACTCATGATAATTATATGGTGTGAGAAGTGGAACCAATTTAAGATCCATAGTGTAGAAAAGAGATGTTTTTAGAAATGAAAGTGTAAGAGAGAACACAAGGCACTATGAATCTCCCCTTAAAACTATCAATAATAACCCCCCAATATTACAAAGGTTTGACACTTTATATTTTAGTGCATATACAGGAACCTAAAAAGGATGCATAAATTTATGTGATTTACAAGTTATTCCAATCAACATTTTGAAATTGTTTCACAAAATAAATTCAACTATTCAAATTTCAAACATATTAATCCCCTTTAATTGGTTATGAATATGGAATACAATCCCCATGTGACAAGGGGAAAATATTTAAAAATGGGATACAAAGTTTTTTAGTGCATGTAGGTACATAGTGTATACACATTATTTTTAGACTTTTATTGATTACTGACACTTTGTATCTTACAGGAACCTATCGAGTCTCAATCTCTTTGAGTGCATTCCTTAAGGGGTGAATCAAGAAAGGGGTGAGAAAACCATAGGTACTTATTAAGATTCTTTTTCCTTTTACCACTTGCCATTTACACACTTGTCTCCTAAAACCATTAACCCTAAGCTTGTTCTTCTCAATCCTACCTCCTTCAGTCTTTTCCTCTTTCCATTATTCTTTTTTGTTTCCTTAAAATAGTTTATATTTTCAATTTTATTGGGTAAATTGGGTTGACCTAGTAAATTTTAGGGGAATTATTTACTTTTTTCTTTTGTTATCCTTTCATCCGACCTAGCATAAACCTAGTAAATTATCCTTAAAAACACACTAGGTTGACTGGCTCGACCCTGTAAAGCCAACATTCTCAGAAGGATTTAAGACAAGATCCACCTATATATAAAAGGTCATTTCCCATCATTTCATAAGAGAATAATTATTAGTGAATAAGTGCGAACAAACATATGCTTATTGACCATTCTACTTGAGTAATAAAGCTTAGGGTTCCATACTTTCTTTGGAGATACATATCTTGTCTTGTGAATAATTATTTTGGATGCTTAGATAGGTTGTCTAACATAGAGATGATTTATCTTGGTTATCCTTACATACCACAACAATCTCTTGCAAAGCACCTTGGCCAAGGGAGAGATTGAAGGTCGATGGGTTCATCTTCAAAGATAAGTATTCTTAACTTTATTTCTCTTTTGTAAGAGTAAATAGATAAAAAAATTTGATCTTCTTTCTATGTATTTAAGATTCCATATATATTGATGTGAGTATATGTCTTCTAATACAAGTTTAGTTTAGTTATTTATTCTATTGTTTCTAACACCCACTTTGTGCCATAATATTTGGTGAGAATTAGATTAGATTTTGATTTATTTTTATTAGAATAGAGTGAATGTTTTAAACCTTAGGACTCCATTAGGGTGGTTGTGTGATTGTGTTAGAATTTAGGCTTTGGAAACCTTCCTAGCATGTTATGTTGTGACAAGTGATCCCATAATTAGGTCTAGTGGGTCCCATATTGGTTAGGTTCCTGCTTAACAAGTTTATCCCAATTAGAAGTGTAAGTGTGATCTATTTTATTTGATCTAAGATTAATTAATAGACATAATGCATTTATAATTGCATATATTCTAGTGAACCCAATGTGAACTAACACTTTCAAGATATTTTCACTTTTACTTCATTTTTTTCATTTGTTTTATCATATATTTTTGGCATAATAGGTCGATTCTGTCAACCTAGCTATTTTTATCTATGCATAGGTTTCCAAGAATAGGCAACTTGATTGACCCAGTCGACCCCTTATAGTTTCAACACTTTTTATTAGGTTATTGTATATCTTGATCGATACTATCAACCTAGTTTGTATGTTTCTCAAGCATACTTCTAGGTTATAGACCAATAATCTTATTCATTGCATCTCTAATCCACTAAGGTTCCTTTTTACTTTTCTATTTCTCTTCTTTTCTATCTTTCATTTCATAGTTTGTAATATTTAAAACTAACCTTATATAGTCAACTAGATCAATACTACCAACCCAATTTTGTGTTTTGTGTGCTACCTAAAATAACTGGATCGATATTACTGACCTAGTTCATTTTCAAACATTTCTTCCATAGTACAAGTTTGACCTTATCGACCTTGTTCTATATTTTTTGCATATAGTGTCAACACTATACCTTATTTCAAAGTTGGAATTAACCTCATATTTGCTAGTAATTAGCTCACATAGTTTTTTTTTTGTTGTTTGATTCTTCGAATAGTTCACATAGTTTAATTAGGGAATTTTAAATTTATCACTTAGTTTTACTATTTTTATTTTATGCACACACACCCAAATCACATAACATAAACAAGTAATTTAACATTTGTCTACCCTAGGCCAACCTACTTGGATTAAATCACCAAGTGGGAAGTTGACATGATTCTCTAGTAAAGTATAAAGCATGGTTAATGGTATATTATGCCTAAGCACCTGACGCCCTTAATGTTTTTGTGTGTGAAGTGAAGGGGTAGACCTCAATACCAAGCTTGTATCATGGCCACTATAGTCCCTTTCATGCCCAAACTACCTAAAACCATCCTTAGATTCATATCTAGTACCTTGTTTATAGCCAACTTCTAATCACATTCAAAATGATTATTAATAATAGAATAAACAATCAGGTTGACCAAAAAGTTATCTTTACTTTTCAAGTTGTTTTGATTGCTCTTTGCTCAATTATGTGTGCAAAACCTTGCATTAGCTAGTGTTGCTACACGATTTTGTTTTGTGTGCTTCAATTGGACTAGCCAATGTTAATCCAACTGACTATATGTTTCTTTTTAGTACTTACTACTTTTCATTACTTGCAAAGTTAGCTTGTTTCATTTTGCAATCTATTTTTAGGCTTCTTAAGTTCCCTATTTTTTTACTAGATCAACCCAGTTGACCCAATGCTTTTTATGTTTTTTGTACATTATATTGGATTGACCTAGTCAACCTTGTGTAATTTTACAGTCCTTGTTTCATTACTAAGTCGACCCAGTCGACCCTATACTATTTCAATCATCTTTTTTTAACCTTTGATTTCTCATCTCTCTTGTTTCTCCTTCATCATGGAATTTCTATTTGGTGATAACTTTGACTCACAGTCAATAGATATGATGAGATTAACCAATCCTAATAGGATATCCCATAGATAGAGTAGGGCTCCTCTTTTGGATGCTAGTAATGTTCATATTTCCACTCACACAATGAACTATGGGACCCCTCCTAACACCTCTTTACATCATAATCTCCTCTTTTCTTAGAGGATCAACTTGATTTATATTATACTCTTGAAATGCTTTTATTTATTTTTGAATTTCCTCAACATAGAGGAAAGAATCCTTCTACCATCTATAACCTCATGATTAGTGGTCAAACCAAAGATCCTCATTCACCTACTCCTATATTTTAATACAATTTGGAGGTACCACTTTCTTTGGTTCTCAACCTCTTCCTTCTTATGCCATGACTTCTTATTCTCTAACCTCTTCTACCTCCTTACCTAGTATCTCAACTAACATGGTATGTTATACATCTATTGGGCCTATCATAATATCCACTATCCTTAATCCTTTAACTAGTTATTGATACCCAAGGAAATCATGCTTCTAGTGTTTCTTTTTCTCAACCATTCACTAGACTATATTTTCCTTTACTAGCAAATTTTGCCACTAGTGACTCAAATTCTCATAGTTCTTCTCAAGCTCATATAAACAATAATAGTGTTACCCAAGCCACTAATACCAACACAAATATCAATTTTAATGCTTCTAATGTTAAATAAAGACATCAAATTTTATTTCAAACTCTCAATCAAATGAATACCTTTCAAGTACATAATACAAATCAAATTATGAGAATGAAAAATCACCTTCTTAACCTTCAATCTCATCCACAACCAATGGCTTGGGGCACACAACCAAAATGTTCCCCCTCCTCCTCTTTGATATTCTCAAGGCAATCTCATTCCTCAGCCTCCTTTAGTAAATAAAACTATCAAGCATCTATAAAATGAATCTCTCACTGCTCAAATTGCCAACATTGATATAAGAGGTATAATACCTAAAATTTCTTATGATGGGACAATCGATCCTACCCTTCACCTCAAAACATTTGAAAATATTTACAAAGATTGGGTCAAATTAAACACCTTTGCTAATACAAAGATCCTAGCCAAAACTCTCATGTGTGATGCCTTGGATTCATAAAATCAACTTATAGCTTATTTCATTTCTAGTTTGGAAGACTTAGTAAATGCTTTAGTGAAATAATTCCAAATTAATGATCTTCCTAAAAACACTTTAGCCCATTTCACTAATTGAAAACAACATGAGAATGAAACTACCCAAACCTTTTTTAAGATATGGAAGACTTTATAAAATAAATGTGAACATAACATGGTAGATGATAATCTTTTTCATCTCTTTACAAATGCTCTCTTTTCTAAACTAAAATATTGAGTCTATACTCTCTCTCCACATACATTGGAGGAGGTTATTGACCAAGATAAAATTCAAGAGTTCCTAATGTTTCTATTCAAGCCACCCTAACCTTTTGTGAGTCTTCATTTATTACTAAAGAACAAACATCACAATATCACCAATGATGGTGTTATTGATTCTTATGACACCATTCACAATGTTCAAGATGTTGTTCTTAACCCTTTTTTAGAACCAACTCCTTCTCAATAATTTACTAATCTTCATTTCTCTTCACCTAATAACATTAAGATTCACAAACCTCTATCCTCAGCTAAATTTCTTAAGCATCTATGTAGACCTCTTCCATGAGAACTTGACCCTACCCATCTTATGAAATCTTGGTATGATCTTGATAAGTTTTGTTGGTTTCATGCTAGTTGGGTTCATTCTCATGAGACCTAGAGATAACTTCATAATTTAGCTATGGATTTTATTCTTGGCCCTAATTTCAATCATGATTCCATTATCCATATCAATAAGCTTATGAGTTTTATTTCAAGGACTACAAATCAAATGACAAAACTCAAGCCTTAAATCAAAAAAATGCTCATTTAGCTATCTAAAAATATCCTTTACCTAATCATCAATCAATTCAAGACACTCAAGACAAGCCCACTCCTTCCACAAATAATATATAAAGTTTTGTTAAACCAAATTCTAAAGAAAATCTGGTTATCATGACTAATATGTGCAGGGTGGTGTCCTTCATTGATTCTCAACCTATCTACGCTCCTCATAAGACATATCATGTTATCTATAATTATTTTCCAACTCATTTAGATGATTTGGAGAAAGAAGATATTATCACTTTTAACAATCAAATTTATTAATCTCCCTTAGATAACACATCCCATTCTATTTCCAACACTCTTCCATCATCTTCCAATACCAATGATAATCAAGATTCTACTAACACTTATTCTAATTATCAAAATCAACTTAAACCAACTAGTTCATCATCTTAACATGATTTACCACCTTATTCTAAACCTTGTTCTTCTTCTTACCAACACAAATTACCATGATCTTTAGCTCTTCCTTCTAAAGACTTCCTTAACCATTACACACCTTTATCTAACAACCTTCTTATGGGCTATGATGAGTGGGATGCCATTATGGATCTCACTAATCTCCCATCCCAAATTCCATTCCTTGAGCTTATGAGGACTTATCCATGTCATATAAACCATCTCATGCAACTCCTATTCAATATGAATTCCCCTCATCCTGCCCTCATAGGATGGGAAGCAACTTTATCTGGTTTTGAAGATATTATTTTGCAATGATGTGAAGAGATGTCTATCCACATTGACAAAACTGTAGACACTTATCTTTCTCTAAAATTTACCATCACATCTATAATTCTTGATTAGATTCTACTTCTTGAAGATGATCCTTCTTTATTCATTAGCATCCAAATAGGTGATATCCAAGTTAAGCATGACTTGATTGATGAGGGTTATATCACATGTGTCATTTCTCTTGATTTCATTAAGATCCTTGGGTATTCTAAATTTAATCTCAAGTTTACATGCATCACATGTCAAGGATATGATAAAAGGAAAATACTTCCTCTATGTTAAGTGCGGCTTCCCATTATCATCCCACCTATCACCATTCATGTGAAGGTGATGATATTTAACTTCCCCCTTTCTTATAATATCTTTATTGGTAGGTCGTGCACTTACCACATGTGAGCTATTACTTCTTCCATCTGCTAATGCATTAAATTCCCTCATAATAGATCCATTTACAAGATTTAAGGAGATACTAACCCTTAGAATTTTGAATAATTCCATGATCCTAGTGTCTTCAAGATTCCTAATCTTGAACCTTTGCCTAGTGTTCCATTTCATGAGTCTCATCACATTAACTTTCCATTCCATTCAAGCTGAGGTTACTGTGAGCATCCTGAGGTTATTAGTAACATTCCTCCTAACCTTTTAGATTATAATGATGATGATCCCAATGAGATTAACTTAAAAGTCAAAACTTTTGATCTCTCACCTCATCTTATCTCATAGCTTCTTGCTTCTTTGCAACCTTGTTTTTGTAAGAATCTTTGTGATGACATTCTTGTAGTCTTAATAAAGACTAGGCATTATATTCACCATGCTTCATTGAATTACAAGGTTATACCTACCTATGTCATTGATATTCACACCCTAGATTATAATGATGATTATTCCTTAGATGACTATCTATTAGGTAGTCTTGTGCATGCCTGTGATGTCAAGATTTTTTGATATCATTCTTCTTTGCTTGAGTATTTTCATGCATTTCATAATTTTCATTTACTTATAGTTCCCAATTTTTGCATTTTTACCCTTTATCATAGGATAGATATGATGTTGATACCTATAGTTTATGAGGAGCCATGTAGGACTATGATCATGGATCATTCTATGACTGAGGCTTACAAATTTTCTAAGTTCCTTAACTCCCATCATTGGTTTACCACTAAGGTTAGTGAAACCCTCCTTAGAGCTTCTGTAGATCTTTCTCCTCCCTCAGTAGAGCCTATTATGGTTGAGCCTCTTCATATTCCTACTATAGTTGACCATGTTCCTGCTCCTACTATTATTGATCCTACCCTTGTTTCTGATACTATCGCTCCTTTCATTGAGTCTAGTTCCAATAATTCCTCATCATCACCTCCCCTTAGTGATGGTTTACTTCCATTTCCTAATATGGCTCCTTACCCAACAAATGGGTTGATGAGTGTTCTTTGGCTTCTTTTACTCCTATTTTATCTCCTTTCATGAGTTCTTTTTTTGAAACCACTCACTGGTGTAAATATTAATTCAATGGGATATATAACCATTCTTTCACCCATTATTATAAGTTGAGACAATATCTTGATACCTTGAATCCTTCTTCCCCATCATTAGACAAAGCCATACCTCTACAAAAGTTATTTCTTGAATATATGCCTAAGTATGTTGAGGTATATTATCTATGGCATCTATGCAGTACCCATCACACTAATCATTATCACATTATACAACAACATATCAAATATAATCTTATAACCATTCCCAAACCTTCTTCTATTCCCACCATAGGTAATTCCCATAATAAGGATTCTCTTTCTTCTCCCATGGCTCCACCTACAGTGGTTCCATCCCCTCTTATGGTCCCTTCACCACCTTTTGTGCCTCCACCTATTATTACTCCACCTATGGACCTTCCCTCACCTATGGATAACTTTTCCAACCATGAATCCTTCACCTATGGATATTTCTCCATTGGTGATTCCTTCTTCTCCTATAGATCTTTCTCCCAAGCATTCCCCTCAGTAGCGTTTGCCTAATCTTACTTCTCAATATGATCCTTTGAGCATTCCTAATTTTTAGTTGAGGAGATCATAAAATAAGTATTTACCCAATATTCATTGAAGATTCATGAAACCTTAACAATAGTTTGATTATAACGTCATAGAGATTTATCTAATGTATTGGATAATGTGTGTGTACATATTTACTAGTATTTATGAGCACATGCATAGTGCTTTTAAATTTTCATTTGGATTAGAGGTGTGCTCCAATATTATTTTTATCTATTATATCATTTGACATTGTGTCAAATTTATTGTTCTCTTATATCATGATTTATTACTTGTTTTACTATATCTTGCTTATCTTATCATTTCTTTTTTCATATAATTGTCTTTTCTTTATCATTGTTTTACCCTTTTTTCCCTAGAGTTTTTCTCAAAACTCTCTCTTTATTTTATATTTATGATTATTTTTCTTTATTCTCCTTATTTTTCATAGATAATTTATCATGGTGATTTGGTTATACAAACTCTATCCCCCTTGGTTATTATCTCCCTTTACCATGTGATTTGTTAGCAAACAATCTATCTCATTATTATCTCCTTTCACTAGTCCACTTTGGATCTCCTCTTTTTCTCTTCCCTCTATTGAAAACTAAGCATATACATGGTTGAGACATGAAATCACATGTTAGTTCATTATTATAACCTAAGTTTCCTAGTTAGTCTTTGTCTTTGGTTACTTATCCTCTTTTAGCCTAAGCCTACAACTCATTCATGTGTATCACTATCTCTCTCATGATTGGTCATTCCAAATCCATATGGAGGAGGAATTCTAAAAATCCTTCTAAAGAAAGTTAAAATCCAAATCATTTAAACAAAAGGTAATGATATCAAAAGGCAAAAATATTTTTAAAAGTTTAATCACACTAAAAGACGTGATTCAATGCACATATCTTTCTTCTAGTAGAAGCTCAAACTCCATAGTTGGCCTCAAAGTAGAGCTAAGGTCCTTTGGGGTTTGGTAGGCTAGTATATTAGAAGAGGAGATTAAAATAGTCTTTTAGTGTTACCTACTTTCTCACACAAATACCCAATATTCATAGTAGACTGATAGCTCTGGAAGGGGTCTTGAAGAGCAGGGAACACATCATGGGAAGGTAGGCCCATTTTACTTTTTATTATACCAATATACCTTCATGTGTTGATCTTAGTAGCATGCCATTTTCATAAAAAGCTTTATGTCTATATAAAAAAGGTTTCCTTTGTACATAGACGACCACTATTCATTTAGTGTCTTCTCATGTACTTAGTATACTTCTTACCTCTTAAGGTCTTCTCTTAAGATGCCTAAGTATTGATTTTTACACTCCCTTTTTCACTCTTTATATTCCTTATATTTCCTCTTGAGATTTGTTGTTTGGTGTAATGATCACCCCCTCCCCTTAGGATTTGATTTATGATTTGTATTGTAAGACCATAGATAGGACCCAACCATCTTCACAAATTACCATCTTTACCTTATTATAACCCACATCATTTTATTACCTAATTTTGCCTATTTATTCCACCCTAGAGGTGTTCTATTTGTTGAGTTGTAGTGTGAGACCATGGATAGTACCCAACTCTCCTCACAAAATTTTCTAATACCCAAGTCACCATCTAAATTACATGTGTCAAATTTGAGATAAGATTTGATCTATTATGAAGTTACACATCATTTCACATGCTTCCCTTCTTGATTTAGTATGTTTTATGCTTACTTCATTTTTATTTTGCTTTTTTATCTTCTTATTTTTTGAGTGCATGTAAGATTTCAACCATTTCTTAAAATTTTCATACTTCCCAACTCAAATTAGTATGACAAATTTAAGACCAGTTTTTGTAATTTTTTTCTTTCATACTTCCTAAAATGACTTAGTATAACTGATTCAATTAATTTATTTATTTATTTTTATACCATTTATTACCTTTTACATACCTTCCATTTCATTACATTATTGTCATACTTCCCAACATGATATTTAGTATGATTTTAATTTTTTTAATTTGGTGCAAAAATATTTCATATTGATTTAAAAATAAATTCCTTTTTACCATTTTGTTTTTCCATTTATTGATTCTTTATACTTAGTCCTTTTTTCCCATTACGCATTTCCCATCTTGAAATAATGTGAAATGCATTTTCTTGATCTATTATATTTTTCCAAGTCTTTTTTTGCCTATTTATTTTTAACCATGCATGTGTTTCTAATAAATTCTAGAAAAGAAACCACATTTCATATATTTCCTATAGCATATACAACAAAGCTAAATACATGTGCTAGAAATAAATATATTTTAATTATCCAAAGCCTCAACCATAATGAACAAAATAGAATCAACCATAAAGACAACATACACAACCAACAATAATATGACAAAAATGATCCATCATATATATATATATATATATATATATATATATATATATATATATATATATATATATAATGAGTTTGATACAACATATGAAACCATATATAATGCTTTAGCTCCAAGGTTGGGCTCCATACTATCTATCTCATGGCCTAGCCATGCTGCTTATTGAGGCATCAATCAGACTCATCTAAATGGTATGTTGTAAGGAGGTTGTCTAAGATCTCAATCCCTCTACGTATCGTTATAGGTGTGTTACATGCATTTGTGACTCCATCATCTAGGTCTAGATCTATATCATCTATGATATTGTAGCTAGATGTGTAGTTATCTCATCTATTAAGGCCTACCATGCCTATAGTTCCTTAGTACCCATCATTTTTGTGGTTTCATCCTCTCCCTATACACCTGTATCTACCTTGTTGCATGTCTAGCTAATCTAAACTAGCTCACATGAGCTAGGGAAAATGGTATACTCATATCCTCTATTCTCATGGGGCCATATGGTTGTAGAGTCTCATACAAGACATCATTGAATGATCTCCTCACTAGGGATCCCCATATCTCCTCCTCATCACCTACACCTACAAATAACACTAGATGGCTATTAGATCACTATCATATCTCATAATATCTATCTATCTATCTCTACTTCTAAATGAAAAATTAAGCAATAAATTAGTCATCTTTTTACCTATCTATGTCTCGACAACTATGGTCTCACCATCTACATGACCACCGAGCAAATTATCCCCATCTACATGGCCTTCTAACACCTCCTTTATAGTATACCTCCTTAGCTTAAACCTAGATACCACTACTCATGTCAATCATAGCTGCATATAAATGGTCTCCCTATCATCCCTTTTGGCTCACCTAAGGGGTCATTTGGGATGGTAATAATATCCACTCTCTCCTTTACCTCCTACCTCCATTTATACCATATCCTTGATGGTTGCTACTCATCTCTCTATGGAGTTGGTAGTGGTACATCTGATATCTCTACCTCTACATCCCTATCCTCCTACTTAGCTCCTTGTCATGATTGACCAATCCATGGTCACTCTTGGCATGGCCTTAGTGTCAGCCTCACTACTAGTGGTTCAATTACCCTCTTCCATCATGGCTCCCTCACATGTAAATCCCACTACTTAGGCATCAATATTAGTGTTACTAGATATGGTAGGCACATCTATCCTATAACTCATACCACTAGATATGGCTCTCTCTACCAGAAGTAGTGCCCAATAACATCTATCCTCTTTATTACTAGTGTAACCATATGCTAGCTCACCCATATAGATAATATGTGTTTGAATGGATGACCCATAATGTCTGTACATCTCACTAATTAAAATATTGGCATGTACAACATAGCCTACACTACTTAGTCATCCCTCCATCTCCTCAGTCAATGTAACCTATCATTGACCACATGGGGCAACCTAGATGGCTAGTACATAGGAAATCTCTCATAGATCTAAGCTATCAACAATATGATTGGCTCCATGGTCCTCAACCCTCTGACCAACATCTTGTACATATCATGTACCAGCTGGACCCACATGAGTAAGCTTAAATAATAAGTAACTCATTCCTTCAATATCATCCTACTCAAGGTTACCATGAATAATGGTACCTTGTCATCTGACTTATGACATAGTACTCACTGTGTCACAAGGCCTATCACAACCTTCTAGATATCTAGAATCTGTGATGTATATACATCAAATATACTCACCCTCCTACCTAGTAGTATCATTTTTGAGTCTATATCCCACATGGATAAGGTACTCCTCTTCTCTATACTAATTTTAATTTGCCTTATTATGATATCTAGAAATGCTTAAAATTCAAATTTACTAAAATTACACTTAATTCAATACAAATTTCAAAAACTAGTTTGAGATTCTTAGTTGCATACCTGTAGTACACCTGCTACCACCTATAGAGCTCCCCCTCACCTAGCATGTCATCTCCTCACCATCCTATCTTTTTCTTTCTCTATATCTCTCTTTTCTCTCCTTCACAACTTAAAATAACAAATGACTTCTCTTTTGCCTTATTTAAAAACACTTTTCAAAATTTAAATTCTTCAATTATTATCTTACAGATTCCTTATTTTTCCTATATCTTTATTTCTATTCATCCATTTTACAAACAATAATATGCATTAGATTCATGATGACATAGAAATTATTTTCTACTACCATATGCCTATATCCCAAAAAAATTGATTTTTGGCTATTTTTTGCATTAACATTTACAAGTTTGTCTAGTGTTCTCTATATTGGACACCTTCATAATTATTACAGCCTACTTTTTTATTTTTGATACTAAGGTAAGTTAAAGGTATGTGTGTTTCAGTTCAGTCATTTAATTTATCTTATTTTCAACTTATTGAACCTTACTTAGCATCATCATTATGTGTTACCATGTTTTATCTTGAAGCACCATCCTGTGTTGGAATTATGTGACATGTCATGAGCTTTGAATGGGGTATATGTATACAAATAACATTTTCAAACTTTTTCTAATTACAAACACTTTTTATCTTTCAGGAACCTATCAAGTCTCAATCTCTCTGAATGTATGCCTTAAGGGGTGCACCAGGAAAGGGGTGGGCAAACCATCAATGATTCATAAGATTTTTGTTCTTTTTACCACTTTCCATCTACACACTTGTCTCATAAAACCATTAACTCTAAACTTGTTCTTTTTAATCCTACCTACTCCAATATTTGACTCTTTCCATTCTTCCTTTTCTTGCCTTAACATATTTTTTGACTGTCAGTTGTACTCAGTCAATTGGGTCGACCTAGTACAGTTTAAGGGCATTCTTTACTTTCTTGGTTTATTATCATTTCAGCCGACCTAGCATAAACCTAGTAAATTATCCTAAAAAACACACTAGGTTAACTAGTTCGACCCTGTACAACCAATGTTCTTGGATGGATTTAAGACAAGATCTACCCATATATACAAGGTCATTTCCAATCATTTCACAAGAAAATAATTATTGGTGAAGAAGTGTGAATGAACATCTACTTATTGACCATTACACTTCAAGAATAAAGATTAAGGTTCCATAATTCTTTTGGTGATATGGATCTTGCCTTATGGATTAGTCTTTTGGATTCTTAGATAGGTTTTGTAGCTTAGAGTTGATTTATCTTGGTTATCCTTACATACCACAACAATCTCTTGTGAAGCACCTTGGCCAAGGGAGAGATTGAGGCTCGATGGGTTCACCTTCAAAGGTAAGTATTACTTACTTTATTTCTCCTTTGTATTAGTAGATAGATAAAGCACTTCTATTCTCTTCATGTATTTAGGATTTTGTATACATTGACATGAGTATATGTCTTCTAACATATGTCTAGTTTAGTTGTTTATTTTATTGTTTCTAACCCCAATTTATGCCATAAGCTTTGATGAGCACTAGATTAGATTTTACTTTCTTTTTATTAGAATAGAGTGAACATTTTAAACCTTAAGACTACATTAGGGTTGTTATGTGATTGTGTTAGACTATAGGCTTTGTAACCCTTCCTAACATGATATGTTGTGACAAGTGATCCCCTAATTAGATCTAGTAGATCCCCATATTGGTCATGATCCCACTTAATAAGTGTATCCCAATCAGAAGTGTAGGTGTGATCTATCTTATCTAATCTAGGATTAATTAATAGACATGATGCATTTTTGATTACATATACATAGTCTACTATTGCATGTCATTCTTAATCCATAAGTGTATAGGTACATATTCTATACGTGTATTGATATATAGTCCCCAAGTACATAAAAGGTCAATTAGGTATGGATATGTAGTGAAAAGTTACATAGGGGGTCTCATAGGTATGGATTAGGTATAGATCTATAGTGTGTAGGTACATGATCTACAAGCCATCAAAACTTAAAATATAAAAACTAAAACCTAGACACTATTTTTTTGTAAAACACAAAAAATGTGGGGTTTTACAATATCACCACCCTCCATAATTTTAAATATTTCTCATAAAATGCTAGCAAACCATATAAAATAGGCTAGATTTTACTGTCTCAAAGCATGGTCAACTTTATAGTCATTTCTATAGTTTCTATGCATTTCACACTCAATGGTAGAGACGTATTTTTAAAAATCCCACTAGTTGATAAATGAACTACAAACCACTTATACAAAGACCTTTTTCCTAGTTATTTTTTTAATTCTTTAGATCATCCAATAATGTGGAAAAATATCATACTTAGAGAATGGAGGATCTGTAACATGCAAACTTGAATAATTGAGATTCTAAAATAAACCACAAAAAAATAAAGGTGTTCAGCTACCAAAACCTATTTTGATACCATGTTAAAATGGGCCATGATTAAGGACTAACATGATTAAAACACATTAAACTCTTAATATGAAAATTATAAATTCAAAAGAGAGAGAGCCCTATTGTGAGAGAGGAACCAAACATGATAAAAATAACTAGTTTATTTTCATAATCATAAAATATCCTAAGGAGAGATACATAATCAAGAAGAAGATAGGCATAAGGCCTCTTAAAAAGGTGGATCTCTTATATATCCTAATGACAACTCATATCTATTGTAATGACCTTTTTATTACTCTTAAGCAAGCTAATTACATGTGTAGTAAGAATCATAAAATAGAATAAAAACCTACACTAACAAGCCATAGGAATTTCCTCCTGCACACCTATCACCACTGTAGTTAGCTACTTCACATATACATGTACATGATACATACTAAGTTATTCCATGTATTTAGGTTCATACTACATAGATAGTTTATTAAAAGGTAGTTGACTTTCTTAAATGACTAGTGCTTCAATGACTATTACATCAAAGAGTTGTTTTACTCCATCACATCCTATTCTAGTGTTATAGACATGTCATCATGTTCCACAATGGACACATGTACACGTTTCTCCTACTATACTCAACTTTCATCAGATATTGTGCTCCTTATAATTATTCATCATTTAAAGGCTACTATGAGTCATAATGATGATTATAATTACATTAAAAAATGAAAATATTTCTCATATTCAAATAAAGATATATATGATACTACTCATTCATGATAAGTATCCATTCCCATGTTTGATATAGGCCCTAAATATTACCATCACATTGATTCTATAATTGGTTAGTAGTTTTTAATAAGCATTTTCTAAAAAAATTCAAAAATACAAAAAATAATAAAAAATCTAAAATCGGAGCCTAAGCATGACATGTTTAATTGTTTTACATTATTCATTTATGTTATTTATCACATGTTTTAT
Source organism: Torreya grandis (assembly GCA_037957365.1). NCBI lineage: Eukaryota > Viridiplantae > Streptophyta > Pinopsida > Cupressales > Taxaceae > Torreya > Torreya grandis. The sequence continues at coordinate 3,464,355 of JARHVA010001214.1, forward strand.
TTATTACATATCCATATTTGATACCCATATGTATTTCATGGTATATATGAGTGATATTTAGGACATACATGGTATACAATATACATGGATGCATAAATGCAAGTCATTCCTATACTTAGGGGCTATGTTAATGCTGAGAGCATCTTATTTGATAGGTTACATTATTAAAAGGTATATATTTTTATGACCTTTCAATTTATGATGTTGATGTAAATTTATTGATTACAAATCTCTTACTAATACTTGTATTATTTACAATGATACATTTCATGGGTATTTTATTTTATTATGTTATGACATGGACATGTATTGATAGTGTAGATTAGTTTGGATTGTTATAAGAATGATTGATCTTCTTTCATTTTATATATATTAATATTAAATATGTTATATTTCATTCTTGATTTAGTGTATGGCATTGTGTGATTGAGTGTCTCATTGTATTCCCCTTTATTTGGCCCTGGTATTTTCTTATTACTATTGTTTGATTGTGTTTTCATTATAAGACTCTTTCTTTGGACCCTCACCTTATTTTACGACTTTTATAAGTTTATTTTTCATTACATGACTATTTAATTATGTCTCTTACCTTATTTTATGACATTTAATTGTCCATTATGTGTGGTTCTTGCCTTGTGTGCATTTAGTGTTATTATGTCTGTCATAGCCATGACATTGTGTTCTTATAAGAAAATTAATCTAGGAGTTTACACTAATTTTTTTGACCTTGTGGTGTCATGATCCATATAACACACCTCCTTTATATTGGTGTTGTCATAATCCATTCCATGCACCTTTCCTATGTAGTCACTATTCAATGCTTATATTAGTCATATTTACTACTATGTGCCTAATTTATATATCTATCTTTACATGATTATTTTATGCATTACACTACATGTTTCATATATGATTTCATGACATATTCATTACTCTGATGATTTGTTCTCCACATGTTAGAACATGCTTATAAATGATTACATATTTTTACATAACATGATGTGGTTAACTCATTTATTTTGAGTTGAGTAATTCATAGGCTACATTTCCTATCTCAAAAGGGTAACATAGTAGTGGGAATATCATAGAGATGGAACCCTCCATTTACAATTTTTTAATAATTATGGACAAATTATAGATTATAAAGATTTAAATTATATGTTTGTTCAAATCATGGGACAAATGTTTGTAGATTTGGAAATAGTTTTTGGGAATATGTAAGACACGTGCACACATTTTATAGGAACATAAGTTATAGGTTTTTAGATATTTTTTATTTGGTATAAATGAGATATATATTAAAAACATTATATATAATTTTGGCACCAATGGGATTATATTATGGGGCATAAACATTATTAATGTACACATTAGTACTATTTTTATATCTAAGAGCATGGCATTTATGGTACCAAAGGTTACATATTAAATATATAAGTCTATCTATAGTAATTGATTAATAAGCATAATAATGGCCCCCTTTCATCTTGAGGTTCAAGATCATTAAAATGAGTAGTGTGGTTAAGATTATGCACTACCAACAACCTAACACACTCATGAGGCTTAAAACATTTATTTTCATAACCCATGTCCCTAGTGTTATTTAATTTCTCCTTTGGGGTATGATCACCCCCAATTATCCAAATACTTCATTGACAAGCCCAATTCTCTAAATGCTTTAGAAGGAAACACATTTGTCCAATGTTTTAGTAGGAAAGAATGCTATGCAATAATTCAACAGGAAGCATAATATCTAGTAACATCATAAGGGGGAAACACACTTCACCGAATTACATGTGTATTCACTCTTTACTCTTTAAATTTTAAAAAAAAAAAAAAAATCATTTCAGATTTAATTTACATATATGGACATTTATTTTTGCATGTTAATTTTAGGTTTTATTAGATTATGATGCACACATGGAACCTTCTCCCAAATACAAAGTGTTTTATATACACTTAGATACAACTCTTTACCCTTTTACACTATCACTTTATTTTATTTCAAAACTAGAATAAAATGGGGAATTTATAGACACTAAAATCTAGTATTATACACTTGGAAAAATTAAAAGCTAACTTATCTTTACCATAGATGAATTGTGCATACACATATGACTCTTATACACCCTTATTCTCTATCCACATGATTTTATGGGTTTGGCCATATTGATTTTCTATCAATCACCTAAATAAATTCCATAGTCTATGCCTAAATTTTTCATTATCATACTCAAATTGTCTCCAAATTATTAGATCATTTTTCATGTATTTGAGATGAGTTTGTGAGTCTCAAATTCTTATAATTTTCTTGACTTGTCTAATTTTTATAGACTTGTATTTACATCAAGTAATGGTCATTTTTTAAATTCAAAACATCTTCATGGGTTAGACTATATGTTTTAGATGTAGGTGGCATGCGAAATTATGCAAATAATATAATATAAATACATAGTTGGTCTAAGCCCATTGATCAACCATCATTATCTAGCACTCATAAACTATACATATTTATAATTTTTCACATTCAAAGGTACTAATCTAAACTTTTTAAATTATTGAATCATTCACAAGGAGTATGTCCTAGCCAAAATGTGAAGCACTTAAGCTAAAGAAAAGTTTCCATATGTCAAATGTGAAAAGATAGATTACATGTCGTGTATACACACCATTTTTTTTAAATTTATCATTTACTGACACTTTTTCTCTTTCAAGAACCTATCAAGTTTCAAACTCTCTGAGTGCATACCTTAAAAGTATACACTAGAAAATGGGTGGTTAGACCTTTGGTGTTTCTTAAGATTGTTATACAATGAATTATGATGGATCTTCAACTTATCCTACTTAGTGAATTCTAAGCTTGGAAAATTTAATCTTATCAAAAAATCATTGCATAGATATTTATATTAGGACATAACCAGTTTAGATTTTGCTAAACCTTAACAAGGGATCTCTTACTAGACAACACCAAAGGAAAGGGTTCTAAAACCTCTAGGCAAATGATACGATGAAATGACCCTACCTAGACATACAATATATAAAATAAATATAATATAGTGCTCAATAAAACTTATGGCCTAAATCTGGATAGTTAACACCAATAACACATAACAAAGAAAGAAAACTCTACTCAAGTCAATGTAGAGGTAAACTAAGCAAGTAGTAAAACAATCAACTTATTAATTTATGAAATATCTATCTTTCTACATCTAAATTTCCTTTATTCATTTATCATGACTAATATTACTATTAGTCAAACCTAATTTCACCTATCTCATCTAATCTTATTTATATCTTCTAATTTTATCCTAATATCACCCTTTCTAGTCATTTATCTAACATCCCCCTTCACTATTATTCATCTACTAACCTTATATTATCCCCACTAATCTATTAATTCTTCTAATCATGTATTATAAACTAACTAATCCCACTTTTCTAATATTTAGAAATTTAAAATTCCCATGACCCAGCAACCCACCTACCCTAGCCTATTCCTAGGCTTTCCTACATCCCTAGTCCTTGATCACCTATTCAATCACTTACTAATCATATTTATCCCCTGTAATGGATTATATAATTATAAAATTATAGAATCCTCTCTATCTTATCTCTTCCTCTCTAGAAGACTATATTCTAGAGGCTTCCAAGGAATTTTTAATTCCTTGGAAAATCCTCCACCATTGATCTTCTTCATCCCAACTTTGAATATTGGCCATTGATCTTCCCTCCAAGGCCTATTTAAACCAGCCCATACTCCATGGCAAAAATAAGAGAATTAATTCATAAAAATTCCATGTCAATCTATGTGGTTAATCCATATATATCCCCTATTTAAGTTCACCATGAAGAAATACACTCTTCACATCCATTTGTTGAATGAAACAATGATGAGATGTGATAATGGAAATAGTGTGTCAGATAGAGTTCATATTTAAAACTAATGCAAAGGTCTTAGTATAGTCAATGCTATGAAACTATGAAAAACATTTTACTACCATCCATGATTTGAACTTATCCACTGACTCATCTGTGGTAAATTTTATTCTATATACCCATCTAAATAAAATGAGATCCCTTATCTTAAGAAGGAACACCAAATCCCAATTATGGTTCCTAATAAATAAATAATACTCATTCATAGATGTATCTGACTTAGGAGTGATAGATGACTCACAAAAAGACTAGATAAAAAATAGAGGAAATTAAGACACATGGAACACCCTAGAACTATGAGCATGTTTGTCTGATATCTGATAGATCCACAACCCAATTACTATCACCCTGTAGTGTTTTTATAAAATAAAGAGGACCTAAAGTAAGAGATCTAGGAGGAGATTCCTCATCTTCTAAAAAGTGACTATGAGAGGAAGGAGATGAATCATAATCATTACTCTCATCATCTAAATTAGAATAAGAATCCTCCTCATTAGGAATTTACTCAAGGTGATCTAAATCATCAAAACAATCATCAAATCTTAGTGATTCCAAGGAGGAGGGAGGAGTTTCAAATCCCTTAACATCGTTTATATATCGAATGAAGATGTAAGGTCTACTCTATGGATCCATCACCTTATATTTCTTCTTAGAAATGTGATCCATATTTGGAGATCTAAGAACCTTGAAGTGCTTAACTATGGGTTTCCAACTACTTTAAGTTTCAAAAGGTGTGAATTCTCTTAAAGATAAATGAGGAACATAGTTTTAGATGTAACATGCATAATTAATGACATCTATGTTGTACTGAGGTGTAAGATATTTGGAGTGTATAATACAATTTTCCATTTCCTTTAAGGACCTATTGTTGTATTCTACCACATTATTCTACTAAGGAATGTATGGAACTATACACTATAAATCAATACCCTTTGAATTAAAAAACTAATAAAAATGATGTTTGACATACTAATCATTATATTTTTCATATGAGGTATGTGTACGGACTTGGGGGATAATTCCATAGACATAACCCACTACGTGTATGCATTATTATTGTAATACATACGCGTTATGGCTTGATATTCTTGAGCCATAACACATACGTGTTATAACAAAAATGTGTATGTGTTATGTTAACTCATATAAACCTATATGCATTATAGGAATGCATACACATTCCTATAAGTTAACATAATGTGTTCATGTTATTTAAACTATAAAACAAAAAACCCTTGACCTCTATCATTCTTTCCTTCTTCACAATCATGTTTTGGTGCTTCCCATTTGTGTTTTGGCATGCAATATATTGTTTTTCCATCAATATCATGTTATAGCCTATAAATATTCATTTTACCCTCCATTCATGAGATCAATGATGCCACCATGAAGAAAAGGTAGGTTTTTCGTAGATTAAATCAATTTTTTTGATTTGTTTTTTAATTTTTTGTGAATGTGAATTGTATCTAGATTGTTTTTTTTATTTTTCTCCAATAGGTCAGCATGCTCAGCCTAATCCTCCACCGAATCCTCTGACTAGCCTTCTACCCAACCCTCTTAACCCTCCTAACCCTCTACCTACCCCTCTTATAATTCCCCTAGATCCCCTAGGTAGTCAGGAGGATATAGTTACTCACATAGTGGAGAATAAAATTGAAATTGAGTAGATAATTAGGAGATTGAGGGATCCCACTTCCATGAACACCTATCACACCTATTTATAAAATAACATAGAGTTAGTATTATGTAAATTTGACTTGATAACAAGTCAAATTGATAGATGGAGGTCATATAGAGCTAGTTGTAGGGATTACTATATTGATAAATTATCAGAATCTAAGGTGAAGAACAAAAATATAAAAAAAGATCAAATTTATGCTTTATTTATTGACCCAACCACCAATTACCCATCTCCCATAATGGCCAAACTTTTCCCAATCCATCAATGCCAACATAATTTGATTAAATCCAATTTTTGGGAGTGATGGTGGATGGTGTTTGACTATCCCCCTTGTAATAACCATGAGGTCCCTTTGTACTTTTTGTGGATAATTATGAGTTTTTCCTCAATTAAATTCCAAACTAATTTGATTATGGTGAGTTTTAAGTTTGAGGGAAAGGCTTTGTATAGGATCGACCAAGTGCACATCATGCACCTAATCATCCTACAAGGATCCTTATGCAAAATCCACTTCATTTAGAGATTCCCTTACTGATGATAGAGGTTTTGGAGATAGACACTTTACATGTGCTTAGTGTACTTACTAATTTACTCATTCATCATATGATTAGACTTTTAGAGACATATGCTCAATCTACTTTAGCTAGTGGTCATACCTGACCCCACCCATGTAGATGGTGTGGTGATATATGCAATGGACCTTCAGATGATGGTGGTGGTGCTTTATGGGGCTTAGAGGATATGGTATTGACTGATGATTTGTTGTCACACACATTTGGTTTGGATATATTTGGAGTCTCTACACACATGCAAGTATCTTTTATATAAATTTAATGTTAAATTTTTAATTTATATTGGCAAATTAAAAAGGTAAAAATTAATTTACACATTTAAATTGAATAATGCATGTATTTTTTTTGTGTTCTAAGAGGAGACATTGCCTTTGACATCACAACTGGGTAGTGGTCTAACCCACGCTAATACATCTATCTATGTCAGTACGACACCATAAACATTTACATAGGTAAAATTTCAAGTGAATCTTATATACTCTAAATGGACATTCATACACCTTAATTTCATCATTGGCAGATTTTGTGTAGGAAAATATAAAATACCTAATATATTTTTTTGGACTTTTATTGTTTGATGTATTAATATGGATTTGCATAACTTGTTAGAAACTCGTCCTCCATCTCAACTATGTTTTAAATAACCAAAATAGTGAGTGGAACATTTTCTTGATATCCCATTATATGTAGTTCCCATAATGGGGCAATCCCAATCAATAGGATTGGATGTATATATATAGAATTCATTTTATAAAAGTTGTTTGGTATAATATATTTTTTTATCAATTTCCCAATTGAGCATAGCATGTATTCATCAATATGCACACCAATCCTTTCTTTTAAATACTAGCCTCATAGTTAGGCACTTGATTCATTGTTATACTAATACAATTTAGTTTTTCAATCTCTATGATCGATATCCAAAATGGTCATAACTAGTAATTCAATTCCCATCTTGATTCCATATGGGCATAATAATTTCATCTCTATGTATAGAGTTATAAATTTAGATGGCATGGCCTCTTGATCTCATTGCACCTAATCAATTCAATTGGTTTTTTGGGAGAGTGTACATTAGATCCCATTGGTTTTTTGGGGGATCATCAACTATAAACTATAGCCTATATGTATATGGCATAGGCCTTATAAACATATACAAATAGGGGACTTCAACCCCATATAGATAGATGGGGTTGACTAGTTTGTTACCACCACCTACTTAAGGGTCCTAAAGACATATTATTTCTATCTAGGGGAGAGGTCCTATCTATATCCATGAAATTTTTTCACTCGAGTGACATGTTGACTCTATAAGACTATAACACCTTTCATCAGTAAAGTCCCCCTAAAATAAATATTGAGTGTCGACAAGACTATATCACTCTTTGTTGACCTCAACCTACTTACACTATATACATATATACCTTCCTTTGAAAAAATTGATGGTAATATGAGGATAGCTATTCAACCTAATGTCACCTATATGGAAACCAAAATCATGCACTTGTAAAGAAGATTGTCCACTCACTCTTATCTCTACAATATTTAGTTATATTTTCTATATGTTTCTTTAGATTTTGACAAGACCTATTTCATAAAGTTATAGACACTCTGAAAAGGCTCAAATATATATTTCCCCCATAAAATCAACCTATCACTTTAGGTGTCTTAACCTGATTAAAGATCAATTTATAAACTTCTCAATAAATACCTATACAAGTTAATTGTATTATCATAATGAATATTTTTAAGGGATTTTTTATCACACCAATACTCATAGGACTATCCTCAACTATACAAAATCATTGCCTTAAGAAAATTATGCCTAATTACTAAGTAATTAGGTCAAAATATGAAATACACCTCAACAAAGCTATACAAACATCGAAACTAGTGTATATAGGTACATATTAAGGATGTTTCAACACCTAACTTGCATTCAGTGACTCTATTTCAAAAAAATCACTCAAAAATCCTCCCTCATTTCCTTGTAATTCTCTCTCATCAAATTGAAATTTCTTGCCTTCAGTGTGGTGTTACAAGTCACATGTTACACATATCCACTAGTCACATTCATGCTTCTTGTGACCTCATTAGGATTTTTCATATCTTATGCAATACTAGGTTTTTTAGTAACATATTTAATCAATGAATTACCCAAGTTATTAATTATTAGGTTGTTTTTCCATATAATGACTAGGGTGGACACTCTTCCATCATTGCAAGTCAAGATAGACTCAAGCATTACTACTACAATATCATTTGTATAGGCACTCACTGAGGTATATATATTCACTTTTAATGTTGAATTGTATTTTAGTAATTTTGTTTTAATAATTTTACTATATACTTTGGCAAATATAAATTATATGCATGAATGTATTTTGTATTCAGGGATATCATATGACATTTTATAGTCTAATTTATATGACTACTACAATATCTCATCATGTTTCTTCATCATTTAACATGCCTATTCGTGCAGTTGAACTTGGCACTAACACAGTCGAGTGTCAACGACAAATTGAGGAGGACCATGAGATTGTCGTAAGTGCATGCTTAAATTATTTTTTATTATAGTTTAAAACATGAGTTTATTAACTTCGTTTTATGTATACTTTTAAATTTTATAATAATTTTTTTATATGAATAGGTTCAAATGCAAGAGAGCTATGAGCACATTACTTGTAGTCAAACCTTGGAGCAATCCAAGGCATTCAGGATATCTCCATCAATAATTAGGGCATCCCAAGGAGAGTCTTCTTTGAAGAAGTAAAAGAGAGGGAGACTATTTGATATTATAATTTTGTAGATGATGTACTTTTTCCTATGCCTAAATGTTAATGTATGTATTTTTGGCATTATACATTCATATATGATGTATTCACCTGACATTAGATACTATGTTGTTAGACATGATGCAAATTTTTGTATGCCTATATGGAAATCCATGTATTATTGACATTACATGCCTATATATGGCATTCATACATGTCATTCTTATTTTGTACATGAATATTTAAGAAAATGAATGAATTAAATCTTGTTTGAATCACTTGTGTTCAGATTATTATAAATTATTGGGTTTGAAGTATTCTTAAGGATTAAAAATGTTATGAGATTAAGAATAACTTGCTAGGCTAATGTTGTAAATCAGACCCTTATAATAAATTAAGAATATATGTGATTACATTTGAATTATGTTTTTATGTTGATGCAAAGGTATGGAGGAGATGTTTACAATAACATCATTACCTGTTATAAACCCAACTAATGACATTTACTTGATATTATTTGATTTGAATATTATTTCACAAGCTAGCTCCTTGTTTGACTCTTTGAACTTAATTTATATTCTTACACCTATTACTTATTACTTGTACTCTTATTATCACCTTCTTCATGGCATTGACCTCTATCCATGTCTATGTCAAATTTTATAGCCCAAATACACCTCTAACTATCACTTCCTTCATTATCCTACCCTAATTTAGGCCTAATTATCCCTACTACAAACCATCAGTATTATAATCCATACACATTCATACATTCTCAAGTTAAAAACTTTTTATTCACCTTGTATATTTATAGGGGAGCAAGATTACAATGTTTCATTAAATTCCCATGGTTAAATTTCTCAAAAATACCCAAAGCTTATTAATCTAGGGTTTCCCATGCCATGTACATACTCTCCAAAGGATAAATTTGACCTTCCCACTAATATTATTTTCTTGAAAGCATACTCATGAAATCTAAAACATCTCATAATGCCTTTCCAATGATAAAAAAACAAAACTTACCTTTATGTGAGCTTTCCTATGGGGATTACATGAATTTTAGAGTTTGAGCACCCTTGAAATATTTTTAAGACATCTAAAACCATATTACCATAATTCTCAAATACTTATATAATCTTGGAACCCTTGAACACACCTTAAAACTTCACACATTATGCCTGCATGAATAAGGACCATGATGAGACATGGAATGGACTATGATAAAGTAAAGAGCACTTCCACTTGTCATATGACCTTCCCAAGCTTATATATGGGTATAGTAGGTCATGAAGACCAATATTACAAATTTTTAAGTCATTTAGATATGTACTTTGTCCTATAGACCCTTTTTACCACAAATTACCTTGAGCAACTTGCATGCTTCCTTCATGACAATATAGGTTTCCAACATCATATTATATGGATTTAATATCTCTCCAAGACATAAGCTACTTTTTGGCATTGATAACTAACAAAACATTTAAAAATCTCCAATGGCTACCTTCTTGACTGCAAGAGGATTATGTGAAAATAGTGGGAATTTTCACTCTTTATATGAGATTTAGGATGGCATTGGATGTTTTCGTAGGTCATGGAAACCATTATTACCAAATTTTGTTCTTTTACTCAACCTGTAGATGCCCCAAATTGACCAATTTATTTAAGGTAGGCTCCAATGTTGACTATGATTTGACATAGGGTTGACTTTACTAAAATAGTGAATAATTTACCATGTCAAAAATACATGAAAGTATATTAAATGGGTATATTAGGTCATAATGAGCCTCTCCACCAAATTTGATGATTAGATCCAACATATTTTGGCTTGTAGGTCTAATTTGGCAAAAGCTAGTGACACATGTCTTCTTGGTCAAACTTCAAAAATGATTCATCATCCTATTTTGCCTTGGTTTGTGATGAATATAATTGACGAGAAGTCTAAAAATCATCATTCCAATTGGTGTAAATGTATCTGATGACTTGATGCTTGTAGTCTCTTCACTAGTTTTGATTAGGCATAAACCCTTAGGTTCCAAGGACCAAATCTCACTTTAGGTTTCAAGAGTAAAATCATAATGCTTAAATGGTCTTAAATGGTCAAAAAAATCCTATCCAAACCTCTTTCAAGTGTCCAAACCTACTTCACCTTTCAATATTTCTCCTAGGGTGTTCACTATCCTTCACACTATGTAGTCCATTAGGTCTCTAAGACCATTCCTTGGTTTAAGCTGTTAAGAATCAAATTCATTACATTGATGGTCTTAAGGACCATTAAAAACTTCTCTAAACCCTTCTAAAGTGACTAAACAATCTATTCTATTCCTGCTACACCTCAAAGTCACAATACTCTGTCTAGGCTTATAACCCTATTTTCACTATTTTTCACTTAGTTTGATTAAGTTGTGTCCTTTCTTGAAGATGTAAGAATAGTTTAGGGCACCCTCTATCACCCTTTAACTCTTCAAAAAGTTATAACACTTTAATCTTCTCTTTTTTATCACTTTCATTGATAGAAATGCCCAAACTAGGGCTAATTAGGCTTATTCTAACCAAAAGTTTTATATCTTGAATGAACAGTCACCTATCAAAGTTCAACTCACTCTAAAATCTACACTCTCCTTTTGTAGTCAATCTTGTCTCACTCTCTTAATGAAGCTTGTAGGCTTGTCTAGTAATATTATCATCTACCTTATCTATATACACTCAATGTCAAATAAAATATCTTCCAACCTCCTACCATATCCTCAAACATGCTAACCAACCTTCATTAAAGGCCCCAAGTCTTCCTTGTACATATTTCCCACTTTTTCCCAAGTATGATAATAAGGCCTAGTAGGCCTAATCATGTTCTTAAAGATTATTTTTTCCCCTGTGACCTTATTTCTCACTCTTGACCCCACTCTCACACTTATAATACTATTTCAATATTAAACAACTATTCTCACAAGCTTAGACATCCACTCTTCTAAATTATCCACTTACTACCCCTTGTTGGCTTCAAAGAGTAGGTGTAATAGCTACACTCTATTATAAACTTGTCCCACTAGGGTTTTAGGCTTCTTTGGGATTGACGTCTAGATATATCTCCTCCTATAGACTTGTCCCAACCTCCAAACCGCCTTCAACACTGGAAGTAGGGAAGCCATACATTTAGTTATCATAATTGTCAATTCATTATGTTCAATTTATATGTTCTGTGCAAAGAAGGTTGTGGGTACAAGTTTAGTGGATTGGCATAATTGATCCATCTTTTTGATCCTTGACCTAATTTGGCCAATTAAGGGCATGATAAATTTATTTTAGGTCTAACTCCATAAAAAATCCCCTCCTTTTCATAATTTAAAATATTACAATGTTTTAAAGGCTCAAATCCTCACCAAAAGTTTTGTCATAATATTATCTACCTCCAACTAGCAACTTTGCCTCCAAGACTAGCAGGTAAAAATCCACCACTTCAAATGCACATAAATAGGTAAATTACATGTGTTTCAATGATCATGACAACTATTTCCACCCACATATGTATTTTCACTACTATTCTAGAGCAAAAAAGCACTAACAACAAATGTTATCAAAGTTGAAGTGACGGTCCAAGAACTCAATTTTTGGTGCTTTTTGGCTGCAAAGTGGTAATACCAACATGTTAAGAGAGGTGGATAACATCTAGGACTAGGTTTTTGGCCTCCCATCTGACCCAGATGACAAACCCACCACCCATTCTAGACTCAAGAATGTCCTTCCCAATACAAGAAAGATGTTGATTTTTAGCCTAAATTTAGGCATGCATAACACCAAAACTATAAGTCATATGGAGGAATCATAGTATCCATCATGTGTGTGGGAAATCCCTTTTATTTTCACCTCAAACCTATTATAAATCACCTATAATAGGAATCTATGGTAAAAGTTGTAGTAGAGGGTCCTAAAATGCAACGTTTTGGTAGTGAAGAGATAACTTCTTGACCTCCACCTAGTAAATTTACCTCTAGGATTGGAAGGTAAAAATACACTACTTTAAACACACACACACACACACACACACACACACACACACACACACACACACACACACACACACACACACACACACACACACACACACACACACACACACACACACACACACACACACACACACACACACAAACACACACACACACACACATATAGGCAAATTACATGTTTTCCAATAACCATGACACCCACTTCCACTTGCAAGTACATTTTTATTACTGTTCCAGAGCATGGAAACATTGACAACAAATGTTGTCAATGTTGAAACTACAGTCCAAGAGCTCAATTTTTTATTATTATTGGATAAAAATTGGCATTTAAGACACATTATAAGGGATGAATAATTTCCAAAGCTAGGTTTTTGGCCTCCCATCTGGTCTAGATGACAAACCCACCACCCATTCTGGGCTCAAGAACGTCCTTCCCAATACAAGAAAGATGCTAATTTTTAGCCTAACTTTAGGCATGTATAAAAACAAAATTGTAAGTCATATGAAGGAACCATAATATCCATAATGTGTGTGGTAAATCTCTATAATTTCACCTTGAATATAATCAAAATCACCTTTAAGATCAATCTATGGTAGAAGTTAAAGTAAGGGGTCCTAAAATGCAACTTTTTGATAGTGAAGAGACAACTTCTTGACCTCCAACTAGCAACTTTGACTCCAAGACCAATAAGTGAAAATCCACCACTTTTAATGTGTCTATATATGAAAATTACATGTTTTTGAAAAACCATAACACCCACTTCCACCTGCAAGTGAATTTTCACTACTATTTTGGAGAACAAAAATACTGATAACACATGTTGTTAAAGTTGAAGCTATGGTCCAAGAACTCAATTTTTGATGCTTGTTGGATAAAACATGGTACTTACAACACATAAATAGGGGAAAATAACATGCAATACCCAGTTCTTGACCTCCCATATAGCCTAAAAGACCAACCCACCACCCATTTTGGGTTGAAGAATGTCCTTCCCAATACAAGAAAGATGCTAATTTTTAGCCTAACTTCAAGCATGCATAAAACTAAAATTTTAAGTTTTATGGAGGAAACATAATATCCATCATGTTCATGTTAAATACCTATAATTTTAACTCAAATATAGTTTGAATTACCTCTAAGAGTAATCTATTGCAAAAGTTGCAGTAAAGGCTCTTAAAATGCAACTTTTGGTAGTGAAGAGACAACTTGTTGACCTCCAACTAGCATCTTTGCCTCTATGATAGGAAGGTTAAAATACACCAATTTGAACATGTTTTTATATTTAAATTAAAAAAAATTATAAAAACCATGACATGCACTTCTACCTGCAAGTGCATTTTCACTACTATTCTAGAGTACGAAAACATTGACAATAAAAATTGTCAAAGTTGAAATTATGGTCCAAGAACTCAATTTTTGGTGCTTGTTGGATGAAACCTAGCACTAAAAACACATATAAAGTGGTGAATAACATCTATTACTAAGTTATTGGCCTCCCATCTAACCTGGCTGACAAATGCACCACCTATTTCAAGCTCAAGAATACCCTTCCCAATATAAGAAAAATGTTGATTTTTAGCCTAGCTTCAAGCATGCATAAAACCAAAACTGTAAGTTATATAGAGTAACCATAATATCCATAATGTGTATGGAAAATCCTCTAATTTCACCTTGAATCTAGTCTAAATCACCTCTAAGAGAAATCTATGGTAGAAGTTGCAGTAAAGGGTCCTAAAATGTAACTTTTTGGTAGTGAAGAGATAACTTCTTGACCTCTAACTAGAAACTTTGCCTCTAGGACTAAAAAGTGCAAATCCACTGCTTAGAACACACACACACACACACACACACACACACACACACACACACACAAGCAAATTACACATGTTACAACAACTATGACACCCACTTCTACCCACAAGTGCATTTTCACTACTGTTCTAAAGTATAGAAACTCTGATGACAAATGTTGTCAAAGTTAAAGCTATGGTTAGAAAACTCCATTTTAGTTGATTATTGGCTAAAACCTGGCACTGTCAGCACATTAAGAGGGGTGAATAACATCTAGGAACAGGTTCTTGTCATCCCATAAGGCTTTATTGACAAACTCACTACCTATTTTGGGCTCAAGAATGCCCTTCCCAATACAAGCAAGATGTTGTTTTTTAGCCTAACTTTAGGCATGCATAAAACCAAAAATATAAGTCATATGGAGGAAATGTAAGACCCTTTGTGTGTGTGGGAAAGAACTCTAATTACATCTTGAAACTAGTCTAGATAATCTATAATATAAATCTTTGGTAGAAGTTGTAGTAAAGGGTCCTAAAATATAACTTTTTGGTAGTGAAGAGAACTTTTTGACCTCCAACTAGCAACTTTTCCTTCGGGATAGGTAGGTACAAATCTACCACTTTTAAAACATCTATATAGGAAAATTACATGTGTTACAATAAATGTGACACCCACTTCCACCCATAAGTACATTTTCACTACTATTTTAGAGAATGAAAACACTGACAATAAATGTTGTGAAAGTTGAAGCTATAGTCTAAGAACTCAATTTTTGGTGCTTATTGGTTGAAAAATAGTAATACCAACATGTTAGAAAGGGTAAATAATGGCCAATAATAAGTTCTTGGCCTCCCATCTGGCTTGAATGACAAATCCACCACCCATTTCAGTCTTAAGAATGCCCTTTATGATACAGGAAAGATGTTAATTTTTAGCTTAACTTTAGGCATGCATAAAAACCAAAATTGTAAGTTATATGAAGGAACTATAAAATCTTTAGTGTTCATGGAAATTTCCTATAATTTCACCCCAAATATATTCTAAATCACCTCTCAGAGTAATTTATGGTAGAAGTTGCAGTAAATGGTCCTAAAATGCAATTTTTGGCAGTGAAGAGACAACTTCTTGACCTCCAACTAGAAACTTTGCCTCCAAGACTAGTAGGTGCAAATCCACCACTTTGAATGCATCTATAAAGGCAAATTACATGTGTTCTAACAACCATGACACCCACTTCCACCTTCAAGTGCATTTTCACTACTATTTTGGAGCATGGAAACATTGACAAGAAATGTGTTAGGATGAAGCATAATGGAATTGCATTGCAAAAGCACTCCAAGTGGTGATTATTTATACATCATAAAAAGAGATTAAAAATCCTAATCTATAGGCAATTAAGGATTAAAATATACCTAGTTATGTTAGGTATACCTACCTAATAAATGCTAAAAATACCTAACCTATGCTTCATGTCAATCATAGGTTTAAATTACATTGAGACATTTATTACAAATAAGCTAAGATTAATTAATTATTCTAACATTCCCCCCCTTAATTGATCATAGCTTGAATATAAGAAGAGAGAGAATTTTTGAATGTCTCAAACTTATCACATGCAAGTGACTTTATGAAGACATCTGCACATTGATCTTGAGTGGGGCAATACTAGAGATGTATGTTGTGTTACTGAACATGTTCATGTATGAAATGAATTTAAACCTTTATGTGGTTGGTTCTCTCATCAAACACTAGATTTCAAAAAAGATGTAAAACACCTTGGTTGTCACAATTCAGAACTATAGGTTGAGTTTGTGGAACTCCAAGTCTTGAAATAATGTGATGTATCCATATCACTTCATAGATAGCTCCTACTATAGCATGATATTTTACCTTTGTAAAATATCTAGAAACACAATTTTGCTTCTTAATTCCCCATAAAATCAGACCAGATCCTAGAAAGAACACAAATATTGAAGTGGATTTCTTGTCATCAATAGAAGTTACATGATTTGAATTCATGTATCCTATCAAGAAGAACTTATCATTCTTTTTATACTCTAGGCCATACTCAATTGTACCTCTAATGTATCTCAATACGCACTTTTTTGCTTTCCAATGTGTCAACTAAGGTTCCTACATGAGCTGAGAAATATAGCTCATAGGATAGCTAATGTCTAGCCTAGTATATGTCAAGTAAATGAGACTCTCAATAAACTATTGATAGAGAGTTACATTTACCTTTGGTGATGGATCTGTACGAGACAACTAAAGTCTTGTCTCCATAGGTGTTTCAATAGGCTTATAGTCCATCATCCTAAATTTATTGATCAATGTCTTGGTATAATTTATCTATGAAACAAAAATTTAATGCCTTCTACCATACCTCTAAACCAAGACAATAGTGAAGTATCCTGAGATCTGTCATATCGAATGATCATTTGAGATCATTCTTAGTTGTACCAATCATCTTCACAGTACTGCCAGTGATGACTAGATCATCAACATAAACAATCACTATAACAACCTCCCCCCATGATTTTTAAGGTAGAGGTTAGAATCATATGGATTCCTATTGAATCCATGTTATATGATATGCTTATCAATCTTGATGTACCAAGCTCAAAGAGCCTATTTTAGCCCATAGAGAGATTTGATTAGTCTACACACTTTTTATTCCTGACTAGGTACCACAAATCCTTTAGGTTGAGTCATGTAGACTTATTCTTTTAAATCTCCATTGAGAAAATAAATTTTTACATCCATTTGATGGACTTTCCATCCAAACTATGTAGCCATAGCAAAAACCATTCTGATAGTCTTTATCTTAGCTATGGGAGCAAAAGTCTCCTCATAGTCAATGCCTTATTTTTGAGCATACCTTTTTGCAATAATCCTTGCCTTGTACTTATAAAAACTACAATCTAATTTCTACTTGATCTTAAATACCCATTTAAATCCAATAAGCTTCTTCCCTAGTGGAAGATCAACAAGTTGTCAAGTGTTATTCTTCATTAGTGACTGATATTCTGCATCCATGGCATCTTTCTAAGGTTTAGACTGTAGGGCTTCTATTACTGTAGAGGGTTCATATGTTTCTTTCACAATACTCATAAGATCCATATTAACCTCTTCTTCAGCCATGCTTTGAGTCATCGGTCTTGAAGTGGATGTATCTAATTCTCCATTCAAGTTAGAATCTCATAAATTACTTGTATACCACTTGGGCATACACTGAGTTGTAGGTGGTGGTGATAGAGGGCCTATTTGACTATCTTCCTATTCAATTTCACCATCACTATATGAAAATATTATAGGAATTTTGCTTATGTCATTTTCATGTGTATAAGGTGGATTAATTCCACTCATTTAATCAAACACTACATCTCTATTGAATAGTACCTTTGTTATTTCTAGATCAAGGAGCCTATATGCCTTTGATTATGCATTGTATCCCATAAAAATACATTCTTTTATTTTCTTATCTACCTTATTTCTTTTCTTATTAGGAACATGCATGTATGCCTTACAACCAAAAACTCAAAGGTGAGTTACCTTTGGTTCAATCCCTATCCAAGCTTCATGTGGTGTGATTCCATCAAGAGCTTTGGTGGGTGACTTGTTCAACAAGTAGACTATAGTGTGACAAGCTTCTACCCAATATGTATTAGGAAATTTTGCATCCTCAACCATGCTATGAAACATTTCCACAATGACTTTGTTACATCATTCTGTAACTCCATTTTGCTAAGGTGAATATGGAGCTATCAATTGCTGATTGATTCCATGTGTACTAAGATAGGCTAAGAATTCTTTACTGATGTAATCCCCCCCATGATCTGAGTGGAGGGTTTTGATTTTTCTACTAGTTTGATTTTCAACCATGACCTTGAATTCTTTGAATAATTGAAAAGCTTTACTCTTAGTCTTCAATACATATACCCACATTTTTCATGAGTAATCATCGACAAAAAGTTAAAAGTATTTGTACCCTCTAAGACTAGGAGAAAAATGTTCACAAAGATCAGTGTGCACCAAGTCCAACTTACCAAGTGATTGATACTCAATCTTTCCAAATGAAACTCTTTTTTATTTTTGTACTAAGCAACTAGTACATATACCATAAGATTGCTTGAGTTTGGGAAGACCACGAACCATATCTTGTTTGCTCAATTATACTAAATAACCATAACTCAAGTGACCATATTTTCTATGGCATAAATTTCCTAGTTTTGTATCTTTGACCACAAGTTCTTGATGATCAGATTGAACAAAATCAAGCTAAAACATTTTGCCAATGTTGGAAGCCTTGACAATCACTTTAAAATTCCTATACTCTTCTTTGATGTGACAAAACTTTTGACCATTTTGGTGATCAAATTCAACCATGAGGTTGTGGTCTATTAGCTGATTAATAGATAATTTTTTTTGTAAGTCCTAGAACATAGAGAACATTTGAAATTGTGTAATTTTTGTTTCCAAGTTGAACTTTGATGTCACCACTACCTTGTATTGTATATGAGGTATCATCTCCAAGTGAAACATTTCCCTTTGATTTTTTTTGGTCAAAGTAAAAAACCATTCTTTTCTTCCTATCATGTGTCTGGTTTCCCCTAAATCAACATACCATATTGCACTTGGATGATTGGTAGAATCATGTGTTTGAGTAGCTAAACCATAGTCCTCATGTGAAGAATCATAGTCTTCAAAAACATTGCCATGTTGGTGAGGCTTAGAATTTTTTTGTTTCTACCTTTGTTGTTATTGTGGTTTCTTCTTTTTTGTTTGTGGTTATTTGTTGAAAGAGGGTTGCTTGCTTGATGAACCCTTTTGAAATTCATGTCCCTATCTTCCACAAATTGGACATGCTTTTAAAGAATGTGAATTGTTCCCTTGTTGATTATTTTGGTTGAGATATTGCTTTGGACCCTTCATGGGTTTCTTCCCTTTTTGATTTGATATGAGGGCATGATCAACATCTGCTTCCTCTAAATTATGTAAAGCTTCCTCTTGTTGCAACAAATTTACCAACACTTCAAAGGTTGGTTTTTATCTTGTGACATTCAAAGTGGTCATAAATATCCTATATGTGTGGGGAGGGGGCAGTGCTTTAAGGATTATAGGGACCAAAGAATCATCTATTATTGATTCACCCAAAGATTGAAGTAAAGCCCACAAATTTGTAAACCTTCTAAGGAATGTTATACTTTTTCATCTGATTTGAGCTTGAGAGTATGGAATTGGCTCTAAAGATGCAAGATTTGATTTTGATTCTTAACTTCATAGACTATTTTAAGCTTATCCTAAGCATATTTTGTAGTTGTAACACTACGGATATGAGGTTGTACCTCATCCAAAACTCCAAACATGATTATTAACTTAGCCTTTTTATTAGATTTGTCAAAATTTTGTTGTTGATCACTGTTTGTGGCATGTTTGTACCATGTGCCTTCTAACACTTACCAAATATCTTCAAACTCAAGATGTGTTTGTAATTTTGTTTTCCATGTAGTACAATTATGGCCATGAAGCAATTGTGTGTTAGGAAGTAGAAAACATGGTCCTGACCTAGACATTATGAATATCAAGTTGTGTATGACAAAGTATAAATGTGTTGTAAGTGTGGAAATGGAATGAGTGTTTGCAAAATGTAAGTGACAAAAAATGTAAAAACACATATATAAAGAGAACAAATCACACACCAACATATAAAAGGACATCAGACTCTACTAAAAATGCATCAATGAATGCAATGGAAAATGAGAAAATGGGACGTCAGTTTCAACCAAAAATATGTCTAAGTCTATAATATTCTCATGGTCTTTGACACCCAAAAGTATTATAAAATAGGCACAACATGGGGGTGTGGGGGTGGTATCACCCAACGTGCTCCCTATAATAGTATAGGGTGGAGTTGAACAGTGAAGCCCCTGAAGCCAAACACAATTTGAAGCTTTTTTGGCCATTAAAAATGCTCAAAATTCACCAATTTTAACAAAAAATGACCTCCCTAAGAGACATTGCTTACCAGCAAAAATACATCTACAAGAAAGAGAAGAGCAAAAAAAGGCCAATAAAATATAGAATTTTTAAAAAATAAGTAAGGAAACTCCCTCCACCTAAAAAAAATTCTAACTTGAACTCAGTGGGGGGATTTTCCTTGTCCCATTTTTTTAAAAAAAATTCCCACAAGATTTGCCAAGACCATGAAGTTTTAAAAATAAACTTAGCATGGTTAATTAAAACCTTTGTTACTATTTTTTATGCTTTTTATTAGCAAGTGGGTTGTTGGCCACCTTCTTTAACCGAGCTTGAACTCAACATATTTGGTAGCACATTTTAGGTTGTTGTGTGGCCCTTTGATTTTTTTCTTTTGTAGGGATGTTGGTATGAGGTGATGCTAATGAATAACTGGTAATTCTATAATAGAATTTAAAAATAGAGGTCGATGATGATGTAGATATTCATGCCACTTGCTAGATAATTAGTCACTCTAATATGAATTAGATCATGCTAAAAACATAGACTTGAGACAATGAAAAGGTCATTTGCAAAGTAGCATAAAATGACACAATAATGCCAATTTGGATGCTTCAAACCATTGTTAATATTGACAATATTACCAATTGATCAATATCAAGTATAAATTCTAGATCTAATTAAAAAAATAATATGTAAAGATGTCCACATCTATAAATAAATAATTTTAATTCAAATCCTCTCCAAACAATTGTCAAATTTATGACTTAATATGAATATGTTTAACTCAAATTGATGCTAAAAATTATCAAAATTTTGCAAAACAAAAAAAAACAAATTTAGAAATCCTATTTTTATTGGTGTGTGTTTGGTTGAAAGTTCTTAACTATTATTTTATATAAAAAAAATTGAAAAACAAACCATCCAAAATCCTACCAAACTCATTTAGTCAAAAGATGGATCCTCCACATTTTAAATCAAACCCCTCCAAAGTTTGCATGTGTAGTGAAATATTTGAGCATCAATGCCAAGTTTACCATCTCCCTATGTATCCCATGTAGCCTAATTAATCTGCATAGGGTAAGGTAGGGTGTTAGACCAGAAAGAATAGACGTTGAGTTGACTTGGCTAAGGATAGACTAGTCACATGGAGGAGGATTAATTGGAAATGAATAGTATAGCCACGAGGATCAAAAGCATCCTTCATAATGCAAATAAAACTTTGGAGATGGCTTGCAAGACAATTATTTTTCTTTGTACAAAATTGGTTAGAATTTTGGTAGTGTTTCAGTTTGGGATAGCAGAAATTGAAGTAGCATGATGCATCCAAATATTGCATGAATCTTCACTCTCGATCTCTATCAAATCTCCAATTCTTTGAAAACCTCCTTAAGAATTTCCTTCCTACTCTGATACCAAATGAAACAGAATGGAATTGCATTGCAAAAGCACTCCAAGAGGTGTTTATTTATACATCATGCAAATAGATTAAAACTCTTAATCTATAGGTGATTAAGGATTAAAATATACCTAATTATGTTAGGTATACCTACCTAATAAATGCCAAAAATACCTAACCTATGCTACATGTCAATCATAGATTTAAATTACCTTGAGACATTTATTACAAATAAGCTAGGATTAATTAATTATTCTAACATCAGAAGGCTACACTGAGAAATAAACTTGTCATGAGAAATTATTCAGGAGTGCAAAAATGCCAAGTACTTTTAGTAAGATTCTCTTAGCTTCAAGAATATGAAATTATTTACTAAAGGTACCAACCACATGAAGTGGAATCTGATTTGGCACCACTAACCTACAAAAAAATGTTAGTAAGTAATTAAAGATAAAATTTATGCACGTACTACCTACAAAATCAGAAACATTTTGTAAAATTGTTTACATCTACATTTTAAAAGTCAACATACTTGCACATTTCAATCTATTGAACCACTTGGAGCTGATCTATTTTTTGATAGTATCAAGAATAACTTCATGGTCTGACTCATGAAATTTCCATAGATTCTTGTTTCTTGGCCTCCCATGATATTTTTGAAATTGAATATTCGTTGCAAGAACAAAATTTGAATAGTGTAAAATCTTCTGATGAGTTTCAAAGTCTTCAAACAACCATATATTTGAATTTTTATAGGATATTATCAAATCAAAGTTCTAGTGACTACCATAGATCCAGTGGGATAATTAATGTTTTCTCCATCTATGACTGAGGAAGTCAATTTTTTCTTTCCATTTACACACTGACATAAGTAATAATTTGTTCCATCTTCATTATCCTCATCTACAATAACTACAAAAACATGGCCTGAAACATAAAATATAAATTTTAGTGACATTATGAAGATAGATTATGAGAATAAATAACACATAAAGATTAATCTTCTACCTGGCTATACTAGATTGGATATATGGTCAAATTCATGTGAGGATGTCATGTCAGTAAGTTTCAATAATGGTGCAACTTTATATGTGTTGATTGGAATTAGAGGTTTGTAACTCCAATTACCCACCAACTCTTGTGACTCACACTTATTCCAAACAAAGTCCATGCATGCAAAACAAAATCATGTCAAGTATCACATATGAATAGTCTAAGAACTTTCATTTAAGCTACGAAATGAGTGGAACTCACTTGAACCAATTAGAGTCATAAAATCCTCATATTTTTCAAGTCTTTTTCCTTCATTAACAAAAAATTCTATGAACCATAGAATTTGCTTGAGCACCATGACATATGTTCACATTACACCAATCAACCACAATTTTTACATCAATCAAATTAGTAACATTATCATATTTTAATTCCTTCCTTGTAATGTCTCTTTTTACACTTGCTCTAGCACCATCATGTTCCCATTTTCCATGGCCAACCTCAGTGAAACTCCAAATATGTTCTACACTAATGGTAATGTGTATCCTTCTCAACTAATAAAACATAAGTGCATTCTTGAATTGTGATGTGTAATTATCTGACCAAATGTAATGCCATTTGAAATTAATGTTTCTCTAAGTCAATTGTCTATAGAACTTATCAAAATAACCTTGTACATTCTCTATACAATATGATCAATCATCACTGATATATAAATGGTACTCTCTTAATATTTTTCAATCTTCTTCTGTACTATTAGGTGCATGCATGAATGCTATATACATGAATATGGCAACTTGTGTTGAGTTGTAATATTGTGATTAAACTTCCATTTGTGGTTTGAATGTGTAATTTTTAGCAAAGTCAACTATTTAAATAATAGAATCAAGTGGGAATGTGTCCTTGCTTAGCTTAAAATGTTCATCCAACCATTTATCCCTATGTGTGTGCCTTACATACTCATAAACAATTTTATCCATGAATTCAACTATAAATTTTGAAACAGATATCTCTTTCATAACAAGCTCACACCTTTTAGATTCTTTGCCATATTTTACTTTATAAGTCACATATTTGTATTTGTTAAAACCAACTAATTCCTATCCAAATACACTTTTACACTCCTCATCGATACATTTTTTCAATTTTATCAATCCACTGCAAATGCTACAATTTCCATCTAAACATATTTTTTTATAAAAGAACTATCCATTTGGTCTTTTACAAAAAATATTTAAAATAAATTCGCTAGCTAATTTTAGTATAACTTCTATGTCACACTCCTAAAAATGTTATTAGTATGAAAAGTACAATGAATATGGCAAAAAAAATCATAGTGCATTGAAAATTTAACATGTTCTCTACAACAAGTGGTGCATATGTGATTTATTTTTACATAAAAAGGTTTGGCCATCTCAAAAAGTATTTGACTAATAGCAATTTTTGGTTGTTTTCCCAAAATCTTAGATTAAAATTGTGTTTAAGTCATATCCAAGAAATGTTTCAGATGTAGCTCATGATTACAAGAACTAACTCTTCTTTTCACTACATCTCTTGCATTGGGTGAAACTTTTTAATTATCTTTCCAAAATTGTGCAAGTAAGTCTTTCAACATTGGATATAGCCTTATCCTTTCATGGAAGTCTATCAGAGAATGCCCATAGCTATTTGATATTGGGTTCATTAAGTCTTTCAAGTCTTGAAATTGATTTCATTAATGTTTTTCTATTTATATTAAGTGTTTAACTTGTTTTCGAAATCAATCATTTTTTCCATGTTTTAGCACTTACTGTACAAGTTGTCATTATACATCGAGCAATATCATAATCTTTATTATGTGATTTCAAGCCTGCAATATGATATTTATCATGTAGATTTTCAAAAATTTAATCATTTTCATTATCCATGTTAGATATTCTTAGTCCTAATATGTACATTACAGTCTTATATTAAGAAATTTCATCAACAAAACAAATAACTGACATCTTTGACTATCATACTCTAATATATGATAGAAACTTGTAGAGTTAAATTTCTACATTTTATTTTATACTTTGGGACACACATATGTATTATCTGGCTAAGTATATAGGTGGATAAATAACATTTTGGGTCATATTAATACGTGGGGTCAAAGGAATCTCTTTTTGTTAAAGCCTTGGAAAAGTTTTAAGAATATAATGCCAACATAAGGTATCCACTTATCATTTTGGTGATTTTTCAAGGAGAAGGAATATCAAAAAGCCTCCATTAAGCATGGAGCTACCATGTGTCAGCACAGTGGGTCTTAAAGCCCAAAAGAGCCAAGAAAGCTAAAGAGTTTTTGTAATGAAGGGGAAGGAAGAGTCAAGTAGTTAATATCTATGGAAGCTTCCACATGTCCATGCTTCAAAATACTGTAGGTTAAAGAGAAACATTTGAAACATAGTAAAAAAGATAGTAGAAATGATTGAATTAAGATCCAAGTTATTCAGTTACAATGGCATGTAAGTTTTGATCTAGAATTTGCGGACATGTGGTTAGAATACAAGCCAGTGGTAGTGACCCATGATGGATATTTTGGGATATAAGTATCATATAAAAGGATTAAAACAAGGAGGATATCATTAGAGATTCATCTAGATCAATAGAGAGTTTAGGAGCTAGTTTTGAAACATTTTACTACCTAAACAGGTGCCTCTCTTGAGGGATAAAATATTGTATTATGTGCATTTTACCTTATGTACTTTATTATCTTATAAAACTATGAAGAGAGACTATTTTTCTATGTAATTTTAGTCTATTTCTAATTCTTTCTTCTCATTTTTTGTTATGAACCTTTTTTTAGCTTTGCATAAACACTGAGATTGTTAATCATGCTATATGTTCTTTAATTGTATTAGTGAATGTTGTTAAATCTAATATTGTGTTGTTGGATAGATGATGATTTAGGTTATATTTTCTATTATGATACTTTGATTAGTCTATAGTCTATTCTAGAATTACTAATCATGTTTTATGTTCTTTAATTTTTTAGTGAATTTTATTATTACTAGTTACTACGTTGTTTGGTATAAGAATACAATCTTGGCATATCAACTTAGTAGTTTAAGTACTTCTTTTATGTATTGTTTATTTTCCCTTTACCTCAAACCCCAAAGAGAAGATCTAACTTATTTAAATTTTTGGATTTCATTTCAAGGGTTAATTCCTACACCTTTGAAACTTCCCATGAATTTGGTGATTAGTTGTAAAATTAAGCATCAACAAAACTATCCTAAATTTCTTGAGCTAATCTTCTTAAATGGTGGTAAAAAATGGTGTTATGCATTGGTTTAAAAAAAAATCATCAAATTCAATTAAGTAATTATCTTTTCAATGCACAATTCTTGGAGGTGTTGTTATTGGTGGAATTTGTTCAAAGGGAGTTCACAAATCATTATATGTTTCCATGTAATTTTCTTCATTGTTTGTTTCTTAATTATATGTTTCCATAGAATTTTATTCATTGATAATTTCATAATTATTTGAGTCCATTAAATTTTCTTCATTATTTTTGGGTAAAGTATCATGCATAGACTCTTCATCAACATAATCAAAAACTTTAAACTTTGAATGTGAATTTCCAACATTATCTAATTTACTATTGTCAATTTCATCATAATTCAATTTATTATTATGAATTTTATCATGATTCAATTAATTATTATAAATTTCATCATTATTCAATTGATTATTGTCAATTTCCTCATTATCTAAGGCATTTGGCTCATTAGGGTTAGTGTTTGTTCCTTGTCTTGAACGAATTGCTTACATTCATACCTTGTTTTTTTTCTCTCAACTCTTCTAATTGATTTGATGTTTTTTTCTTCAACTTATTCCTCCTCCTTGAACATGAACCAAATCCAATTTTAGCAAAATCAACCAAGAAATCACTACAAATGTGGGGTCCAAGAAAAAACTACAACCAAGAAAGTATACAGATGCTTAATTAGGGATAAAAATATATGTTCAGAAGTTATTTTTTTAAAATTTAAGAAACACTTACATGTTATAGGAATGCGTATATGTTATAGGAACACATACACATTCCTATAACGTGTACGCGTTACTTGAAGTATAGACATATACTATACAAACTAGAAAAAAGGCTCATATTCAAGCATTTTTTCCACTATAATACTATAATATGATGCAATAACACTCAATGAGACTATAATATGATGCATAAACCCCTAATATGATGTAATAAGACTATAATATGTTGTAATAATGCTATCATATCATGTAATAAGGCTCAATATGATGCAATAAGACTATCATGGGATGTAATAAGACTATCATTCGATGTAATAAGACTATCATACAATGCAATAAATCTCTAATATGATGCAATAAGGCTCAATATGATTACATTAGGCTATCATATGATGAAATAAGGCTCAATATGATGCATAAATCCCCAATATGAATCATAAATATCAAATACATGATGCAATAAGACCTTGATAAGAATATGAAGCAATAAGACTAATGAATTATGAAATAAGGCTCGATATGTAAGATGAAGTGAGCTAATTTTACCATCATAAGTCATTACAAAAATAGGTGAATAACAAGTTCACAAATTAACACTAATCACATTCATGAATTTATGCATTTGTGATGAAATCAAGGAACTTAAGGGTTGTGTTTGTTATAAAATTAGGATTTAGGGTTAGGGGTTTAGTGTAACGGGTCTGTACATGTGTATATGTCATGAAATTAGGGTTTAAGGGAACTGTATATGTTCAAGTGATAAAATTAGGGTTTATAATTAATGTGTCATAAAATGTGACCTAATTTAACCCTTTCAATCACATTGTAAACTCTAATTTACGTTCAATGGGTTCGAATTGGCCACATTTTCAATTATAATTAAATTAGGGTCAGTTAATTCATACATGTTGCATCTAGATTATATAATTGATTGGGTAATAAATTTGGTTTAGGGGCTCAATTTTACCAAATCATGTCCCTAATTGAACTAATCGACTAATTAGTTCAATTCATGATAGATAGAATCACACTTAATTTTATCCCAAATCATATATCATGATCTTATAGATATGTCAAGAAGGGTTTCAAATTGGCCTCCCATGCGTCCTCAATTAAATTTCCCCTATAATTGAACCTTTTTGTGCCATGTGTGTTGCTCATACCTCTGAAAGTGTTAAGGCTATCAGAGATGCATCAAGTCTTGAAAGTTTTAGAGTTGACAATATATCGAAAGGCTAAATCCAATTACATAGTACCACGTGTAGCTCCTACATGCTTAGAATTTTCAACACTATTAGAGGTGTTAGGTCTTAAAAGTGATAAAAATCTCTATCATATCCCTATGAGGCCTGATCCAATTAGATACATGCACATGTGTATCTTGTACACACATATATTTGTGTTAGAGATCTAACTATCACGTGTCTTAGAAGTATCAGATTTGTCAAAGCCTCAGGAAACCCAATCAAAACAAATATTTCCACATGTGTAGGTCTATTACACCTGGAGAAGTGTTAGAGTTTTTATATATGCACATCTTTGATACTTAGACATTTTCCATCATCAAGACAACCAATCCAACTAAGGCCTATTCATAAATATATCATACATACATAAAAGCTAATAATGTTTAAATATTGACATTGATCCAATCAACTCATGTCTAGTAAATAATTCACAATATGTGATCCTCCAACTTCCCATCACTATATAAAAAATGTCATGTAGATCCCTTCAAGGTCCCATCCAAATTGACAAAACACCGAACACTCAGTTTTCTACATGTATGTATTCAAATTATTTATATCCCTCTGCCTTGAATTACTTCTAGATCCCAAAACTTACATTCATATTAAGTCTTACATATAGGAGAGAACATAATTCAATAATAGACAAGCCTCAACCTCAAATCCTAACATGGAAAAATAATTTTGTGACATGTACTACTTTCTTACAATCTACATCATAAGGTTTAAGCTCATTATAATGAAATATGAATAAGATGACTGAAGATATATGTACAAAATATATAATCTTGAAAGCTTTGGTGAGGGGGTGCACACTGGTATTCAATTATGATAAACCATCTATATGAGGTGACAAATTCATTATCCACATGAATAATTATTAGGTCTCTTTGCTCAGCATCATCCTTGAAGGGAAGTTGGTCCCAAATTTAAGGGATATTGTCACAGGTTTAATGTATCTTGAATAAGTTCAATAGAATTTGAGTTGGGGTAACTTATACATATGTCATACTTGGTCAATGGTAGGTCTAAGCCATCCCTTAATGGTTTTTAACAAAGTCCTTAATGCATTTATATATTTTCTAAGCTATACATTCATCATTATAGGCACAACATCTTAAAACCACATCATCACTAATGGATACACGTGGCCATTTTAAGTTTATTGAGCTCAAAACCACATCTTATACAAAACAAATGACTACCCAACTTGACCAAAATATTTAAATATTTAACATGTACATACATTGTAGGTCCATTATTCTACTTTTTTATCTTACCATCCCAATTACATAGTAAGGTATAGAACTCTATAGTATTGATAAGCACCAAGTGTTGTCTAGATTATTTTTGAGATTGAAATTGTTGCATCCATGATGTGGTTAGGACTAGTCCCATGTCAAAGACACACTCTTTAGATGATGTGGTAATCGATGGAGTGGTTGATGGTTGTCCCATGTGTGATAGAGGGTAGATGAAAGAGGTGTACAAAATGGAGGATTAACCATATTTTCACAAGAGATCTTAATTTTAGGAAAAAATTGAATAATGTATTTGAATACATTAGGGGAATCAAACTTGAATAATTGTAAAAGTAGAAGACTCTTGTTAGAATTTCAATTGGGACCTCAAAATGCACCTATTGAATTAGATGTACTAAGTGACCTTGGAGGAAACTTAAGGGATTCTATTCAACATATTTTAGGAATGTTTTTGGTACAATCCAAGGCTTGATTAAAAAGTATTGGGCTCCATTAGATAGTATTTTTGAAATAGATATCCAAGAGATGCACTATTACACCAAGGGCTCAAATATTATTTTTATTTACAAAAGATTATATATACTACATAGTCCAATTCAATGGGTTTTCCACTTATACAAATTAGTTCAAAATTTATAAATAAAGGGTTTTGGCCAAAGATATTAAAGAAACAACAAAATGGTAACATATGATTTTAGGCAAGTAGGATAATATTAATAAGAAACACAAAATTTAAGGGCAAGTAGGATTTTAGGCAAGTAAGGTGATAAGGTGTATGTTTGCCCTACTAAGGGAAAGATCCCAATAGTTGTGCATGTTTCAATTGTTGAACAAGGCTTTTGTTAACATGCATTCTATTGATGAAAAATATTGGTGTATAGTGCACCAGAAGCTAAAAATGTAATATATAACTTTTAAACATTTATTATATAAAATTAAAAGTAATCAATCACATCTTGACAAGTAAGAGTCAAGTATTGATACTCTAATGCACAACAATTCATACACTAAAGGTTAAGTTTTGATCATAGGTTTAAAAAATTCATTTTATGACCTCTCATGATAAAATCAATTATCTTGTCAAATATATAATGTGTTAGACCTTGAAACCTTAGTTATAAGTAGCTAAGATGACATATTAAAATGGGTAAAATTTTTGAATTCTAATGCAATGTTATGGCACCTTGATTCACTATCCAATGCTAATGATACCTTTCCCCTATAAGAAACACAAAATTTGACATTTCCCTATAGGGATGCATAGATAATGGGACCTTTATCACATAACAAACATGAAACTTATTTGTTTCATTTTATGTCAAAGAAACATGTATGCATTCTTTATTGAGTTATATAATGTGTATGTATTATTTGAATTTGAATTTAAAACTAAGCCTTTAGGCTTGGAAATAGCTTGGATTTCCAAGCCAAAATCTTGGGAATGCACATCTACAATCGAGACTGAGATTTTTAGGAAAAAATAACAAATTTCAACTTCAATTTCCAAATATGCTATGGATTTCAACATCAAAATTTGAAAAATTATTACAATTAAAAGAGCATGTTTTCCTCTTTCTAAATTTATGATTTTTATAATTTTTGGGCTATTTTAAAGGTTCAAACTATATTTATTTCTAACAACACCTTTTTTAGGCCACCACATGCCTCACCCATACATGCCTATTCAAGTTTATCTAATTTATTTTTCATTTATCCAAATACAAAACAAATTATATGGTAATAAACTAGGCCTAATTCTACACACATTAAAAAATTCAATTTTAATTTTTTTGAGGTAGTTAGGGTGGGTCACACAGACGGCTATCCATTTTTTGTCAGTTTTTAAGATATACTTAATTGTAAAATTAATAAAAAATATTCATAAAAAAATATTAAAATTTTTTGTAACATATTATAAGATCTAATCTAAATATTCACGAAAGGGTTCCTAACAGTATTTAATCATGCTCAAAGAATGGTGGGTTGCACAGAATGATACAATTCAAATTTTAAAAAAAATTGAGGTCCTATTAAAATTTTAGATGTTTGACCTACTTATGCTTAACCATTTTTCAAAAAAATAGTTTCTTGGAAACTAAACTCAGAATGCTACAATTCATGTTTTTATACCATCTTCAAATTTTGTGTGTAGCCATCTCTAATTATCAACAAAAGTTCACATTTCTAAAATTTTAGAAAAATCATGTCCATGGGTAAGCCCTTTTTTGTCTCCCAAGTTTGTGCACTTATCTTGAGAAAACTTGATGCCTTTTCATGACTATTTATCCATAAAAGTCTTGTGTCCTAAAAATGATCAAAAACCTCAAACTTTTGTTAAATAAAGTACACCCAATTATACCTAGAAAATCCATCAATGAAGGTAATAATAAATTTGATTCTGTTAAATGAAGGTTATGGAAATGGACCAAAAATATCACTATGAACTATCTCCAAAATCTATGTAGTTCTCCATGATTTACATTTGTCATACTTCTCTTTCTAGGATTTTTACGAAGTATGTAACCATGATAAAGATTGTTAGAAAATCAGACACAAGGTAACCTTGTAACCATATCATGTCAATGTAATTGATCCAAGTAATGATAGTTAAGATGGAAAAATTGCTCATTCCATATCTTACTCACCTCATGTAATTGAGTGAGTAGTGAAGTGAAAGGGTGATCAGGAACAAATGTGTGAAAATATGTACCATCATGGCTAGTGATTTGTTTTCCCAACTACCAATATAGAATCATTTTGCAACTCCATAATAACCATATAATCTAAAATAAAATGAACTCTCTTTCATTAACCAATGTGAGTGATATTATAAATAGTTAGGTGATTAGTTGATAGTGAGGGAACACACATAACATCCTAAAATATTCCATCACTCACTTCAAAAAACCCTCTTCCACAAAATTTTATATACATATCATCACCCATTAGAATAAAGGCATAAATCATGGATCTAAATATGAATAAAGGTCCTATGATAAATCCATGTGATGCGAACCACCATAATCAATCACCTATGTGGAAGGTTAGGATGCAAATGCAACAAGTGTCTTCCCTTTTCCTTTCTCATTACCATTATCCTTTTCCTTATAATACTTCTGAGTTGATGAACTTTGTGTGATAAAATCAAGGACACTTATGATGTTTTTATCAATAAGTATTGTCAAGTGATCTATCTATTTATTCATACATTCATGTTCGTCATGCCTAATTCTATTACAATAGGAAAATTTGACCTTCTCTTTATTATGTTTGGAATCTAAATAAGAGGTCTACGTTATTGCTTTAGTTTTATAAACCTTATTTTACTCATTATCCTTGTTATTATATTAATTGTCCTTAATATTTGAAGCCTTCTATTTTTCATGACTAAAGCTTACAGCATGAGACTTAGATGAGTTCAATGTACCCATATAAATAAGTTTAGATTGTTCCTTAGTCAAGGATATATAAAAATAATCCAAGGATGACATGGTCAATGTAGCTCCAAGGGAACTCCTAGTGGCATGCAAGGTAGAAATAAAAAACATAATTCTCAAGACCTAGATTATCAAGAATTGAAAGGATCAATTATTCATATTTTTTCTTTATGAAATATAATTTTACCTACAACATAAGTGAATTCAATTTAGTGAATAATTCAAGTATTATGTCAATGTTTCCTAGATTTAAATAATGTTCTCATTTTATAACTCGTGATCCCTCATTACATCTTGCTTCCCAAAGAGTTGTTCCAAAAGGGTTCAAACCTCATTACATGATTTTTTAGATTCAATGTGAGAGTAAGTCAGAAGAGACTAGAAAGCATAGTAGACCATAGGCCTCATCACATTAGTTAAACCACTTAGCCTTTTATGCATCTAGTGTTAGTTTATTTTTATTACCCATAGTAATTTTGTGCAAATTCTTACTCCTATAAAATATTTTTACTTTTGTTTTCCACCCATGATAATTATATGGTATAATAAGTGGAACCAATTGATGATCCATAGTTTAGAAAAAATATATTTTCAAAAATGAAAGTGCAAGAGAGAACACAAGGCACAATGAAGCTACCCTTAAAACTATCAACAATAACCCCCCAAGATTATAAAGGTTTGGCACTTTATATTTTAGTGCATATATAATAACCTCAAAGGGATGCATAAAGTTGAATGATATACAAGTTATTACAATCAACATTTTTCAATTATTTCATAAAATAAATTGAAATTTTTAACTTTCAAACCTATTAAGCCACCTTTGATTAGTTATGACTGTGGACTAAACTCCTGATGTGACTAGGTCCTAAGATTTAAAAAGGGGATGAAGAGTTTGTTAATTGATGTAGGTTCATGGTCTATTGGTGTATGTAGTTCTTAATCCACAAGGGTACAGGTACATAATCTATAAGAGTACTAATATATAGTCCCCAAGTACATAGGAGGGCATTTAGTTGTGTATCTATAGTGCACAGGTATATAAGAGGTCACCTAGGTATGGATTAGGTATACATATATATTGTGTAGGCACATGATCTACAAGCCATCAAAACTTGAAATATAAAAAACTAAAACCTTCCCACAATTTTTTCAAAAATTATAGAAAATGTGGGTTTTTACAATATCACCACCCTCGATAATTATATAGATTTATTATAAAATACTAGCAACCCTTATAATATAGGATAGATTTGATTGTTTCAAAGCATGGTTGAGTTTATAGACATTTATATGGTTTTCATGCATTTCACACCCAATAGTATAGTGTGATTTTTAAAAATCCCACCCATTGATAAATGACCCACAAACCACTTATACAAAGACCTTTTTACTAGTTATTTTATGATTCTCCAGATCATCCAAGAACATTAGAGAAGATCATACTCAGAGAATAGAGGATATATAACATGCAAGCTCAAATACTTGATATTTTAAAATAAATCACAACAAAATAAAGGTATTTAGCTACCAAAACCTATCTAATACCATGTTAGCATGGGCCACAATCTAGGACTAGTAGGATGTGAACACACTAAACTCTTAATATTAAAAATAGAAATGCAAAAGAGAGAGCCCTATTGTGAGATAGGAACCAAACATGAGAAAAATAACTAGCTTATTTTCATAATGATAAAATACCCTAAGGATAGATACATAATCAAGAAGAAGAGAGGCATAATGCCACCTAAAAAGGTGGAGATATTATATATCTTAATGATAACTCATATATATCCTAATGACCTTTTTATTAATACTAAGCAAGCTAATTACATGTGTATTAAAAACCATAAAATAGAATAAAAACCTACACTAACAAGCCATAGGAATTTCCTCCTCCACACCCCCCACCACTGCATTTAGCTACTTCACATATTCATGTTCATGCTACACACTAAGTTATCCCACCTATTTAGGTTCATTTCATATAGACAATTTAAAGGTAGTTGAATTTCCTAGATGACTAGTGCTTCAATGAACATTACATACAAGAATTATTCTACTCCATCACATACTAATCTAGCGTTACAGACATATCATCATGTTCCACAATAGACATAATCACATGTTTCTCCTATTATACTCAACTTTCATAACATATTATGTTGCCTAGCATTGTTAATCATTTAAAGGTTACTATGAGTCATAATGATGATTATGATTACATTAAAACATGAAGTTATTTCTCATATTTAAATAAATATATATATGATACTACTCATTCATGATAAGTGACCATTCCCTTATTTGATATAGGTCTTAAATATTACCATCCAATTGATTCAAAAATTGGTTAGTATTTTGAATTAAGCATTTTATCAAATATCTAAAAAAATACAAAAAAAATATTCAAAAATCTAAAATCGGAGCCTAAGCATGACATGCTAATTTATTTTACATTATTCATCTATGTTACTTATGACATGTTTTGTATATTACATATTGATATTTCATACCCATATCTATTTCATGGTATATATGAGTAAGATGTAGGGCATACATGGTACACAATATACATGAATACATAAATACAAGGCATTCATATACCTATGGGCTATGTTAATATTGGGGGCATCTCATTCGATAGGTTACATTATTACAAGTTATATATTTTTATCACCATTCCATTTATCATGTTAACCTAAATTAGTTGATTACACATGTCTTACTCTTATATTATTTTCAATGCTAAATTTAAAGGATATTTTATTTTACTATGTTATGACATAGATATTATTGATAGTGTAGATTAGTTTGACTTGTTATAAAAATATTTGATCTTGTTTCATTATATATATATATATATATATATCTATATATATATATATATATATATATATATATATTATAATATATTTCATTCTTTTTTTAGTGTATGGCATTGTGTGATTGAGTGTATCATTGTATGCCCCTTTATTTGACCCTGGTACTTTCTTATTACTATTCTTTGATTGTGTTAGGAAATAAACGTCCTACATGTGCAAGTAAATCAAATGTAGAATTAAAACAAGCTTAAAAAAACATGAAATAAGAGAGAACACATTACACAAGATATATGTGGAAACCCTTTTAAACCACTTAGGTAAAAACCACAAGGCAAAGACAACATCTAGACTTTATATTCATTGGTAACTCCTACATCTCTTCTTAGCAACTCGTTTCCAATGCATACAAGCACTCAAGTGAACCAAGCTAGCATCCAACATCCAAAATACAACATGAAACTCCATAATGATGTTAACACCATACCATCCAAGCCGAGCTCCAAAGTATCAACCTCTATCTCCATGAGATCAGATAACAAGCATGCAAGATTTAATCAAGTGAGCCAAGATAACATGGCCTTCTAATATTTAACCTCTAATTTAAAGATATTCATGCTTCAATAAACTAGGTGAGCCATGATCTCATGTAATCCTTACATTCTCTAATCAACTAAGTATTAATGATTCTTACAACCCAGGAATATAGTTGAGATAAGCTTCTATGATTTTCAAGCTCTAACCTTCTACCATGATCCAAGAGTGATCTCTCTAAAGATGGAATAATAAATAATAAAGGAGTACGTAATACTTTATATCAATTTATAACAATGAGAGAGAGAAGAAAGAGAGAGAGAGATAACTTCATGCCTACTCCAATAAAGGCCCCTTGATTTTTTGAGTGGGTATCATGTGATCTTAGTAGCAGTTTTCCACTTGTGCTAAAAGTCATCAAAAATTACCCTCCACTAGATAAGGTATAAGGCCACCTTCATGTGACTCCAAACCTTACTTCACACTTCCAAAAGTGAGTCCAAAAACTTGATAGTGTTCTTATTATCTTCATTTCCAAGGGTCAACAAAGTGGATGCTCCACTTTAGACAAGATCTAATCCACCCATGTGACTCTAATAATTGCAGCCCACTCACACATGTGAGGTCAATCTATAATAGTGCATTATTGTCTTCATCTTCACATGTGAACATAAGAGTCTAAAAGGTGTTTCAATCACCTTTTCACATTCCTACACATGTGAATCATGGGTCCCTTTAAAAATTTAATCCATACATGACCTCTTATATTTTTCACCACATGACAAACCCATATGAATCACTAAGGACAAAACCCATGTCCTCTAGAGGAGTGTTATGCCCCCCACCATGCCACCTCATCCTAATCACATATTGGGACCCTTTATGGGCCATCTTGCCACATCACTTACATACCTTGTCACCTAAATGCCAACTCATCTACACACCCTCATTCTACATAACCAAGATGCCATCTCATCATGTCATATCACCCTGAATAGTGACTATGAATAGTGCCCATGAATAGTGAACTATGAATAGTGGATTCCCACCCAATAATATCCAATTTGAAGTCATATACACAATAATTTACCACACTTTCATATTCTATGAATCATCATTAAAGTTATCATCAATGCCCACTACTTCTCCATAATAATCTTAGTAGATATTTTTTGTAATACTAAAACTTTTCTACCTTGACCAACTTTGCCAACATTTGCTTCTCCATAGCAGATTTGTAACAACTAAAGTGACTCCCACTTCACGATAAACCCATCCTTATTTAGGATTACACTTTGAAATTCTCACAACTCCCCTTGCTTGTAAGTATTTGGTTTAGTTCACACCATGGATTTATCAGGGATTCCTACTTCTAATGAATTAATTAAACAAGACATCCATCTATTCTCCTCCTTATTCTTAGACACTCCAAAAGACAATTTATAAAAACATAACAAGTGAGATACTTGACTTCCTTTCTTTTATGTCTATTTTGCATCTCCATCCTTGGTTTGTTTATTAATCTCATCTTAGTCACCCAATGCATCTCACCATTGATCATGTTAGGGCCTTTAACCAACATTCCATCTACACATAATAACATACTTTGATAAACCTTGGCTCTCCATGAAGGTATTCATGTACAACATCAACATGCTTGATAGAATAAGTATAGCCTTTTATTCTATAAACCAATAATTCTTTGTCTCATCCTCATAGCTTCTTAGATACTCCATCTCATCATAAGATGACCATGTAGTAATTATTTTTTTGCATCTAGTTTCTCCAACAATAAAAAGTGAACATATCACTCTTGATAGTTGTTATCAATGGGAGATAAAAACCCATATAATTCAATCACATGACTCCTTCATACGTAGCATACTACTAACCACTATGATCAATATGGTACTCATCCACAATTGTTAGGAATTCATCATTCTACTTAGTGCATCACTACACCTATCACATTTTTGAACCCCATAGATACAGTCAAGATGCATCATGCTCTATCACATGTCAAACACAAGGCATTCTCCTTCCACAAAACCTCAAGTCTCTTATTTTTCTCCATCCATCCTAAACTAATTCAATAATAGGAGAGAAGAACCCATAGAAGTTAACACCTAGATTCTACATATAATAAACCACTACGCACCATTCTCAACATGGTACCTATCCTTAGTTGGAATTCATCACATTACTAGGTGCATCATGGTACCTAGTAAGTTTTTGATCCCCAAAGATACAGTCAAGTTTCATCCTGCTTTATCATATTTCACATATATGAACTTATCCTTTCATGGAACCTCAAGTCTATTATTCTTCTCCATACACTAGGTATAATATCAAGATTCTTTCAACTCCTCCTCTACATGGAATTTTAGCATCATCTCAGCTCACATTATGGTAGTAGGATCCCATAACTTGTATCACTTCACTATTCAAGAACCATAAAAATGTACATGCCTTGTTATCAGCCTCTATCTTCACCAATGGAGACCAAATTACTCCACTACAAGCTATATAGTTTCTTATTTAATAGGAACATTGTATTGGTGTTGATCTATATTGTAAAGCTTGTTCAACTTTTCCTCCATTCTCCATCTTTTTCTAAGAGAGAAATACATACCATGCAAACTTTTTTTTCTTTTTGTTTCATAACTTAGTCTCTCCACCTATAGCTTCCACTTATGAAAACCAAACAATAACCATGGTTCTGATACCAATTATTAGGAAACAAACATCCTAATGTGCAAGTAAATCAAAATTATAATTAAAAGAAGCTACAAAAAATATAAAACATGAGAGAACACATTACACAAGATATGCATGGAAACCCTATTAAACTAGTTAGGGGAAAACCATGGGTCAAAAGAAATATACAAAATTCATATTCATCAACAAATATTTTATATAATAGCTCCTCTAAACAAATCCTTTCCAATGCTTATAAGCACTCAAGTGAACCAATATTACATCTAAGATTGACAGGATCCAACCTCTAAGTTACAACTGAAACTCCATTATGATGATAACATAATAGCATTTAAGGTGAGATCAAAAACATCAACCTCTATCTCCATGAGCTGAGCTAAAAAGCCTCCAAACTCCAATCAAGTGAGCCAAAATAACATAACTTTCCAGGCTCTAACTTTAAGGATCTCCATGCTTAAAAAAACTAGGTGAGTTATGCTCTCATCTAAGCCTTACAGGTTCTAACCAACTAAGCATGAATGATGCTTACAACCCAAGCATCTAGGTGAGTTAAGATTTTATGCCTTACAAGTTCTAAATTTATACCATGATCCAAGAGCGATCCTTTTAAGGATGGGATAATAAATTGCAAAGGAGTACATAATGATTTATACAATTTTATGATAATGAGAGAGAGAGAGAGAGAGAGAGAGAGAGAGAGAGAGAGAACTTCATGGTTACTCCTAAAATTCACCTCATTTTAGTGGGCTTCATGTGATCTTAGTGGTGGTTGTTCTTGTGTGCCAAAAGTCATCAAAAATTACCCTCCACTAGACAAAATTCAAGGATAACTTCATGTGGCTCCAAAACTTGCTTATCACATCCATAAGTGAGTCTAAATATTTAATAGTGTTCTTCTTGTCTTCATCTCTAAGGGTCAACAAAGAGTGTAAAAATGATTGAAATAGTGTATTTAACTAGTCCATTTTTTGGGGGCTAAAACCCTCTTAGGGTTTATGCATGGTTGGTACAAACACTCACATATGTGGGAAAGGGAAAGAAACTCCAAAAACTCATCACAAGGATGACATAGAATCTAAAACATTTGATCCATCTATTTTGGAGGTAGTTCAACAACTTAAGTCAGTGTTCTAGGGCATGGTGAAAAAATATGATTTTGATATGGTTCAAAGGGACATTACAGGTTTGAGAGGGGACTTGGATAGCATGAAGGATGAATTACAATAAATATATGGGAAATTGGCCAACTTGTTAGCTTAACCAATTCAAAATACTCCTCCACTACTTCATTTTGGTTTTCCTACTCCAAACAATACCAATACCAATTCTGGCCCTAAGTCAATGTTATCAAAAGTGGACTTACACAAGTTTAATGGTGATGATCCACTCACTTGACTCATTCAAATTGAAAATTTATTTGATATACATAAAATTCCATGTTCATAAAAATTGATTATGGCCTCTCTCTATCTAGAACTTGATCCATTCATTTGGTATCATTGGTTGTGTGCTTATAAAAAAGGGTGTCTTAGTTTCATGGTCGGTATTTTTTGAGGAGTTATATATCCACTATTAAAATAATGTCTCTAAAAATTAATTCAATTAGCTATCTACGTTGTGCCAAAATGGGATTGTCAAGGATTACAATCATCAATTTAAGAATTTATCCTTACATGTGGTAGACATCACTAAGGAAAATCTGACTGGCTTATTTTTGGGTGGCCTCAAAGCTAGCATTGAATTGGAGGTTTTCATGTTTCATCCTAGTACTGTATCTGAGGCCATACCAAAGGCATGCATGGTTAAGGCAAAAAAGTTGATTAGATAAATACCTCTCACCAATGTTCATGAAAACACCTTTCCAGCACCATCATTTCATCAACCTATCATATTTACACCTCAATAAGTGGAAGAAAAGCATGAAAAAGGTTTTTGGTTTGGATGTGATAGTAAATGGAGAAAAGGGCATTAATGTGCTAAAAAGAAGTTTTTTTCCATTGATGGTACCAATGATGAGGAAAAAGATGAGGATGCTTCAAGGAAAGGGTTAGAATAACCAGAGGATGAATCTGAAGGTTCTCAACCTACTATTTCCTATCATGAACTTTTAGGAATTAGTACTCCTCAAACTCTTAAGGTGGTGGGGTTATTGAAGAAATAGAAAGTGATTATGTTAATTGATTATGGGAGCACACATAACTTCATCAATAGTAAGTTGACGACTCATTTGAATTGTTTCATTTACCCAGTTCTAAATTTTTAGGTCTTGATTGTAGATGGTGATATGGTCAACTATTTTGAAAAATGTCATTGTATTAATCTTGCTATGAGAGACTATTTTTTAGATTCCCCTATGTTTTCAAATACAATGGAAGGAGATGACATTATTTTGGGAGTACAATGGCTCACCATTTTGGGTAGTATTGAGATGAATTTATAAGAATTATTCATGAGGTTTCATTCAGAAGGAAGGACTTTTAAACTACATGGATTTTAGGCTAAATCTCCAAAACTGATTAGTTCCCACCAAATGATGAAGATTCTCAAAAAAGATGTAGAAAGTTTTATGGCACGTTTATTTTTCATGAAGGTTCAACTAACCAAGGATTATACACATCCCAACTTATAAAAGGTGTTGGATGACATTTTTTTTTTTTGGGTGACATGTCAAAAGGAATTCCTCTAAGTCATTCACATGATCATGCCATTAGACTCATTCTAAGAAGTACAACACCCAATATCAAACCATATAAGAATCCTTAATTCCAAAAGAGTGAAATTAAAAATATGATACAAGAGATGTTGGAGGTAGGAATCATTCAACACAGTCAAAGTGAATATTCCTCTTTAATGGTCATGGTGTGGAAAGAGGATGATAGTTGGAGGATGTTCCCAGACTATAGATAACTCAACAAATACACCATCAAAGATAAGTTTCCTATTCCAGTAATTGATGATTTCTTAGATGAATTGTATGGTGATATTAATTTTACCAAGTTAGATATTTGTTCTAGATATCATCATATTCACATTTGTAATGAGGACATACCTAAAATAGCTTTCAAAGCTCATGACGTCTATTATGAATTTATGATCATGCTTTTTGGCCTCACAAATACACCATCTACATTTTAGATTTTGATGAATACTATTTTTAGGCCATTTTTGAGATACTTTATATTAGTGTTTTTTTATGATATCCTCATCTACAACAAAAATTGGGAAGACCAATTAAATCATGTGAAATGGGTGATTTTAGCTATGGAATAACATCAAATTTATGCCAAACCTTCCAAATGTGCTTTTGGTGTTCAATAGGTGGATTACTTAGGTCATATTGTTTCACATGGAGTGGTAGGTCCCAAGACCCTCAATAACCTCCATGGATTTTTGAGGTTAACTGATTAAAATATCATAGGTTTGTCAAAAATTATGCTAATATTACATCCCCAGTCACCTCTTTTCCAAAGAAAGACTCCTTTTAGTGGACTAATTCACCTACCAAGGCATTTGAATAGTTTA
Source organism: Torreya grandis (assembly GCA_037957365.1). Classification (NCBI taxonomy): domain Eukaryota; kingdom Viridiplantae; phylum Streptophyta; class Pinopsida; order Cupressales; family Taxaceae; genus Torreya; species Torreya grandis. Next base: position 3,507,044 of record JARHVA010001214.1, read on the forward strand.
AATTGGTTATGTGCACAACTCTATATTTGGTTACTCCTAATTTTTCAAAAACTTTTGTTGTGTAGTGTGATGCATTAGGATATGGCATGGGGGTTATACTCATGTAAGAAGATAGACCTTTGACATTTTAAAGTCACCAACGTAAGGGAAAAATAGGATCAAACTAGAATATGAGAAAGAGATGATGGCTATTCTTCATGTAGTGAATCAATAGAAACTATATCTGATGGGTTGTAACTTTTAGGTAAGACTGATCATGATAACCTCAAATATTTTTTAGATCAATGATTGTCATATAAAGAACAAAAAAATGCATGACTAAAATTTTAAGTTAGGATTTTGAAATAGTGTATAAGAAAGGAAAAGAAAACATGGTGGTAGATGTCTTCTCTTGATAGGATGAATCAAATGAGACATTGTTATGCTCCATGACCATGTGGTAGGAAGATTGGCTAGAGGAAGCAATATCAAAATGGGAGAATGATAGTGCTATAAAGGATTTGATTCATAATTTTTAGTAGGGTTATAAATAATCTCAAAAAATTACATGGAAGGAGAAAACATTATGGTATAAAGATATACGATACCTTTGTAAGCATTCTCTCCTCAAACATAAAATTCTTTAGGAACTTCAAGCCTCTCCACTTGCAGGATACTCAATATTTTTGAAAAGATATCATCGAATAAAGATAAATTTCTTTTGGGAAGGACTTAAATTGGATGTCCAGATATATGTGGTTGAATGCATGATATGCCAACAAAATCAAGGTGAAACTATTAAGACCCCAGGTGGTTTGCAACCTTTATCCATCCCTAGCCATCATTAGGAAGAGGTTTCCATCGATTTCATTATGGGGTTACCAAGGTATGAGGGTAAAATGTTATCATGGTAGTTGTGGATTGACTCACTAAGTATGCTCATTTTTTCTCCTTATCACAACCATTTGTTACTAGTACAGTAGCTTATGCTTTTCTCAATACAGCTCAAAAATTGCATGGCACTCTAAAGATCATTGTAATTGATAGAGATCCCATATTTACTAGTAATTTTTGGACTAAATTATTTGCATGTTTGGATACCCAATTGGCTCATAGATCATCTTATCATCCCCAATCTAATGCATAAAAAGAGGTATTGAAAAAATACCTCAAAGGGTATCTTAATTGTTTTGTTTTTGAAAAATAAGACAAATAGTTTCATTGGTTGCCACTTACTCAATGGTGGTATAATACTTATTTTCAGACTTCTTCCAAGATGTCTCCATTTTTATCATTATATGGGTGTCATACTTTATCCATCACTTCAATTTTAATAGTGCATCTTAAGTTTTGATTTATTAAGGAACACATTCACCATCAAAGGGAGGTGTTTGTGAGTTTGTGAGAGAATTTAGCAATGACACAAAATTAATTGAAGAAGCAAGTAGATAAATACCACAATGAGTGGTATTTAGATATAGATGGTTGGGTCATTGTGCATTTGAATCCATATAAGTAGATGTCTCTAAATCAACATAAAAAATATCACAAGCTATCACCTAAGTATTATGGCCCTTACTAGATCTTGAAAAAAATTGATAGTGTGGCTTACAAGTTAGAATTATGTTATGAACCCATGATATCTCTTCTCTTTACTTTGTTAGTATAGTAGTTTCTATGGATCTATATGCTTTGTAAATCATCTCATGAGCATTTTTTTTAATCCCACATTTATGAGAAGTAGTAGTTCATTAGATTAGATGTCATATATAAGTGTTTAGGCCAATCAAGGCATCTAAGAATTTATTATATTGAGCTTGTTCAGAGTTTTCCCCCTTGAAGTGAGCTCAAAGTCAATTGTTTAGAAAATCTTAACTTTGTTCTGCTACATAATTCAAGTAAGTAATTTTTTGTAATAATTTTTAGATCAGGGTAAAAATCCAACCACATAATTATGGAAAATTCTTGGATGAAATCTATAAAAATCACTGTGAGGAGTATCACAAGAACCTCAAAGTAGCTCGCTTGTTAAGAGGGCCTGCTAGCAAAATGGGAAACAACACCTTCCTAATTGAGTAGTTCCCATCCATGAAGAAAACCAAGAGATATCATTTAGGGGTAAATCCATGGCCAATTTTTTTTGGTAGAGTGGCACTCACTTAGATGACATTGGTGGCTAGAGTGATATCTTTAAACCCTTAAGAAACCATTGAAACTCAAACTTGGTGCTCATTTCTATCAATTTCAGACTATTTTTAGTAGAATAAAAAAATCAATCAATAAAGTATCCATAGAATGTCAAAGGACATGTATATAGATATTTGATAGAAACCAAAATCCATAAAATATATGTAGAGTATCAGTAGACTCTCAAAGGACTTACCTCTAAATAGAAAACATAAAAGAGAAATTAGATTTTTTTAAAAAAATAATATCTCTCAGTTTATATCCCCATTAATCCTCAAACTTTATTTAGACACCTGAAATTCCATTCTCTATATTTTCTTCTTTGAGGTCTCATATCCCAATTCTACTCTTAATTCCTACAAATCTCAATTTTCCCTTTTTTCAAATTTTGCCATAACTTCTTTTGTTTTTGTCCATTTGCCTCAAAAAAATTTCATAATGTCCATCATCTCTTTCTCTCCTTTGTCTCTCTTTGATAGTTTTTACTACTTTTCTATTTTTACTCCTAAAATTTCCCTCACCTTCATCAATTAGACTCTCACTATACAAAAAAATTAGTAAAAGCTCCTTTAACCCTTCTATTTTTTCCAAAATTCAAAACTTTCCTTACTAAACATGTCTTAACTCTAGTTTTCCTATCCATTGAAAAAAGATGTTATTCAGGTCATGGTAGTAACCTAAATAGGAGAGAAAAACATGGAAGATGGAATTGTTTCCCTCAAAACCCACATTAAAGATCTTGATGAAAATATTCTAAGCCTCAATCTTCAACATAAAACCATGAACAATAGATGAGATATAGAGTCTTCTTCAGACACTAGGTTTTTGTTATTCTAGTAATTGTCATTGGTTAAAGCTTAATTTTCCTCAATTAAATGGTGTAGATATGAATAGATGGATATATCAAGTAGAATAATATTTTAGTCTACATAATACTTTTGATGCCAACAAGGTCTTGGTTACATCCTTTCACTTGGAACTTGAAGCCCTTCAATGGTATCGTTGGTATACCAAGGCTCATGATGAACCCATATGGACTAATTTTTTCACCCTTATTTTATAGAGGTTTCACCCTAGTGCTTTTGATGTCTTCACTGGAGCACTCACTAAAATTTTCCAAATAGGAATCGTGAGATAATATCAAACAAAATTTGAAAAATTAGCCAATCACATAGATGGATTATTCGATGAATTCCTCATGAGTTTCTTTGTCAATGGATTGAAGGATGCAATTTGATCAGAGGTTAAAATGTTCTAGCCTAACACAATGATGAAATCCACAGGGATGGATAAGTTGGTAGAGGACAAGATCATAACTCAACAGTGATTTAAATTCAATTTTGTTCCATTTAGAAATACAACTCCATAACAATCTCAAATAGTGCCAACCCTTAGAATCACCCCTGTCAAGAATTTAACTGAAGCAAAGATGTGAGCCTATAGAGAAAAAGGACTATGTTATAATTATGATAAAAAGTTCACTTAGGGACATCGATGTGTAGATCAAAATCTCTACCTATTAGATGTGGATTCTCCACCCAAAATCAAGTTTTCAAATATGCTCAGGATATAGCAGATAATATGGAAGAAGCTTCACCAATTGTGGAACCTACTTCTCAGGAAGACCAACCATAGATCTCTCTCCATGCTTTAGTATGAGTCAATACTACACAAACCATATGGGTTATGGGTTAATTTAAGAGTTTCCCTCTCATAATACTAATTTATTTGGATAACACTCATAAATTTGTTGACCCATAGATCACCAAACAGGTTGATTATTTTATCCATCCTTGATCCAACTTTGAAGTCATGATTACCAATGGGGGAACATTAAATTACAAAAGGAAGTGTCACAATGTGTGTATCTCTATTGGATATTATAAATTATGCTCTAACATGTTTGACTTTCCCTTAGGTAGATGTGATTTTATTTTAGGATCCCAGTGGTTACACACAATTGGACCCATCTTATGTTATTTTGCTAAACTTTGGATGTAGTTTTTAGATAATAGATAAAAACACACATTGAAATGCTTATAACAAGGATCTCTTAGCATCATAAGTTCACATTGCATGGGAAAAATTTTTAATAAGAATTCACATGACATCATTACCTATCTCTATTCCATTCAAATGCAATCATCAATAGTCTTCACTACTCCTGATATACAAACCATTCTATAGAGGTATGCATGTGTCTTTGCCAAAATAGTGGGATTACCACATTCAAAGTTAGAGGATGATCATATTCAACTCATTCCTAGAAGTGTTCCTCCCAACATTAGGCCTTACCACTACCCTTTTCAGCAAAAAACTAAGATTGAGATGATCATTCAAGACTTACTAAAGCAAGGCATTATTCACCTCAATACCGACCCATATTTTTCTCTAATTATTGTCTACAAAAAAGATGGGTCATGACACCTTTGCATTGATTTTTGTGCCCTTAATCACATCACAATAAAGGATAAGTTCATGATCCCTATTATTGATAAGCTTCATGGTGCTCATTTTTTCTCCAAGTTAGATCTCTGTGTTAGATATCACCAAATCTAGCTTCATGAGGATGAAATCCCTAAGATAGATTTTTGCACACATAATGGACACTATGTTTTTGGTCATGCCTTTTAGCCTCACTAATGCTTTTTCAACATTCCAAGAATTTATGAATAAAATATTCTAGCCCTACCTTCATAAATTCATTTTGGTACTCTTTAATGACATCCTCATCTACATTAAAACTTGGTCTGAGCATGTCTACCATATGAAACTCACACTGTAACTTCTCTCTGACCATCATCTTTATGAAAAATAGTCCAAATTTACTTTTAGGTAGGATGAATTAGAGTATATTAGGGATATTTTTTCATCCCAAAGGGTTTGAGTGGATCTTGAAAAATAGTTTCCATGACAAATTGGCCTCATCCTCAGATACTCAAGAGCGTTCATGTTTTTTTGGGGCTAACTGGATACTATCACAAGTTTGTCAAAGATTACGAGAATATTTTAGCTTCACTAAAATCTATGTTATAAAAGTATGTGTTTATTTGTACACAAGATACTCAATTTACATTTAAATAACTAAACAAAATATGTGTACTACACATGTTCTAGCTATGCCAAATTTTGCCAAGACTTTCACTATCGAGAGAGATACTTATGGTAATGGACTTTGTTTTTTTCTCCTCCAAAAAAGACAAACCATTAAATTCACCAAAAAAATCCTTTATATAAAAAATTTGGTGATCACTACTTATGAAAAAAAATGATGGTCTTTTTACATGTAATATAGAAGTGGCAACCATACCTACTGGGGAATCATTTTGCATCAAAAATTATCATTAGAGTCTAAAATATTTCTTGGAACAATGGGTATCTACCCCATCACAACAAAAATGGGTCATCAAACTCATGGGTTATGACTATGAGATCACTTAAAAGAAGGGTAAGGACAATATTGTGGCTGATGCTCTATCTCCCACATTTATGAACCAATCTTCCATTTCAAATATTTTCATTCCTATTCTAAATTATTTGGATGTTGTATAGTATAGGTATGTAAATGACTCATCATTATCTCAAATCATTCAATAGTTGGCCACTAACCCCTCTTTTATACCACATTATTCCTAGGATGGTACTTCTTTATGAAATAAGAGTCATCTGGTGCTTCCCTAGAGTACAAATCTTTAGCAGGATGTATTCTATGAAATACATTCTTATTCATCTATAGGGCATTCAAGGTTTCTCAAAACTTATGAATGGTCATGATGAAACTTATTTTGTAAGGGAATAAAAAGGAAAATTTAATAAATGGTGGTTGAATGTGATACCTGCCAATGCAATAATGGTGAAACAACACTCATCCATAGGTTGATCGAACCCTTGCCCATCCCTACCAGGGTTTGTATAGATATTTCTATGGATTTTATTGAGGGGCTCTTTAAATTTGGAGGGAAAGTAGTGATCTTGGTTGTAGTTGATAACCTCTCTAAATATAGTCATTTTTGTGCCCTTAACCATCCTTATATCACCTCCACATTTGCATAAATTTTCCTATACCAAATTTTTTTGTCTTCATTGCATTCCTTCGTCCATTATCTTAGATCATGATGCAATCTTCACTAGCCATTTTTGGATGGAACTATTTTGATGCACTGGTACCCAACTGAATATGAGTTCTAGGTATCATCTACAAATGGATGGCCAGACTAAAATTATCAACAAATGCTTGGAATCTTTCCTTTATTGCTTCACCTTAGAGTAATAACATTAGTGGGCAAAGTGGCTACCTCTCATCAAATGGTGGCACAATACCTCCTACCACACTTCAATGAAAATTATTTTATAGGAAGTAGTCTATGGTCAAACACCACTAGTGATCCTTCTGTATAACCCCAATAGTTCATTAGTTTAAGTAGTTGACATGATTCTCTAAATATAGGATTATATCATTAGTACTCTATGGTAAAATATTCATATGGCATAAAATCAAATGAAACAATAGCTTGATCAAAACCATTCTGAGTCCAATTTTCAATTAGGTTATATGGTTCTTATTTACCTACATTCATACAAGCAATCCTCCCTAAAAATCAAAGGGCATCATAAGCTAACTCCTAAGTTCTATGGGCACTATAAGGTTCTTCATAAAATTGGGTCAATTTTTTATAAGTTAGAGCTCCCACCTTCTTCTCAAGTTCACCCAATATTTCATGTATTTTGTATGAAGAAATTTCTTGGCACAAACATCAGAGTGAAGACTATTTTACTAGAAATTGATAATGAAGGATCTATTCTTATTTTTATGGAGGCAATCTTGGATAGGCACACATGCCAAATTCATTCTTGTTCCATCATGTAGTTTTTAATTTAGTGGCACAAAATGAAACTAGATGATTTAATATAGGAACTACTATTTTAGATTCAACACCAATTCCTACATCTAAAGCTTTAAAGACAAATCTTTTTTTAAGAGGGAGGGGATGTTATGAACTTGTTATATCTCTTCTCTTTATTTTGTTAGTATAGTAGTTTCTATGGACATATATACTTTATAAGTCATCCTTGAGCATTTTAATTTAGCCCACATTCATGGGAAGTAGAAGTTACTTAGATTAGACTTTGTATATAAGTAAGTGTTGAGGCTAATGAAGGGATGCACAAATTTATTATATTAAGATTGCTCAAAGGAGGTTACCTCCTTGAAGTTGTTTGTGATAAATATAATACTTTTAGTGCTTCTAATAATTTTATAAATATATTATTTCATGCATTTTCATAATTTTATTGCAGGAGGATCCTTTCAAATTACCCCTAGCCACTCACATACATCCAATATTCCATGTATCTTTCCTGAAAAAAGTAATTGGACATAGAGTGCCCACTCAGAGGGAGTTACCTACATAGATGAAGAAGGCATAGTCATTCTAGAGCTCAAGGATATAATTCAAATGCACACTAAGCAATTGTGGACCGAATCCATTAAATAGTATTTGATCAAATGGAAGAACCTACATTTTGAAGATGCAACATGGGAGGATGAAGCATTCCTATAGAAACATCCTAGTTTGATTCAACATTGAGGATAACATTATTTTGAAGTGGAGGGGCATGATATGCCCTTAGCCTATATTGCATCTAGGGATATTTATGGATGACTTATGGCTTACACATATTCATATTAGCTTGTTGCATTGCTCGATGTTCTTAGTATGGTTAGCCTATGGAATAAGCATGACTAAGTAGATTATATATAGGAGGTAGTGCTTAATATTTTATCATCATATTATGAATTATGTTATTATTGCATTATTTTGAATGTTGACCCTTTGAAGTGGATTAGAGATAATATTCAAGTATTTTTATCTACTTATTTTGATCTTAATTTTTCCATATATAATTTTACTATTGTGAATCATCTATGTAATTTCCTTAGAGTAAAACCCATGTCCTCTAGTGGAGTATTATGCTCCACACTATATCACCTCATTATAATCACATATTAGGACCCTTCATGGGCCATCCTACCACATAATTGTCATGCCATGTCACTTGTATGCCAACTCATCTATAAACCCACATGCCACATCAACAAGATACCATCTTAGCATGTCATATCACCATGAATAGTGGCTTTACAACCACCATATTGTTTTTCATTGTATGACTCTTTCTTTGGGCCTTCACCTTATTTTATTGGTATTATTTATTGATTTTTAATTACATGACTATTTAATTATGTTTCTTACCTTATTATATGACATTTGATTGCCCATTATGTGTGGTTCCTGCCTTGTGTGACATTGAGTGTTACTGTGTTTGTCATGGCCATGACATTGTGTACTTATAGATAAATTAATCTAGGATTTTACACTATTTTTTTTATCTTGTGGTGTCACGATCCATATCACACACCTCCCTTACATTAGTGATGTCATCATCCATGACATGCACCTTTCTTGCATAGTTACTATTCAATGCTTATATATGTCATATTTACTACTACGTGCCTAATTTATATATCTATCTTTACATGACACTTTTATGCATTACACTACATGTTTCATATATGATTTAGTGACATATTAATTAATATGATGACATGTTCTCCACATGTTATAACATGCTTATTAATGATTACATATTTTTACATAACATGATATAGTTAACTTATTTATTTTGAGATGAGTAATTCATACGTTGTATTCCCCATCTCAAAATGGGACCATAGTAGTGGGATTATCATAGAGATGTAACCTTCCATTTACAATTTTTTAAGAATTAGAAATAAATCATAGGTTATAAAGGTTCAAATTATCAGTTTGTTCAAATCATGGGATAAATGTTTATAGATTTTGACATATTTTTTGGGAATATGTAATGCATATGCGCACATTTTATAGGAACATGTTATATGTTTTTAGATTTTTTAGATTTAGTATAAATGAGATATAGATGAATAACATTATATATCATGTTAGCACCAATGGCATCATATTATGGGGCATATAAATTCCTAATGCACACATTAGTAAGATATTATATATAAGAGCATGGCATTGATGGTACCAAAGGTTACATATTAAAAATATAAGTTTGTCTATAATAACTAATTCTTAATCCTAATAAATGCCCCTTTTCATCTTGAGGTTCAATATCATTAAAATGAGTAGTGTGGTTAAGATTTTGTACCCTCAATGACCTAACACATTCTTGAGGGTTTAGACTTTTATTTTCATAACCCATGGCCCTAGTGTTATTTAATTACCCACTAGGGTATGATCACCCCCAATGATCCAAATGCTTCATTGATAAGCCCAATTCTCTGAATGTTTTAGTAGGAACACAATTATCCAATGTTTTATTAGGAAAAGATGTTCTCCAATACTTCAATAGGAAGCATCATTTTTAGTAGCATCATAGGGGGAAACATAGTTCACCTGTTTACATGTGTATTCATTCTTTACTCTTTAAATTTAAAAAAAAAATCATTTCATATTTAGTTTACATATATGGGCATTTATGTTTGCATGTTCATTTCAAGTTTAATTAGAGTATTATTCACACTTGGAGCCTCCTCCCAAATACAAAGTATTTTATATACACTCAAATACAAATATTTATCCTTGTACCTAATCACTATATTTTATTTCAAAACTAGAATAAAATTGAGAATTTTTGACATGAAAATATAGTATTAAATGCTTGGACAAATTAAAAGCTGACTTATCTTTACCATAGATGACTTGTGCATACCTGTATGACTCTTACACACCCTTATTATCTATTCACATGATTTTATGGGTTTGACACTCGATTTTATATAAATCACCTAAATGAATTCCATAGTCCATGCCTAACCTTTTCATTATCATACTCAAATTATATCCAAATTATTAGATCATTATTCATGTATTTTATATGAGTTTGTCAGACTCAAATGCTTGCAATTTTTTTGACTTGTCTGATTTTTATAGACTTATACTTGCATCAAATAATGGTCATTTTTTAAATTCAAATAATCTTCATGGGTTAGTCTATATGTTTTAGATGTAGGTGGCATGAGAAATCATGCAAATAATCTCATATAAATACATATTAGGTTTAATCTTATAACACTCATCAAAAATAACACATTCAAATATAGTGATCTAAACTTCCAATTCCAAAATCATTCAAAAGGACTAGGTCCTAGCCAAAAATGAAGAACTTAAGCGAAGGAAAAGTTTTCATATGTCAAATGTCAAAAGATATATTATAGGTTATGTATACACATAATTTCCTTAAAATTTATCATTTACTAATGTTTTTTTCTTATAGGAACCTATCAAATTTTAATCTCTCTGAGTGCATGCCTTAAAGGGTACATTGGAAAAGAGGTGGGCATACCTATGGTGTTTCACAAGATATTTGGTCCCTATACCATTACCTAAAACCACTACAAGTCACTTTCATCTAACTACCTAAGAAATTAAAATCCATTCATCAAAATGTATACAATGAATTAGGGTGGATCTTAAACTTGTCCTACTTAGTGAATTATAAGCTTGGAGAAGTTAATCTTATCAAAAAATCATTGCATAGCTATGTATATTAGGACATGACTAGTTTGGATTTGTTAAACCTAACCAAGGGATATCTTACTAAACAACACCAAAGGAGAAGGTTCTAAATCCTATAATCAAATGATACAATGCAATGACCCTAGCTAGTCATATAATATAGTGCTCACTAAAACATATGGAATAAAGGGGGATAGTTAACACCAATAACACACACAAAAAAAAACTCTACTCAAGTCAATATAGAGATAAAATAAGCAAGGAGTAAAAAAATAAACTTATTACTTTATTTAGTATCTATCTATATACATCTAAATTTGCTCACTTAATTTATCATCACTAATATTGCTATTATTTGACACTAATTTCACCTGTCTCATCTAATCTCATTTATCTCTTCTAATTTATCATAATATCACTCCTTATAGTCATTTATCTAACATCCACCTTCATTATTCTTCATCCACTAACCTTATATTATCCCCACTAATCTATTCATTCTTCTAATCATTTATTATCCACTAATTAATCCCACTTTTCTAATATTTTAGAATATAAAATTCCCATGACCCACCTACCCTAGCCTATTCCTAAGCTCTCCTACATCCGTAGTCCCTAATCACATATTTAATCACCTAATAATCTTATTTATCCATGCTAATATTTATAGAATTCTAAAATTCTAGAATCATCTCTATCTTATCAATTCCTCTCTAGAAGCCTCTATTCTAGAGGATTCCAAGGAATTTTTAATTCCTTGAATAATCCTCCACCATTGGTCCTCTTCATCCCAACTTTGAATATTGGCCATTGATATTCCCTCCATGGCCTATTTAAACAAACCCATCCTCCATAGCCAAAATAAAATAATGAATCCATAAAACCTCCATGTCAATCAATGCTTTCAAAATCATTGATCAAGTCAACATCATGATAAACATCTAAGTCTTTGGTAATCAATCCATAATCAATCATCAACTAATTATTTCTCATACCCTGATGATGGTTCATGGAGTGTGAACTGAAACATTGGTAAAAAAACTACAACATGGTTTTTTCTAAAAAATTCACTAACTAATCAATGGATTATGGAAATACTATCTCACTTATCAATAAGTATTTTTCTTGTTTTACATCTTGTTTAGAGAATTTATATTTAGGTTATAATGTTGGTTTTAATGTACATTTTGCTTGCATTACAATATAATGGCTTTAAATTATGAATTAGATTGATGTTTTGAGTGATTTTGGTTGATTTTCACATCTAAATCTCATTGCTAAAAATTTTCATCTTACATTTGGAGACCACAGTGGGAGCCCTCCACTTGAATTGATATCTTGTGTTCTAAGTGTGTTATTCAAGCTTGGAAGTCAGATTGAAGCTAGATTGTGGTTCAATATTTTAAAAATATCATGTTTCAAGTGAAAATCGGTATTGATCTGCAAAACATGTCATTGTATAGGCAATTTTAACCTTGACAGTTGTAGTTTTGAACAAACTACCAACCTTAACCACTAACCCTTTACCTTTTTTTGGTAGTTATATGAATTATTACAAAACCACATCTCTTAAAATGTAATTTTGATTCTTACATGTGGTTCCTCCCCAAGACATGCATTTTTGACATAAACACAAAATAATTAACCTATGTCTAAAGGTTTCAATTTATAACTATGTTTTTTTCTCTATTTGACTATTGTCTACTCATAGGGATGGGAAGATGCTGCCTAGATCAACATCAAACATACAAACACCCATTTTTACCATTTTGTGTAATTCCACATGTCTATATAAGTGATATTTATCACTAATTATAGTCTGCATACTTTGCACATTTTGACTATTCAATATTTATTATAAAAAAATTAATCCATGCAATATCATAGTTCATAAAAGGTAATATTAGCTCCTAGAGTCAGTTTTACACACATATAATCAATTTTGATAAAAACAGGTTAAATAATATGTGTCTAGTCAAGTATCAAATATAGTTTTGTTTTCATAATTTTGAACATATTTTGAACATTCCATAAATATTTTTAATCACCTTTTATATATTTTAATTTTTTTGTTGAAATTTTTTGTGTTTTCCCTAAGCTACAAAATCACATCTCATGATCTAAAGTATTGATTTTGACCTGTGGTATTGCCTCAGCATAAGTGGTTTTGCTAAACCATGAAGTTAATGTTAGTTGACAACTTTCAAAACTGTATATCTGAAAAAGGAAGTATTTATTCTGAGTTGCATTATTACACTAACCATAGGTGGTTTTACCTAATTACACAATCATTGTTAGTTTAACTATTTGCAAAACTACATATCCTAAGTTGCAGTTTTGACTTGTCAGTTATGGTATTAATTATTTATAATCAATTTTTAATATATGTATATATGGTTTTGATCAATCTAGTATCAATTTTGCATTCATTTTGTGCCTTAAAATTATCCTTTCTTGAGTGTTTTTTAGGATCTTTTTATGAATTTTTAGTCATTCCAAGCATTTTGAAAATTCCAAATTGTGTTTGGTGTTGGGGGTGTTTCCCATTGACATTATTAGTAGCATTTTACATTAACCCTATAAGGGGAACTAACCCTTGACTCTATTGGGGGCTAATACCCCTAGACCCTCACATCATGGCCACTCATCCAAAAAATTTATAGTGAAAAAACATGATTTTTTAGTGTTTTTATTAAGGCTTATCGGACTAATATTTTGTTTCTTACAGGGGTGAATCTAGTGGAAATTTTGTCTTATTAACATCCTTTCTTGTAAGTCATATTTTTATCTAACATCTTGTCTTTTAGGTTGCCCCTCAAGATTTCTAATTGAAACTACTAATCACTTGCTTTATAGGTCACGTGTCAAAGATATTTTGGCATTTTTAAAAATCATCTTGTATATATTTTTGTATTTATGACATATAAATTAATAATTTAGTCAACTTTTTATCTTCTTGTCTATACCTGAGGGATACAATGGTGTATGCTTTCCTCCCTACATCCTAGCGATGAGTCTTAATTATAAAAAACTACTAATAATACATCTCATTTCTTTTTTCAAGGTAAACATGATGTGGAATTCACACCCACACACTTGCCATAGTCTTGGGGTATAGTGACTATGGATTTCACCACCACACACTAATACACACTCAGTGTTCTAGTGGAGTATAAATATCTGGGACATCTATTACTAAGATAAGTGGTTGACCCCATATAGTTCTTCCATGAAGGGTAAGAGTTAATTCTTTGAACCATGCATTAGATAACACCCTACACAAACTTAGGCCCCATTGTACCTAGTGTATATCAAGGACTCCCTTAAAGAGCATGTGTAACCTAGTTTAGGACCTATCAATTGTAACAAGAAAATTATTACTAGAGATAGCATCAGCTTCTAAGTGATCATAAAGTGTAGATAGGCTTAATAGGGTTTAATATATTTCATAACAAGTCATCGACCTACAATCTCACCCATAAAGTCATTACATAGTGTAATCATCGAGTTACACTCCCAATCAGTTTACTAATATTAAGATTATGGTTTGTTTGATTTGGTGAGTGATGTGCTAGACCCATATTGTTTATGAGTTGAGTCAACCTTTTAACCAAACATATACATACCTATCTAGGTATCTTTCACATATCCTCATCTTGTACATATTATCTTTGTACATCCTTTTAAATATTGTCTCATCTTGCATCTTGTACTATGTCTCATATTAATCACATCCTAGTTTACTCTCATCCACTTATCATTAGTCATACCCCTATCACCTGCATATTATAATAAATTCTTTTCATTCATGTCTTATAATAAGTCCACCTTATCCATAACCAATCACACATCGCCTTGACTTAATCAGTCTCCCATGTTTAAACCAATCATTTATCTTGATCTTGGCTTGCTTAGTCACCTTATCCACCATCTTATCAACCTATCCCATTCCTAGTCCTTACCTTGTCATCCCCTTGTCTATACTAGTCTTCATGTCAAGTCTATAGTCATACTTTTTTCCTCATCCACATTGATAAAAAATTATTGTCATATCAAGGTCCTCATCATTAACTTTCTTGTGTCTCATCAAGTTTGAGTCATAATCATAATCAACCTATTAATCCAATCATCTCATCCTATTTGAGTCAATCATCTTAGTAATGATTTAGTCTTATTCCAATAAAAATTTAGTCAAAATCAATCTCTCAATCTAGTCTATCTCCTTGTTGAATCTTAGAGCTTGGCATAGGTCACCTAGTTGAATCAATTCAAAATCATTAATGTCTAGCTCACATCCTAAATTGGTCTACTTAAATATTGTCTTATCCCATCAAACATCTCATTTAGTCAAACTTGAGATAGGACTAAAGTAATCCTTTTTCTAAATTTGTTCCACACATCCCTTACATTTTCCATTTAATACCCTACACCTACCAATTAGGGTTGACAAATCACATCATTTATACTTTATCCATTCTTGATCCATGGCATTCAAAATAGATTTTATCAATACCCTAATTGAATAATTACTCATAGCCAATATGGATGTCCTCATCTCTTGACTTATTTAGATGAGAATTCCACATCCTAAAGACTTTGACCCTATCCACCTAACATTACCTCCAATCTGCACCCATCCATGTCAAATAACTCTTAGTCTTCACACCACCAAATTTGATTAAAATCCTCCATCCATTAGTCATAGCCAATTGCTTACCCCTTCCTACTATAACAAATCTAATCCTATCCTAGCTACCTCATCGAATAATCCACCCTCCCAATCATGTCATCAACTATCTGATCCAAAGTCCAATGCTTCCACCTCTAAATCCCTAAGTAAAGAGAGCCCCTATACTCCTCTTCCTATATCCTCATAAGTTATATTCTACAAATTTGTTATCATTGACATGATGGTCCATCCACCTATATGACATCTTAATCCTTATAATAATAATCCCTCATAATATAATGCCAACCACTATTGTATATATCACCAAAGTAACATACCATTAATTGATGTTGTAATTTACAGAACTATGTCCAAGACCTCATTGATTATGGTGACATTAAAATTTAGAATGAATTAAATAAGTCTAAATCCATGGGTGAACAAGAAGAGGTATTCCAAGATTCCATTCTCAATCATGATCAAGCCCTTTCATTTCCTATGCAAGGTCAAGACACCCCTCCCTCTTCTATAGTCCCCCCATCTTTGATAACTCCTCCATCGAAGATGAGTCTGTTCCTCATGATCCTAGTCCTCACTTCTCTAATGAGTCCTTCCATGAGCATATCTTTTTTGAATCCATTATTCCTTAATCATCTTACCCTCATTCATCATATCATAGACCCCACATTAAGAGGTCACTTGAAAACAATAAAACTTATACTATATGCTTCATGCCATCATAATTAATAGTAGAGTCAATGCCAATTTTATCAGCATCAAGATCATGTTCAACACCAACATCTAAATCAAATTCCTCATTAGAAACATCATCTCTCTTAGATATTAAAACAAATGATGACTATACCTACCCTTTTGAAGATAACTCTAATTTAGATGACAATCAGTCACCAAACATATTTTTTGATCCCAATCAAGATGATCAAGTCATAACTAATTTATTATGAGCTTTATCTACTCAAGATGGTTAAAGTGAATCTGCTCATACATCAGATGCATGTCTTAGTTATCCTTTTGCTAATCTTGAGGAAATTTTATCTGATTTCAAAATTGAGTCTCCTAAGAACCTCTATGAGGACTATGTTTCCCAATCACCACTCATCGACCTCATCCTACCATCTCCACCACCTTCATCCATCATAGACCCCTTTATTCCTATCAATGATCATTTAATCACCTCCCTCCATACATATTAATAGTAACATACATCATTGGACTCTTCCCCAAGTAATATAGCATGTGCCAAAAATATAAAGGTTTAAGATAATATTCAAAAAGTCATATATAATGATCAAATCACCTTTGATCCAACAAGTCAAAATCAATAAAAGTCAAATCAACAATCTATAAAAAATTGTCTTCCCCTAGTGAAAATATCATTTAAGCACTAAGGGACTATCAATGTCAAAATAATCATCATCTATCAAGATTAACCTCCTCTGGTGAATCCCAAAATTAGGCATCAAGGGGTACTCAAAGTCAAATCTAATTCATAAATCACAATAATGTCAAAAACACTATCAACACGGGTGATAATCCTTTAAATAATCAGATCAAAGAAGAATCATGTAATCCAAATGTCTTGGATCTCTTATAGTCCTTTTTTAATTGACACCAATCAATTGTTGAACATCTGCCATGTCTAATGATGTGTGTAAATTCTAGTCCCTCTTCTCAATAACCCATCACACCTTCATCTCATGATCCTATCATCTATATTTAAGTCTAATATACCTTCATCAACATGATGATCTAATCCAATCCATACCTCACATCACCTTCTCAGGAAACATTGCCTCATATAGGGGTGATGAAGATACCTAAACTATATGTCTAGAAGAGTATCAATCAAGATTTAATAAAGGTCACATGAACCTCGATACAACTAGCATCAACAATATGGTCCTAACATCACATCTCTCTATAATAGGTGTTGGTTAAATATCATAAAAATGTCTACATATTACATCTCACCCACCTCTAATAAATCAATATGACATTACCAAATAAAAAAATTAAAACTATAAAAAAATTAAAATAAAAGTAAAATAAAAATTAAAAAATCATTCATCCAATGGTGAAAACCAGTCTTCTGGTGCCTTGAGAAAGTACCATGGTGAAGACTAGTTCTAGCATCATGATAAAATAATCTATTATCAACATGATACCTTAATACTTGGGGGTAAATCCATTACATCCACATAATCTCCTTTATCAATCCCATCCATATCATACATTTTTATCCTATCCCTTGGTCCATTGTGTGTACCCATCATCCACCCTCATATCATGCATCCTATTATATCTATCCTTCCTTCCCATCTTAACCTTCTTAAGGGCATGGAAGAGGTCTTGAGAACTATTATTGAATCATCCTAGAATATCTTGCAATAAACACTTAGGTAACTAAATATTTGTTTCCTTCATGATGTGGCCATTGGTAATCCCTAGTCCATTAGTCCTTGGTCCTCATCTCATTTTCATCTTCCCTCTCATCATTTTTTCATACCATACATTATTCCATGTATATTTATCATGGTTTTTAGGCTTGTTATTACCTTTGATAATAACCCCATTTGTATAGTGTACACACATATTCTAAAAACCCTAACAACTATAAAGTTCACAAAAATCCCAAAAACATCAAAGTTGTCTTATCCTGTGTCATCTTTTCATGAATATCCTGCTCATCTTATCATATTTACTAAGTCATACATATCATCTTGTTATATCTTATTGTCATCTTGTATTATCATATGTCCTAGATATCCTAGTCATCTTATCTAAAGTCTTATCAGTCTTATCATTTTATCATCTTGCCTTGTCTCAACCTCCTATTTTTTTTAATCTTATGTCCTAATTCATATGTATCATCTTGTCATATCATATTATCATCTTGTCTTATCATATGTCCTAAATACACTATTCATCCTATCTAAAGTCTTATTAGTCTTATCATTTTTTCATCTTGCCTTATCTAAACCTCCTATTCATATTGTCTTATGTCTTTTGTATCATTATCCTAATCAAAGTCCCTAGTTTACTCCAAGTCCATACCTTGTCCAAGTTCCCATCATTAATTTGAGTTCACATCACAACATGATGCTCAGCTTAGTCTAACTCATCACCTAATCAACCATCATGTTGACTCTCATCATGATAATTAGACAAGACACAATGAAACTGCATGTAGATACTTGTGTGTGTTACTTGTTTGCTCTATGTTCTTTGACTTATTTACATATATTTTGTCATGTATATAAATGATTGTCTTGTTGATAATTTATTCATCCATGTTTATATTTGGTCTTGAATCATAAATATTTTTATCTATTAGGTAATGAACAAGGATGCTATGATGACACTAAAATCTACAATGATGCTTTTATGTACCCTCGATGATGCAAAGTTCACTAATTTCCCCTTTTTACACACATTATCATAACATCCTCTTGATCATACTTATATCATGGGGCATACTTCCAATTGACATATCTATCAAATTTATTAGAATATGATGAGTCTTATTACAATAATGATGGCTTGATCATTTCTCCTAATATATTAAATAATCATAATCCCATCATGAAGTTGATTATCCACTCATCTAATATCCAATAATTTATCCTAGTATAACATTTGAGTTGCATAATTTATCTAAAAATTAACATGTCTAACATCTACCATAATCATCCACTTCTAGTCTATCCTATCATCTATCATCTAGTTTGAACTGCATTGGCCTAAGGCCTTTTTCAGACTATGTAGGCAATGCTTAGTCACACACTATGTCTATGGTAATCTCAACCACTTTCTCCTCTTCTATACCATTTTTCATCACATCACTCTTATCCTTCATTACCCTCAAGTCTTGCATCTATCAAATATTTGAGATATAATATTAATCATTAATCAATTGGTATATTTATCAATCACCATCCACATAATCATCTCCCTAATATTTTTTTCAATCATTCAGAGCTATTGATTGGGCCTAAAAAATAATAAAATCCATATTTTCCTCTACTAGTCATACATTATCACTGATTAGTCAATTTATGATTTAAATTTTATAGTTTCCTCCTTGGATTGGGGCATTACTAGGACCATAAATTTAGGTGTTATTTTTGGGGGAATCATCACTATTATTTACATGATGGATCATTAATTTGATGTAATGAAATATAATTCTTACCCTTCATATTTTGGTCATTTGATCATATCATCACCTTCATCTTACGTCTCAACTTAAGATTTGAGTTTCATTAATCATTAATTTTATCATATTAGTCTTCTTGGTCTGTAGCTTTCCCTGACATGTGTCCTTAGTTGGTGTATGTATAAAGCTTGTGGCCTTGTGTCTTTTCATCATCATGTTATGGTTTACTCCCACTTGATATGTGTATAAAACTATGACAAAGTCATTCCCACTCCCTGTACATATATCTTTTCTAGGGGCATCATCATTTTATAGTTCACTACTTAGGTCAAGTTCATCTTCTTCGTCATCTATCATATGTCTATCATCCTATCCCCTTGTCTAATCATTGTATCACATCCCTTATTTTTTTTAATGGCCATCTAACTCCTTCCTCCCTGCATGTCCCCTCGATGGGGAATCAGACCACTAACATCATTTACTAACCTTCATCCATAAGTGTCTTTCTTCTTTGAAAGACCATTACTCCTTTCACTTCATCCACTCATAATGACCTTTCAAAGATGGGAAAAATTTATACATTTTAATTTTCTCACTTCATTTATTATCACTAATATTACTATTATTTGACACTAATTTCACTTATCTCTTCTAATTTTATCCTAATATCACCCATTATAGTCATTTATATAACATCCCCCTTCATTATTATTCATCCAATAACATTATATTATCCCCATTAATCTATTAATTCTTATAATCATGTCTTATCCACTAACTAGTCCTACTTTTCTAATATTTGGGAATTTAAAATTCTTGTGACCCACCTACCCGAGCCTATTCATAGTCTCTCCTACATCCCTAGTCCCTAATCACCTAATGATCTTATTTATCCACCATAATGGATTATATAAATCTCCAATTCTAGAATCATCTTTATATTATCCCTTCCTCTTTATAAGACTCTATTCTAGAGGCTTCAATTCCTTAGATAATCCTCCACCATTGATCTTCTTCATCCCAACTTTGAATATTGGCCATTGATTTTCCATACATGGCCAAAATAATAGAATTAATACATAAAAATTCAATGCCAATCTATGATATCAAAATTATTAATCAAGTTATCATTATGCTAAAAAATTTAGTCTTTGGTAAGCAATCCATAATCCAATCTCCATCTATGATCAATAAGTTTTTTTCTTGTTTTGCATCTTGTTTAGAGCATTTAAATTTATGTTATAATGTTTGTTTTAATGTCAATTTTTTACTACATTAGAATATAATGACTCTAAATTATGAATTAGATTGATGTTTTGAGTGATTTTATCTAATTTTCACATCCAAATCTCTTTTCTTGAAAATTTCATCTTACACTATCTACCAAATGAAAGAGTAAAAGTTAGGAATACACACCTTTGGATTAACTTGTCATGCCTCAATATCTCCCTTGGCCAATGGTTATTTTAAAGAGTTTGTTATGGATTTGTAAGAATCACACTATAGAAATCATCTCTAGGTTAAAAGGCCTATACTTTACATCCAACACTTTCCCATAGGACAAAATTCTTTCCTTCCAAGGCAAAACCTTAATAAATGACTCATCAAGTATAGAAATAATAGATTTGTGAGATGTAACAATATGAAAATGAATATTTATCTCTCTTGGATTGAAGTGAAGGTGGTATTTATAGCCAAGTAACACCTAAACCCTCCCAAAGTCTAGTCAATAAGATTGCCCAACTCAATTTATTAGGTAGGATAAGTATCCATTAGGTCTCAAACTAAGTCAACTAGGATTACTTAGTTCCATGATCTACATTGAATCCCTAACATGAACAAATTGGATGACATAGTAGTAAAATGAATAAAGCTGATGTGTGCTTAGTCAGGGGCTATTTTGGATGGGGAATTGCTTAGATGAGTGGGTAAATATGTTTTAATTGCTTAGGGAGTTGAATAAAATTGACTTTTAATTGTTTTAGTAATGGTATAGGGACCAACAATATTATAAATCACTAATGGTCCACCCACACCTTTCTTAGTGTGTCCTTTAAGGTGTGCACTCAGAGAGATTGAAACTCAACAAGTGTTTACAAGAGAAAAAGTGTTAGAATATGATAAAGTTTAAAATATTATGTATATAGGTTGCATTTGTTAAAGGATCACCATTTCACTCATACACCTAACTAGGAGAACTACAATATTTTTGACTTATATTTATATTATTGGATATGTAGGAAACACTCAATCATTTATTAACAAGTGATTGAGGTTAGCTCAACCCATACTATTCCCTTTTTCATGCATAATCCTAGTGTAAAAAGTGGACCTAAGGTTTTAAAGAGAAGGAAAAGGGTTTTTAGATACCACACACATAATGAAACACTAAGATCACACACATACATATTACAAGTAGGAATAATGGCTTGTACTTAAACAAAGAAGCATAGTTCATATATGGTATCGGTTGAGGCAATCGTGTACATAATTTTTTTTTTTTAATAACCTATTCTAGACAATTAGTTCATGATTTGAGCAACCAAAAATATAATTATAACCCTTCGATAATATACATTCAATTTTAGATCTGCATAAAAGAAAAAACATTCTAAGTATCTTAATAATTAGGTCATTTCTATCTAGCATAAATAAAATTATTCTAGGCATATTTTTCCTTTTAGATATAGATTTGTGTATCATTTTTATATTTTACATAATTTTAATAGTGTATACACTTAATATTTAGTCTTTTATAACTTTACTGATACTTAATTTTATAGGGGCTTATTAACACATCAATGTCCTTGAGTGTATAGATTAAGAGTGTACCAGTAATTGGATGGGATCAAATTATGGTACCTTGTGATAGATTTTTACATACTATTATATAAAACCTTCATTACTATTATCCTAACCTCCTTTGAGTCTCCTTTCATCTTGCATATTCATCTAATTTTTATTTAATTTTTTTAAATCCATCATATCCTATTGTATCAACCATGTTGATATAATTGGTTTTATAAAATTATGAGTCTTTCCTTTCTATAATCTATTGTATCATCTTGGATAATATAATATTATATCAATCGACATATTCTAACTGTATTGGTATGGATGGTATCATTGGCTTAGATTTCAAAGTTAGTTTTGCATATTAGATTCATATGTATAGGGCTCATATTTAGATCCCAAATAGATATAACACAGTCATCTTATTTATTTTTGCTCACACTTCTTCTCTTAGGTAGTATTTGGAGGATTTATAGGCTTAGAGTGTTATCTTAGAGGTTCAGTCTTATTATGGTCTTTGAAACTCAATATGATAAGTAGAACCGAGGAGGTAAATCTAGTATTTGAAGTCCCAAACTAAGGATACTTATGTTTTCATCTTTCAATTTTAGGTATTCAACCTACAATATCTCTATAAAATTTATACTTGACCAAAGTTGGAGATTAAAGTGTCAATGAGTCCACCCAAGCATAAGTATCTCTATCCCTAATCTCTTTCATTTATATACTTAGTAAATTAGATATTTTTTTATTTATTATTATTTTGAATGTATGTGGTCATCCTTGTTTATGTTCTTCCTTATTTCAAATAATCTAGTATATATAAGGTTACTTAGACTTGCCATTATCATCTTAGGTTGCATATACCACCTGAAGGCTGACCATTGCACCACTTATATTCTAGTTAGTTTAGTACTTTTACCTATCTAAGATCTAGGTTACCCTTGTAAATCAATTTATTGTATGTAGTATCCTTATTATATCTTTGATACACCCCTTTATTACAAACCTTTACTATCATTATTACAATAATTTATTTATATTTATCCCTGGTGAGAGATATACCCCATGTGATAGCCTTAGGATTTGGAACACTTTCCTCTTATAATTTGAGTGTAGATAACCCTATACCTGGTCTATGGTTATTTTAGGTCCTTACCCATTCATCCCATTATGCATAGGCTCTATTTTTATGACCTTATTCAAACCTTACTCTATTGAGATAAATATGATAGTTATAAGTTATCCTAGTTCATACATACACTTTATGATTATACTATAAATATTCAAGCAAACAAGTATACAAGTGATCAAGACTATGGTCACAAAGTGCATGTGTTCTAAATTTCACATCTATCTTAATTTTTTAAATATTTAACTTAAACTAAGATGATTTATATAGGGTACGTATATATTCTAAATATTATTAGGTTGTGTTATTTCATTTGAATTATTTGGGTGGTTTAAAATGCTTAGGAATGGATTAATTAGCTTTCAAAATGTTATAATGTTAGAAGAATCTATAATTTATGTTTATTCTTGCTTATTTATATATAGATGTATATGTGTGCTAATAATTAGGAACATATTTAATCGTTAATATGTCAATACTTCTTCAAAGTAAAATGTTGTTAATAAAATATGCATTGTGTTAAATGTATAAGATGCCTAATCATAGTAAAGTAGGAAAAAGGGATAAATTAAGGATTTTATATCTATGGTGTATCTTCTCTTAGGGATGAATGTTTTGTTGATAATAAATTAGGCATTATATTTTTGAGTTTCCATTTCTCATTAGCAGACAAACCTTTGCCTTTATGTCTTTAATGTGACAAAAAGAAATGAGGTCATTCATAAGGAAAGAACTTGTTACTATTGAAAGTTAAAATAAACCTACTTGATATAAATATTGATAATGGAATTTAATTCCAAAGGACTCAACCTTAGGTTATGAAGATTCTAAGGTAAGAAAGAGTGAATGTTTTAACATATAAAACTTTAGTCATAATATTAATAATTTTGGCATTATGTTACACCTTAACAGGTGGTATTTATAACAAGTACTTTACATTTGAATAATATTCATAGGCCATTAGTAGAACACTTGAGACAATAATAATTTAAGTCTCATAGTATTTTTAACAAGATAAATACCTTTATGATTATATCTACCAAAGTTGACAAGTTTGATTTACATCAATAAGACTATTGGAGGCCCAAGGTTATAGTAAAGAAGTCTCAACATCCTATCAATCCCTTAAATCTTTATAAAATCCATTATAGGATATTATGGATGTTAAAATGGATTATCATAGGATGTGTGTTGTGATTTTGGCAAATAGAAGTAGAATTAGGGAAATTACATTAGGCCATGTGAAATATTGAGATGTATATGTGATCGTGTATTAGAAAACTAAAATAATACTATGAACATATATGAGATTCATAATTAGTTCATGAAAAAATTATTACCTAAGAGAATGTTTTCTTAATGTGATTATTGGTGAGGAGTCATATTTACATTTAGTGTCACCTAACTCATCCATGGATGGTGTTTCATAGTGATTAGGCAAAATAGGTTGAAGTTTAGTAATTGACTATGATAGATGTATTCAATTTAAATCATGGCTTTTACATATTCAGTTGCCACTTGAAATAATAAAGGATAAATATTTTTCCCCATAGACTAAAATGTCATTTCAAGCTTCCTATTCATTAATTAGAGTTTCTTGTGTTAATTTGGTTCACACAGATAAATAAAATGATCTCCATGAAATGAGTGTCCCTGATGGTTCCACATTTCACATTCATGATACCATGGAGAAACATAGTAAATTCCCCCTTTTATTTTAGTAATTTACATAAATTAAATATGTGATATTAATATGCCATGACTGTGACAAATCTCACCATCCCATTAACTTAAAATTGGTCTCATTCTGCATAGGATTTAAGGAAAGATCACTATGCACATGGATCCATGACCTTATTTAATCAGGTTAAATGTGTGTATAACCTTTTAGGTTAAGACATAATGGTTTGAATTTTATTATTCAATTATAATGTGATGTGATTAATATGGAAACCTATACATGATCATTCCATGTGTCAAACATATCGTATCCATGTATGTAGACCCATATTGAGGAGCATAGTGACTTTCATTTATGCAAGGCCTACAAATGCATGATATTATAAAATTAAATTAAAATTGTGAATTGATGTATTTTTGAAGTTGTATACATATAATATTTTTAACTTTTATCAAATATTGATGCTTTACATATTGTAGAAACCAATTATGACTCAATCTCTTTGAGTGCATTCCTTAAGGGGTGCATCGAGAAAGGGGTGGGTAGACCTTTGGTTCTTCACAAGATTTCTTTTCCTTATTGCCATATTATTTCAAATTTATTCATATCATAAAACCTTTCCCTAAGCTATTTTTCCTCCATTGCACAATATTCTAGCCTTTTCCCTCTTTTTATCCTTCACTCCTTACCTTATCACTCTTTTGACCTCTTCAGCCAACTAGGTCAACTTGGTCGACCTAGTGTGTTTTGAGGGTCATTTAAGCTCTTTAGGTTTATTATCATACTAACCGACCTAGCACAAACTTTAGGCATTAAATCAAAAATGTACTAGGTTGACCCAGTCAACCTAGTAAAGCCAACATGTCTGAATGAGTTTTGGGTAACATACTATTATATATACAAGATCATTTTAGTCATTTTCATAATAATGCAATAAAGAGTTATTATTAACTCGTACTTCTTCACAATTTGCTCTTCCACCATTCTAATTAAGAACACTTAGCTTAGGCTTCTTATTTGGATAATCTAGTCTTGTGGATAGGTCTTGGATGTTTGGCCTAAAAAATTTATCCTTATGAACCACAACAACCTCTTGTGAATCCTTATTGGCTAAGGGAGACATTGAATCATGATGGGTTCACATTCAGGTAAGTATATTCTAACATTGTTCTCTTCTATTTTAGTAAATAAAAGTAGCATAAGTGTTAGATCAAATAATATTGCTCTTCATATTCTATGTATTAGAGTGTTAATAATACTTAATTTATTTAAAGTTACCTATACATATTTGATTGCTTTGAATCTAACCCCTCACATTGTGCCACAAGCTTTGGTGCACATTATATTAGTTTACTTTTATTTTTATTAGAATAGTCTACTTTATTGTTTATTAGTATAAGTGAAATATCAAATCATAGGACTCTTTTAGGGTTGTTATGAAATTGTGTTAAACTTTAGGCTTTAGAACCCTTCCTAGCATGATATGGTGTGACAAGTGGTACAAGCAATCCCCTAATTGGGTATAGCGGATCCCCATATTGGTCATGCTCTAACTTAACAAATGTATAACAAATCAAAAGTGTATGTGTGCTCTATCTTACTTAATCTAGGATTAATTCATTATACATCATGAAATTTATATTGCATACATACTGGTGAACCCTATTTGAATCTTATCCCACTGTTGGTTGGATTGACTTCACATTTCCATTTTTGTTTCTTTTCATGTTAATGTTTGTCTTCACTTTGGCTTTACCTTCATGATACATTCTGATCATCCAGATGTGAATCATATGGAACCACTTGGATTGTCTTCATGTTTACATTTTTGTTTCCTTTCTTATTTAGCATTATCTTTACTTTGGATTCACCTTCATTACATACTGGTCAACCCGATGTGAATCCTATCCCACTGCTGGTTGGATTGTCTTCACGCCTCCATTTTTATCTTTTTTTTCTTAGTATTTTTAGGTTTTCTTTCACTTATTTCATTATTTTCATCATTCTTATTATCATAATTTTTATCACTTATTTATTCCATATTTTCATTCTATATGTCATCACGAATCTAGCACATTTTATAGTTTTTAAAATGGATGAATAGAATAAACGATATAGGTAAAACAAAAACCTTACACCTGTCTATTGTACTAGGTCGACCCTATCGACCTACCATCATTTTCAGCCTCTATTCACTATACTAGGTCAACCTAGTCAACCTAATATAGTTTTACAACCCTAATTGCTATGCTAAGTCGACCAGGTCGACCTAGTACTATTTTCTCTC
Source organism: Torreya grandis (assembly GCA_037957365.1). NCBI lineage: Eukaryota > Viridiplantae > Streptophyta > Pinopsida > Cupressales > Taxaceae > Torreya > Torreya grandis. Next base: position 3,534,516 of record JARHVA010001214.1, read on the forward strand.
TTCTATGCTTTCTAATCTAGCTTTTTGCTTTATATCTGACTTAATTCTCTATTTGTCTAACTTTTTTCTTTATCTTTGTCTATTATTCTTATTGCTTATCATTCTTTTCCTTTTATCCTCAAACATCATGTCCCCCATTAGAATATTCTTGGACAACCTGAATCCATTTAGACACTATATGGGGTTCTCTTTTGTTCTTATCTTTTCCTATCTTTTCTTTTTCTTTTTAGCTATTAGGGCATCTTGTGATGCCCATCCACACATTACTTTAGCATTTGGATCATCTTGTGATGCCGACCCACATATTTAGATGTTGGGGCATATTGGAATTCCCATCCCTATATCCACTTACCCTTTGGGGCATCTTGTGATGCCCATTCTTATTTTCCATTACATGCTACTAAACTAATTCAACTCCAAGAAATCTTCTGAGACACATAGGCTTGTATCTCACATGTTCATCATTGATATAGATGTTAATGTAGGACCATTTCCTTCTTATCATGCTAACATTTTTTTAGGTTACTTCAACACGAATCTCTCCTTCTACAATAGTTGCCTTTCTTTCCCAAACCTTTAGTCTTCCCATTTGGTCTTTTGGTTTCTTGATGTACCATAGTCTTCATTATCTTATTTTTCATTCTCCTTTTATTTGCTAATTTTGATTTAGCAAATCTTGGGTTTTTCTTTTGTGAGTTAATGTGTAAGACCATGGATAGGACCTGACATCCCTCACAAAACCATCATATTTTATCTATATTCTTTCTCATTTTGTTGCCTTCCAATGCTATTTTAGCATCCTTTGGATTTTTCTTTATGAAATTATTTGTAAAAAGGCTCCCTTAAATTTTTTTACTAGTACCCTCATGGGTCTCTCTTTTGTGAATTGCAGTATAAGACCATGGATAAAACCTGACCCCCATAAAATTACCATTATTTTAATGTTATTTTTTATCCTTGTTATTAGACTTTAGCTTTTGTTTTTTTTGCTAGATGGAATTTGCACAAACAATCTATGCTAGCATGTTTTCCTCCATTTCCCTCAATCTTATGATAAGGAATCACACTTTATTATCATTGTATTCCTCTTTTTGCACATTGTCACATTTTTTTGTAATTTTAAGCAATTTAAATTATTATATGTGTCATTCCTCTTGATAGCCCCTTTTTTTCACTTCCACATTAGATAAAACAACTTTGAAGTCAAGATAGCACTCTTATTTTACCTGGATTTACGAGACTCTTAGACCCCATGATCTTTGATGTTCTCTCTCTTAGAAATATTGTCCAAAGTTTTCAAATGAAAGTCATATTTGGAACCCATGTTTGGTTTTCCAAATCCATACAGAGGAGGAATAAAAAAATCCATAAAAAAATTTAAAATCCAAATCATTTTAAAACAAAAGGCAATGATATCTAGAAAGCAAAATACAAAATCCTAAAAGTCAAAATCACACCAAAAGACATGATTTTAAACACATATCCTATCTCTAATTGAATCTCAAACTCCAAAATCAACTTCACATAGATACAAAGTCCTTTGGGGTGTGGTAGGCTAGTAGATCAGATATGGGAATTCAAAAAAATATATGGTGCTACCTACTTACTCATGCAAGTACCCAATCTTTGCAATAGACTGATAGTTTTATAAGGGGTCCTGAAGAATGGGGAACATGTCATGGGGAGGTAGGTCAATGTTACTTTTCATGCATATGTCCTTCATGGGATGATCTATATACTCCATTTATTGACCTAAGACTTGTGTAGCTAAGAGAATTTCCTCAGAGTCCCTAAGGTCAACAATCCTCTTATTTTAACAAACCAAATTTTAGTGTCTTGAATTCAATAAAGAGTTTCTCTACCTTGGTTTTTCCTTCATTATCCCATCTACCCATTCATTTTCCCCCTTGATAGCTAAATTTTGATTTTAAATCTATTTTCCCTCTTCTTTAAATTCCTTATTCATTTCTTAAAAACATGCTCGCACTACTTTATTTCAATTTTATCTATCTTTAGAGCAAAACAACATGTTTGAGAAACTATGGATCACCTTTTTCTTTTACACCATAAATTTTATATTTACTAAACCTACTTTACTTTCCTTATACTGTCTATCATGATTTTTATGTCATGTTATCATGGACACCTGATTTTTCACCCATTTTCCATTGTTGAGGGAGATGTGGATTTTTACTGCTCACTCATCAATGTTGTTTTCCCTTTTATGCACCTTTTTCCATTATTGAGTGAGATCTGGATTGTTATGGCTCACTCATCAATGTTATTTTACCAATTTTTTTTTCCTTTTACCATTGATTTGTCTTGATTATCATTCCTTTTCAAACATATATCTTTGGTTTGAATTGGTGAGTTTTCTTTTTCTTACTTGAGATTTACTTGTTTGAATTGTTTTGTCCTTAGTAGCCTTGGATTTTTGGTTACCTGATTTACTCTTGTTTGACTTGATCTTGTGGTCTAACATGGCACTTCTCACCTAGCCTACCAAATTTCCCAACTACATCCCATCCACATAACACCAGTTATCTTGGCTTTTCTTGCATTTGTTTGTTTTTGTTCCTTAGTTTTGTATTCTTGGGTTTTTCAAAAGCAGTCTTTATGCTAGGCCTACATAATCAAAACTAAAAACATAGATGACAATCATCTTATGATAAAGTTAAGTCAAGTTACACATCAATTTTACTTTTTAGTTATTTAATTTTTAGTTAGTTTACTTTTATATCATTTACTTTCAGTTATTTTATTCTTTTTAAAATAATGCAACTTTAATTAGCATTAGTGTTGCATGTGTCTTTATGTTCTTTCTTAAAGCACCATCCCTAGTTACACCTTAGTGACACATGATGAGCTTCAAGTGGGGCATATGTATACACATAATATTTTTTACTTTTATCAAATACTGATGCTTTACATGTTGCAATAACCCATCGTGACTCAATCTCTCTGAGTGCATGCTTTAAGGGGTGCACCAGGAAAGGGGTGAGTAAATATGTGGTGATTTTTAGGATTATTGTCCCTTATTGACATATTATTTCCAATCCATTCATCTCTTAAAACCTTTCCCTAAGCTATTTCTCCTCCATTGCACAATATTCTAGAATTTTTCTTCTTTCTATCCTTCATTACTTACCTTATCACTCTTTTGACTTGTTTAGCCAACTAGGTCAACCTAATCAACCTAGTGTGTTCTAGGGTCATTTCAGCTCTTTAGGTTCATTACCATACTATCCAACCTATCACAAAATTAAGCATTTGACCAAAAATATACTAGGTCGACTTGGTCAACCTAGTACAACCGACATGTCCGAATGATTTTTGGGTAAGATACTCCTATATATATATATATATATATATATATATATATATATATATATATATATATATATATATATATATATATATATATATAAGATAATTTAAGTAATTTTCATAAGAATGTAATAAATATTTATTATTCACTCATTCTTCTTCACAATATTCTCTTCCACCATTCTACTTGAGGAAACTTACCTTAGGTTTCTTATTTGGAGAATCTAGTCTTGTGGATAGGTCTTGGATGCTTTGGCCTAATAAAGTGATGCTTACAACGCCATTTTCCAAGGGAGATATTTCATCATGATAGGTTCACATTTAGGTAAGTATATTCTAACTTTTTTCTCCTCTATTTTAGTAGATAGAAGTAGCATAAATGTTGGCTCGAATAATAATACTCTCCATATTATATGTATTAGTGTGTTACTAATAATTACTTTATTTGAAGTTCCCTATACATATATGATTGCTTTGCATCTAACCCCTCACATTGTGCCACAAGATTTGGTGTGCACTAACTTAGTTTAATTTTATTGTTATTAGAATAGTTTAATTTCTTGTTTATTAGTATAAGTGAAATATTAAATCATAGGACTCTTTAGGGGTTGTTGTGTGATTATGTTAAATTGTAGGCTTTGGAACCCTTCCTATCATGATATGTTGTGATAAGTGATACAAGTGGTCCTCTAATCGGGTCTAGTGGATCCCCATATTGGTCATACTCCTAATTAACAAATGTATACCTAATCAGAAGTGTAGGTGTACTCTATCTTATCCGATCTAGGATTAATTCATTGTGCATCATGAAATTATGATTGCATACAGAAGTCACGAAAAAGATAGATTTTATGGAGGCCACATGAACTACAAAGTCACTTGTATTTTATTGGGTGAACTTTCACTGGTCTTAATTTATAGTGTGGCATTAGCTCATGTTTTAGTGTCCATAGAATAATTTTATTATAAATTGGTTTCAACAGTTTTTTAATGGGATGTATGCAGCCCTAGGTGAGGCCATGTGGTACCCATCTTGGTGTTAAGCCCAAAACATTCTTTACCTAGTTTTTATTAGGCCTACCTTAGGTGAAATCATATATTCATTAAATTATAGATAATGATATAATCTATTAAGAATCCACATCAAGCCATTGGCCTTGGTCACTTTTTCATGTGATATCACTTGTCATGCATGGGTCATGTGTAACTTTGTGATCATTTAAATATGACAAGTGCATAAAAAAGACACAATATAATATTTTCATCACATGTGATTCGCATAATCTCTCTTTGAAATGGTTTGAATGTGTCGTAGTTGTATAAGGGTATGGATGTGATAAGATACATGTTAGTTTATGGTTTAGTCTATGGCACAGGTCCTAAAAATGGTCTTAGATTTACTAATTAAGATGGACTCTTAAATATTATAAATGGTATTATGACTAGTCAATGGGTTAAAGCTACATGGACTATCATGAGTAAATTCAATAAAAGTCTTAGCCATGTGGGTTTGGTGACGCAACCAGCCTACTCATTTTGAATGTGGTAAACAAATTTGAGTAGACTTCATGAAATTTCCTTGATCACATGGATGTGTGACACTATGGATTCTAGTTTATCTTAAGATAGATTTATGATTAGAATAGTGGTGACACATTATTGTATAGAGGCTATACATACACATTATTTTATAATACGATTATGGTCATTCTATTTATTTATACAATGAATGATTTGACCTATGAACCTTAAGGTTTCATGACTCTTTATGTTGGATTTATAATTATATAGATGAATATAAAACACTTTTCATGGCATTATGGGCATGTAGTTATTATAATACACTATGATATTATAGTGATTAAAAATATGTCTTCATGAATATATATATATATATATATATATATATATATATATATATATATATATTCATGAAGACATATTTTTAATCACTATAATATCATAGTGTATTATAATAACTACATGCCATTTAATGCAAACTATATTGTAAGGGAACAAATATAATTATAGTAACGAGTGACCCCTAAGCCTACTAACAATTTTATATATGATGTCCATCTTGGACAAAGCAACTCTTCAGGTCTTTGTGAGAAATATAGTAGCCCTATTACACTTATGTAGGTTAGCATAAGTTGAT
>JARHVA010001214.1:3542500-3739828 GCA_037957365.1 Torreya grandis
CTATAAATCAAGTAGTTAAACCTCTCTACTCTTCCCTAAAACAAATCATTTACTCTCAGATCAACAAGTGGTTGAATAAGCTACTATTCTAGACTATATTTACATTAAGAAAATAAATCTAAGAAATGATAGAAATAAAAGTAAAACATAATAAACTATAAATGAGAATAAAATATAGAAAAAACACATAATAACATGGGGATTTATTCTATATAAACCCATAGTGGGAAAAATCCAACTAGGTGAGTTAATTTCACTCTCTTTTTCACTATGTAATTAAAAAAATGTAAAAGATATTGCAAAACATGTCCTTCATAAAAAAATATTCACTACTCCTTATTAAAACTTAATGCACAATTATTTTTTTCACCTCTTAGACACTAAATGTACCAACAGTAAAAGAACCACTAAATAGCTAATAACAATTGAATACAAACCTAAACCAAGACCTAATATTTATAACTTGCAATATGAATCCAATTCTAAGACTTTATTGTCTTTTAACTTGCATATAACTTGTATTTATGCTCTCTCATCTTTGAAGTCTACCAAAAATTTCAAATGAAACAAATTTGAGAAGAAGAAATGTTTGCAACCATTCAAATTTTGGTTTTTTATATGATGGTAAAACTATCAGTGTATGCAAACTGGTGGTTTTAAAACTTATGGGTGATTATGAAATGGAAAACTATAATCATTTATGGTTACATAACCACCACCCTGATAATAGTATCAATTATACTATCTTAATAAAACCAAATTTTAGAGATGAAATAGTGTACATTTATCACCATGGAAATGTTCAGATCACCCTCACTCTAAATCTATCATTTTAACATATATGAATATATGTTTCGCACATGAAATGTCTTATATAAGTGTCTTATAATCATTAATGAGCTACAAAATTGGGTAAAATGTAAACGTATATTGTACATGACAAGTAAAATGGAACTAAATATGGATCACTATAGACACCTAAAACTAGCCACCATTGACCTCTAACCAGGCTTTTGACCAATTTCCATCAAAATGCACAATTTGGCCTAAAAACACTAAAACATATTTAGAGTTTAAAATATCATATTCAAGTGCTGATTTTGGCCAAGATATCATTAAATGAGGCAATGCAAATTATGAAGTAGCTAACTTTGATCAGATCATTTCGAGTCAAAATGACATTTTTGCACCTAGGTGCTCTAGATTGCTCTTTTCTGTCAAATTTATTGCACAAGACACGTGCCTTTGTTATTTTGTGTTGAAAAAATAATAAATGGGATAATGGATCTAATCCATCTAACATCACCTTCCAATTCTAATCCATTGAAATTTTGAGCCAATAATGAGACATTTTGACCAATTTGATTAATTTATACACAAAGAGCCAAGATTTGCATCAAAGTTGCCTAATCATGTTTAAAAGCTAATTAATCCAAATCATCAGCTTAATTAACAATTCTATGTACTATTTTGAATATTTATTTTTGGAAATGAATATTTAATATCTTTATCATCAAATGATAGCATTTTATGGGGGTGGCATCCACAAGCCATAAATGCATAAAATATCAGGATTAAGCCACCCCATGCCTCATTAAGATCCTCCATACCTCTTAAATGCCCCTCTATCTTGAATATTTATGGGTATATTTATAAATTTAATGACATAATTGGATTTATTCATGGCCACACATCTCAATCTTGAGATGGATGGTCATGGTTAATTCTGAACCATTTTAAAAATATATAAATAAAAGAGCCATGAACATCATTTTTAAGCTATCTTGATGCAAAGTTATAATGATAAATTGATTCCAAAGCTTCATGTAAATTAATATTCTAAATAAAAAATATTTAACCAAGTGAAAGCCATAATCTACATGGTGCTAAAAAGAGGTGGAAGATAACCAAGCTCTATTGCAATAGACCTTTTGAAGCACAAAGCCAAGCAAGCCAATAAACTTTTTTATTGAATCATCCAAGGAAGGTAATAAAGTTTATGTTCTTGATTTTAAGTTGTGTTTTATCATTTTTTTCCTTCACTAAGATCCCCTAGTGTCTAAGCCTAGAGATGTATGCTTGTTAGTTTGTTTCTTTCAATTTGATTTCATTTTAGAACTAATGCAATACTAACCACCTCTCTTGAGTCAAATTACTAGTCTACATAATGGCACACCTAGTAGGACCACACCCCATGAATTTGATCAAATATCACCTATGAAAAACTATTGGAAATATTGACATTGATGTCAAAAGTCTAGTATTATTGGTGATAAAGGCCCCATAACATTTAATGGTGTTTTTAATGTTCATATCTTGGCTAATGTGTGTTAATATTTATTTAATATTAATGAATATATTTTTGGTTGTATTAAGTCAAAAGAGGGCCCATGAAGAAGTCAAAGAGTCATGGGGTAAATACAAAAGAGGAATGCAATGCATTTTCCCATGAAGAATCATCTTGAGGAATTCTAAGAGTCATCAAGTGAAGATAAAAGAGGAAGGGCACAATTTCTCATGAAGGGACACTTTCAGGAATATGAAAATTCACCAAGATAAAGAAAAAGGGGAAAGGATGCATGTACTCATGAAGGGTCACCATGTGACTTTTAAAATGCAAGGATTTGAAGTGTCATGAAAGTTTAGCACCATTTTCTAGGAGGATTGAAGGGTCACAAAGGGTGAATGCCAAAGGTCATTTGGTAAGATATAAATAAAGGCTTGGGAAGCCATTTTTAATAAGTGAAAAAAGAGCATGGTATGTAATTATTATATCTTACTTAGAAGAGCATAGGAGATAAAAGAAAGAGATATAGTAATGTGTTATCATTTGCTGAAAAAATAACATTAAGAGATAGTTGTGTGGTATACACAATAGGGGTTGGTGTTCTTGTGAGTTGGTACTCATGAATAGTTATTATGTTGATGCTTAGAAAAGGAGTTAGTACTCACAAATAGTTGTTGTGTTGGTGCTCAGTAAAGGGGTTGGTGGTCCTATAAGTTGATACTTGTGAATATTTTAGTTTTAGTTAGTACTCATTCATATACTTAAAATTGTTCTTTATGGTTTTTCCCACATTAGGTTTGCATGTTAAAATCTGGTGTCTCTCTCCCTCTTGTGTGGTTTTTATTATTTCAGTTTTATTGCATTATTGAATGTATAGTTAAGTGGAATTTGATTAAGTAAAATTTATAATATATATGATATAATGATTTACCCCCCTCATTATATCTTGTGCTTAACAATTGGTATCAGAGCATGTTCTTTTGGAAATTGTTTTATAGATTGAAGGTAGATTGGGGAAATCATGATGGCTAGATAACATGGATATTTTTATATAATTAAGGCACATTTGTTTGATATGATAAATTAATTTTTTTGGAGCATAAGGATGAGGACTTATTTTATGTCTCTTGGATTTGACATTTGGCAAGCAATTGTGGAGGAATACAAAGAGCCACATATACTGTGACTACTTCAATGGAAAAGAAGGCAAGTGAAAATAATGTTAAAATTTTAAATGATATTTTATGTGGTTTATGTGAATTAGAATTTGTTAAAATTATGAAATAAAAATCTACTCATGAGACTTGGGTAAATATTGAGAATATTTACAAAGGTGATAGAAAGGTTTAGCAGGTTAAGCTTTAGACTTTCATAAGATAGTTTGAGAGTTTGAAGATGGAAGATGAAAAAAATATAGTGAGTTATATTTTGTGGGTTAATCAAATAGTAAATTAGATTCTAGGTCTTAGAGAAAAGTTAGAAGACTCAATGGTGGTACAAAAGGTTTTGAGATCTCTACCAATGAGATATGATGTAAAGGTTTAGAAAATCGAGGAGATCAAAGATCTTGCCAAGTTAAAGATGGATGAACTACATGGTATTCTTATGGCATATGAGATGCAAACCAAATAAGAGAAACCCTTAAAGAGGGAAGCTACTTTCAAGATATCAAAGAAAGATAAATCCAAGATTCAAGAATCAAGTGATAGCTCTAATAGTGAGTAAGATGACAATGGATATCTATTCATCTGGAATCCTTAAAAGGGCACAAGTAAATATCAATAAAAATTACTATTTAAATGTTTTAAATATGGTAAGATTAGACATTTTTCAAATCTATGCCCAGATAAGAATAATGGTGACAATGAAAAAGGAAAGTATATATACAATAAAAACTTCAAATTTAAATGCAAGAATAGATTTAAGAAGAAGATTTTATATTATAAAGATCTTAGCTCAGTCGAAGACAATGGAGTCAGTGACTTAGATGAAGAAGAGAATCTATTCATGACCATACATGAAGATGTATCCACAAGAAAAAATGCAGATGATCAAGAAGAAGAACACTATGAAAGTGAGGATGAAGCCAAGGTGAATCTAGAAGGAGAACTCATTTTTGCCTTAGAAGAATTAGAAGCTCTTGAGAAGAAGAATCAAAGATTGAAGCACCAAATTGATAAAATGAAAAGGAGTCAAAGGCAATTATTGAATATCTATAAGAAAACTTTGAAGAAGCCAAAAAGAATGAAAAATATCTAATAACATAGTTTCAAAAGGTAAGTGAAGAATTTGAAAGGTATGTTATTGAAATTGCCTCTTTAAAATAAGATATTAAGAAAGCAGTCAATGATAAAGAAGTCAGTGATTCAAAATATGAGGATAGCATTAACATGTTGAATAAGATATTAAAAAGTCAAAAGTCAATATCAGATAATATAGGTATCATATTTAAAAATAAAAAGAGCTATGTTGAAGCTCTTATAGAATATGAAACAAAAAGGGAAGAAGTGAAGAATACAAAAGACATCTCAAACAAATAAAGTTAGAAGGAATAGATATATAAAAGATAATTAGGACAAAGATACACAAAAAGATTCTATTTTCATGGTTACTATTTTTATTGTAATGGATATGGTCATAAAAAATTAGAATGTCAGAAAAGAGCTAACAATTTCAAAAACAAGGAGAAGTAAACTCATGTAGAATCAAGCAGAAGCCACAACTTGTTTACTCATCTATTAGGGTTTGATGAAGAGGTCATAGTATGTTACAAGTGCAATAATTTTGGACACATATCCCAGAATTGTAGAATCATGTTTAAGTCAATCAAGAAGGATCATTTTTTTAAGGATTCATTCATTAAGAAGAAAGGTCAAACAAATTCATGGTAGAAGAAACAACCTGAAGATTCTATGTTAGGTCAAACAACTTTGCATGCAATAAATGAAGAATAGCCATGATTCATTGATAGCAAATGTTTGAGGCACATGACAAGAGATAAGAGAAAGTTCATAACTCTAAACAAGATCAATGGTGGAATAGTGAAACTTGGAGACAATACCACTACTAGGATAGTAAAAAAAGGTACATTAAGTTTGGATAATGGTATAACCAAGACTAAGAATATTCTGTATGTAAAAGGTCTTAAGCATAATCTGTTAAGTGTAAGTCAAATATGTGATCAAGGATACACATTAAAGTTTCATGTAGAAGGTTGTGAGATTAGAAGAAAAGATTAAGATGAGTTGATTTTAGATGCTTAGAGGATAGGCAATAATTTATATGTGTTATCAGATATATTCAAAAAGGCACAACCAAAGGACACATTCAAGGATATGCAAGAGGAGTTGGGAGTAATTTCTATTACTTACTACCATTAAATATTAGAATCAGTTAAGAAGAGATAAGTGCTAGCTCCAAGATAGGCCATTTTCCATTGATGTCAAAGGGGGAGAAGTATAAAAATAGGTATAGATATAGGAACATGTATAGGGAATAGGTACAAAATGATACAATAAAGGGGACTTAATATATGTTTTTTAGTTTGGCTATATATGCAAGTTGGCATGTGTAGTATAGGTTTCAATATGTGGCATTTTTAGTTTGAGGTTTCCATCAATGATAAAGGGGGAGATTATTGTAAATATTATCATTGATGTCAAAGGTCTAGCATTATTGGTGATAAAGGCCCCATAGCATTTAATGGTGTTTTTAATGTTCATATCTTGGTTAATGTGTGTTAATATTTATTTAATATTAAAGAATATATTTTTGGTTGCATAAAGTCAAAAGAGGGCCCATGAAGAAGTCAAAGAGTCAAGAGGTAAAGACAAAAGAGGAATGTGATGCATTTTCCCATGAAGAGTCATCTTGAGGAATTCCAAGAGTCACCAAGTGAAGACAAAAGAGGAAGGGCACAATTTCTCATGAAGGGACACTTTTAGGAATACAAAAAGTCACCAGGATAAAGACAACAAGAGAAAGGACGTATTTACTTATGAAGGGTCACATTGTGACTTTTCAAACACAAGGATTAAAAGGGTCATGCAATTTTGGCACCATTTTCCATGAGGATTGAAGGGTCACAAAGGTTGAATGCTAAATGTCATTTTGTAAGCTATAAATAAAGGCTTGGAAAGCCATTTTTAATAATTGAAAAAATATCATGGTTTATAAATGTTATATCTTACTTAGAAGAGCATAAGAGAGAAAAGAAAGAGATATAGTAATGTGTTATCATTTGTTGAGAAAGCAACATTGAGAGATAGTTATGTGTTATACACAATAGGAGTTGGTTCTTATGTGATTTGGTGCTCATGAATAGTTGTTGTGTTTGTGCTCAGAAAAGGGGTTGGTGCTCTTGTGGGTTGGTCCTCATGAATAGTTTTTTGTTGGTCCTCACAAAAGGGGTTGGTGTTGTCCTGGGTTGCTGCTCATGAATAGTTATGTTGGTACTCAGCAAAGGGGTTGATGCTCCTATAAGTTGGTGCTTGAAAATATTGTAATTTGAGTTGGTGCTCATTCATATACTTGAGATTGTTTTATATGGTTTTTCCCACATTGGGTTTCCATTTTAAAATCTGGTGTCTGTCTCTTATGTTGTGTTTATTATTTCAATTTTATTGTATATCTTTATGTATGGTTATGTGGAATTTGATTAACTAAAAGTTTATAAGATATACGATATATTCATTCACCCCCCCTCTTAGTATATCCCATGCTTAACAACAACATACTAACCATTTTCATATAAGATCTTAGATTTTGGAAGCAAAGAAGGTGAAGATTTGGGAAAACATCCATTTTTTGTGAGTCATGATTTTGTTTTTGGGACTATGTAATCCAACTCAACTATGTAACTTGGCTCTCAACCTGACTTATCTCTCAACATAATTTAACATGCAACCCAACTCACCTTGACTCAACCCCAACAAACCCCAATTGGCCTGAACTCAACCCCAACTCACCCTGACTCATCCCTAACTCACCCCAACTCAACCCTAACTCACCCTAACTAACCCTAACTGGCCCTGACTTGACACCAACTCACCCTGAATAGACCCTAACTCACCCCAAGTTGACCAAAACTAGCCCCAACTTTCCCTAAATTGACTCTAACTTGATTTGAATCAACCCTAACTTGCCTTGACTCAACCCCAACTGACCTTGACTTGACCCCAACTGACCCTGACCTGACCCTAACTAGCTCTAACTAACCTTGACTCACCCCAACTCACCTTGACTCACCCTAACTCAACTCCAACTTGACCCAACCTGACTCAGCTTCTAACCCAACTCATCTACCAACCTAACTCAGTTTCCAACCCGACTCAACTATGTAACCCAACCCAACCTGAGAGCTCATTTTATAAAGTTATTTGTTTCACTTGGAAAAATAATTAAAGCTAAAAGAAGTGATGACTATTTTATTGAAAGATTTACTTGAACAAGTGTAAAAATAAGCCTAATTATTACTCTTCTTTTTAGATGTTCTAAAATAAATTAATAATTTTTACTTTGGGTTTAAAAATAAAATTTTCAATGTTTATGTTGAATGTTTTTTATTGATCTTTCAAAGTTCATAACTTAAAGCCAAGCAGCTAAAAGAACATCACTACACTATTAAATTAAGTTCTTTGAAATTGAACACATTTTCAAAGTTTTTATTCAATATATCATTGCTTAATTAGTTTTATTTGGCAAAAATAAAGATCATGCATGTATGTTCTCCCATCCATCCCCTTTAGGAAACTTTTGGGATAAAAAACACCATCTTTATTACAAAGTGCCTTAGTGAAATGAATGAAAGAGATGTTTTAAAGGCTCTCCTCAAGGACCTAAATGGCTTGACTGACCTAGAAACAACCTTTAAATCTCTTTCACTTATCATTTATTTTTATTATATCTTGGCTTGTGAGGGGGATTTCATCACCTCCCATAAGTTATTAAGTGAAGATTTGACCCAGGATTTCATCATCCAACATTTTCTTCAACCCCTCTCCATGTTGGTTTATAAATTGGGATAACTCCACTAGGATCAAAGGTTTGAGTAGTTAAATCACCTCTTAGCACTGGGGATAATCCCAGGACATATGAGCACATTGAACATCATACTACCTAGAGTGATTGATGAATGTAGTGGTTGCAAAAGGGAAATACATTTTTGCAACAATCCAAGTGTTTTGGACACAAATGATGTGATATTTTTTTTCCACATTTGACATGAAAGTTTTATGCAATTGATCGATCTAAAGTGTTTGAAAAACAATTAGTTTAGTTAACCCAACTTTTCCATACCTTATCAGTTTAGGACTAAGATGATAGTTAATTTGTTTGTCTTGGTTTTTGATTACTTGGTCTTGTTTGAGAGTAAAAATTTGGTGTTAATAAAAACAACTTAACCAAATACCATGGTACCCAAATTTATTTAAACAAGGAAGCATTATGTTGCCCAAGTAAAAAACATCTTTTCCTTGTTCAAATTCATCATCATACACTTTGTGTCATATATTTCAATTTGGCATAGTTATGCTACCTATTTGAGTCTAGACCGTTTTCCACATTTTATTTAAGTCCCCCATTGATAGTTTAAATTTTAAATTAGACTCTTCTAAGTTTTAAAGGTTGATGTGTTAAATTAGGTTTGCCACTTTGCACTTGACTTGTTTTAACTTGAGTTCAATTTCCAATTTGAATTGACGGCCATTTTTAGACTCAACATAATTATCATCATTTGGAAGGACTAAAGTAATATTTCATGTTTACTAACACTTTGAGTCCTAGAATTTGTACTACCCATCCTATTTTTCCATTTGTCCATTTGATAGGACACTTATAACTTAGAGATTTGTCCAACTTTGTGTGTAGGTATCATTTGAGTTAAGAAGGGTAGTGTTACGCTACCAAAATTGTGTTGGAACCATTTTTCCTTAGAGTTTATGAAACAAACATTTGCCATATCTTCTTGAGTAGTTTATCATTATTATGCTACTTAAATTATTTCAAGACTTTATTCATAGACCTCTTTGCATAGAGTCCATGTTGTTCCAAAATTTAAACCATTTTGATCCTTTTCTAGCATAATTATGTTATTTACCTATGTCTATCTTATACATCAAAAGCTTCTAGTTTGTGCCATCATTTGGTTAAAAATAAACTATCGCCAAGTGCCTTTTGTTTCACACCTCATACTTATCAATCAAGTTTATGACCAAGAGTCAAATGCCTAGATTTTGTTAGAAGTGTTTCAAATCTATTAGATTAAATATCTCATGTTTTAAAATTATATCTTTTGATGTATTTGGCCAAAATTTCTAACATATGTACTTTTTTTGAGCCTAGCCTTTGACGTCGTGTTTGGTCAAAAGACCTAGAAATTTTTGTTTTTCCTAGATTAGATTGATTTAAAACATTTTGACCTATAATTTGGCATTTTGATTTACACTCCTTTTAATTAACCTTTTTGTATGAGAAAAGTAGAATTAGACACTTGACATTATCTTATTTTGTCACAAGTCTTACATCAACCTTTTTAGATACACCTATCCATCCTTTTGACCAAATTAGACCTCATTTGAACATCATTTTAGACATCACTTTTTTAGAGTTTGTATAAGTTGGTTCCTTTTTGTCACAAAACATTAATTATGGATCCTAACATGTCTTCTTACATTAGTATTGGTCTCATCTATAAACCAAGGTCTAGTAATGTGGTTGTGCAAGAAGAAATGGTTCGAGACCCTTATGTGGATAATGTTGCTTACAATACAAATGCTTATCCCTCTTATAATTCTCAAATAGGGGAACATAACTAAGAGACTTTGTAAAATTACTTGGTAAACATGCCTCCTTACTTAGAGTAGGATCAAGCACAAACAAAGTAATACCTAGCTACAATACCTACTATTGAAAAATCTTTTCCTCAATAACCATACTATGTTACTACACCATCCACATATAATCCTTATCTCTTTGAATGTCACTTATTAGAGAATAAATATGATATTTTTGTTAGATCCATAGAATTAGGGGCCAAGTTTAAAACAAATTCGCCCCATGAGAATTTTCTAAGTCTAATAATAATGCTTTATAACATACTATACAGTCAATAGGCTTCTTCTAACAATCCTTTGGCTCTAGTCCAAATGATGTATCAAGACCCTAGTATGCTTTTAAAAGGTAAGGACCCGATGTAGGATCACTTTGTACATATATAGATAGCATACCAAACCTTCTTGAACCTAGCACATAATTTCAATCAAATGACCATGTCAAATATGCCTCTCATAGATTTAGTTCCCTCAACTAGAGTGTTAATAGAATTGACTAGTTAGGAAAATCAAGGTGTATACCCCTTTACACAAAATAATTTATTCAATAACCTATTTCATACACCAACCATCGAAGAAGTGTTTATTTCTTCTATGCAAAATAGTGGCCAAAACATAGTGGACAATATGCAAGTAACATCCAATTTGAACCAAAGTGGTATAAGTATGTAGATAATCAGTACACAAGCAAGTGTAACTATAGCTAACACCATGATTAGTTCTCCAAATGAGGGAATATGTGTTTCTACATATCAAACTCAACCAAAAACTGCTACTAATCCTCAACTAATTACTTCTTCAAACACTCAACCAATAGGAGTAGGTAATCTACCAGTGACCAATGTCATGCCTCAATAATAAAATGTGAGAAATTTCACTCAAAAAATAATGAGTAATATTCCACAACAACAGGGACAATATAAAATGTCAATCTAGTAAATGCATAACATATTTCCACCTCAACAGGGGAAACTACTGTTCCACCTCACCAAGTAGCAGTAAACATTCCTCTTCCCTCATAGACCAATATAGTAGTTCAAATTCAAATGATGTCTAATCAACAACGTATAAATATTGGTCTATGATAAATGTTGAATCTCTAACAAGAATCAACTTCAAAATAGGTTTTCACATAAAAAATAGGTTCCAATGTTCCTCAAGTGTTATTTGATCAAACTTTACCTTTTGTGCTAAGTGTGCCACTAGTTCAATGGCAGGGTCTTGGTTAATAAGTACCACCTCAATAACAAGGTGTGATTAGTTAGTAGAAAGTCCCTATTCAACCCTAGTAGGCATAGCATGGTCATATCCCTCCATCTCAACCTTAGAATTCCTAAAACCAAACCTACTTACCTAACCCAAACTAGAATATTTCACCATAGTATATGCAATTCCAACAATCAAAATGTAATCCATGTATGCATATTCCTAACCCATTCCCTAACCAAACTAATATAGCCCAAGAAATACCTCCATCATACCCCAGTCAAATTGCTCCACTTGTGACTGCTCAACCATCTACCTAGGCCAATATTCCATCTCAAGCCAATGTTCCATCTAGTTTCCTAGCCCAAGAACTATACTAAATGAAGGATGTGATTAATGCCATCCAAGCTGGGAAATAGACTAAAATGTTTAAGTTAGATGATGTGTGTTTCTATCCAATTAACATGAAGTACTTACACATACCATTTCCTCCAAGATATGAACCACTAAAATTTGACAAATACAAGGGGAAAGGTGATCCGAAGGCTCATTTGACTAAATTATTTGTTGCATGTTAGCGAGTAGCATATAATAACATATACCTTTTATTTTTTTTCCCAAGGAGTCTAGAAAGAAAAGCTTTGGAGTGATTTTTGATGTTACCCAAGAATTTTGTATCTAATTTTGATGATCTTTCAAACAAGTTTATTCAACACTTTTCATACAATCTTGAGCATGAGATTTATCTAGTCGACTTAATGCAAGCCAAGTAGAAGGAAATTAAGAGATTTTCAATTTATTTATAGCAATGGAGATCCCTTGCAAGCTGATTTACCCATTTTTTAATAAATAAATAATTAGTTATTATGTTACTAAAACTTTTCATAGTCAGATATCCTATCATCAAGAACTACAATGTGCACATACCTTTATGGAGATCATTGATAAAGTTTTGTTGATCAAGCATGCCCTCATTAACAAAAATATCATCAAGATCACCTCATAAAATAAAAATCAAGATACCAATTAGGGAAATGGACAAAACCAACATCCAATCCAAGCATAAACATCATAATTAGTATAGGCCAATAACCAAGATATACCGAAGCAGTTCAACTATAATAAGAATGTTATGGGAAATGGAGTAACTGAGTCACATCATGTCCAAATGGTGCAAACAAAATTTCTCAACCAATACCACATTTTTATATTACTCTTACCAAATAACCTCTTTAGTAACAACAACATGCACCACAAATGCAACATCCTAAGTCCCCATAATAGACACAACCACCTTTTCGATTACAAGTCCCTCCTCCAAAGAGAATAGTGCCTACTCATCACATTTTTAGTGACTTTCAAGATGCTATTGAATATTTGTTTTACAAACTCACCACTAATAATGTGATTAGTTGGCCTATACCAAAACATTAACATCAGGGTATTCCTTATCCTGATTGATACCATGAAAATTAATTCTATGAATATCATCAGGTCAACAAACATAATTTGTGAAGATGTGTACAAATGAAAAATTTGATTAAAAATATGTTAGAGAATGGGGAGATAACATTGGATAATAGTACTTCCAATTTTAAGCATACCCTTGGAATCTATCAAAACCCCTTTCCCCAACATAATAACTAGCCACAATAACAACTATAGAAATATCAATAACAATAATAACATTGGCTAATATAACAAAAAAATCAACAATATCAAAATCAAAAGCCAAACCAACAGAACTAATAGAACCAAAAACAAAACCAATAATACCATAATAATGGATACAACCAAGGTCAAAATGGTAATAACCAATAAACCTACCATGCAGTTACACATTACTATAATAGAGTTGTAGGCCATATTGCAATAGGTAGAATTAATACCATCTCCATTAATCCTAAACCAAATTCTAATTAGATGAGACCATTGCTAACCATACCAAATGAATCCAATCACTTCGATAATCCTTCCTTGAACTAGAACTACACACAAGTGAACTAGAAAATAGGCATTCCCACTTTTGAACCTTATACCGATAACTCATCCTTGCCTCTTGACCATGTATAAGTAAACTAGTAACTAAGACTTGTCATATCTAGTCCCACACCATCACCATCATTTTTTCGCAATCATGGTCCTGTATTTAATCCCAATTATGTATTCATAAGTTAGAGGTCAAAGATTACCATCCCAAGCCCATAGCCATCTACCACGTTTCCCATTATCCAACCAGCCGTTCAACCTTAGAATAAGTCATTTAACACTGACCAAGAGAAGAAACTTGACATGGTGAAATAATTACAAAATATGCCTGCACAAATCTCCATTTTAGATTTGTTGTGTATGTCAATAATCAATAAAAACATTTTGAATGATTTCCTAAGCCAATCCACTAGTTCAAGTGACATATCCCCTAATAAATTCCAAGCTTTGGTTGGACATCTAGATCCAACACAACAAGTCACTTTCAACCAAGGTGCTATGTTGTCCCTTGCCCCACTGCATAATAATCCCTTGTACATTAAAGTTTACATAAAGTGGCACAAAGTGAAACATGTCCTTCTAGACAATGGATTAGGTCTAAACATAGTATTTCTAAAGCTCATCAAGCTTATTATGTACACTATGGTAGATATTTAGGAAGAAACAATAACCATCAAAGCCTAAGATAATGAAGAATAAGAGTCATAAGCCACCATCTATTTACTAGTTATCTTGGGGCCCTTGACCTATGATACACTTTTTCATGTGCTAGATCTTGATTTGTCATACAATATACTTTTGGGTAGACCTTGATTACATGAAATTCATGTAGTCCCATCATCATTTCACCAATGTATCATGTTCTCCCATTCAGGGATGGAAGTTTGTATACTGAGATATTTTCATCCATACGAGCACTAAAAACACCTAGAGGTAGAGTTTAATAGTTATAAATATCATTTTAGCACGAATCTAGTGGCCAAGAAAGATAAGGGAAATTCAATACTCCTTGATTTTCTAGAAGACTACATTGATCTTGATACCCTTGATTCCCTTTCCCATATGCCACCTCCTAAAATATCTAATAATTATACCATTTCATCCAATGGCCCAAGAGAGTATTTAACACATGATACCTTTCATATTTCAAACCTTCCATATAACCCAAAGTCCTTTGGAAGACCTAAATCTAAGCCACTTAATCTAGAATGGTAACAAAATGGTAAAGGTAAAAGACCTGTCATATTTGTACTAGCATCTGGCCTAGAACAGGACCCTCTTGAGGGAGATGAATCATGGTTGTATAATTACAAGCAAGGTTGATTATTATAAGAATTCAAAGTATCATATTCCCAATAGGATCATGAATAAACAAGACAATGAAGGAGGCCTCATACCAAATTAGTAGGGAATACTTGAGCCAATTTCTATGACCAAATACAAAGGGCCCTATGGACTTGGATTTAAACTGCTTGGGGGTAACCCCATATACCTTACTTTTGTTCCATTGCCATCAACTAGTGATGAGGATGTCGATAAAAAATCAAAGTCTAATCATAGCCTTTTTGAAGACCTCACCAAGACTAACTTGTTTAACCTACATTCTATTTGTACCCTTAGACCAGCCATTTGTCACAATGTACTACCATTGTATTAACCCCAATTAATATATTGGGACAAAAAAGAGTCCAACATGTCGATTGATGAGTTCCAAAATGATGAGGCTTTATGTGATTTTCTTAGCCTTAGAGAAATGTTCCATTGGGGGACCATAAGTCAGGGTTTTCAATCAAGTTGGATCTTGAAGCCTATTTTGGAGAGCAGGTAACACCCTTAGCTAAAAGTAAATAATTAAAACATCAAGGTCCCAAAGTGAAAACCTCTTTGAGGAACTTTTTTACTGGGGTAAAAGTAAAATAAAGGCTAGTCTAGTGGTGAAAACATGTTTCAGGTACTATTAGACAGGGGCGTTCAACCTTCTTCAACCATAGCTCAGGAGACCACCAATGATGAACTTGTCTATGAGTCTAAATTTAGTTTTGAATAATAAAAATCTTTTGATCAAATAATTTAAGAGTTTATAATAATTGTTTTAACATGGATAAAACTTCCATTGGGGACTTTGATTTGTCATGCCTAGGAAAACTCAAAGAGCTTGTTCTAATAGAGGACTCTAATATTGCCAACCAGTTCAAATCTTTGCCCACTATCCTTGAAGATTATTCGACCCTTCTAGTGGAAGATACAATAGAGGTTAACATTGGATCCCTAGATGACCTAAAATGGATCAAGCTAGGTGCTTCCCTTACTAAGAAGGAATGTGAAGTCCTTAGATCCCTTTTAAGGGAATTTGTAGATATATTTGCATGGGCATATTCTGACATGCCAAGTTTGGACCCCACCTTGGTTTTGTACCACCTTATGGTCAATCCTAATGCAAAAAATATAAATCAAAATCTACATAAGATGCATCCTCATATTGTTATATTAGTAAAGAAAGGGTTGGAAAAACTCTTAGAAGCAAGATGAATTCAATCAATTGACTATTCAAAGTGGACATTCAATGTTGTTTCAATAAATGAAAAGCCAAAAAGAATCAAAATCTATACTAATTTCCACGATATAAACAAATCTTTCCCTAAGGATGACTTTACATTACCAAACATTGACATGATTACAGATTCCATAGTGTGTTATGAAATGCTTTCATTAATGGACGGATTTTCAAGGTACAACTAGATCAGAATAACATTATAAGACCAACATAAAATAATGTTCACCACTCTATGGGGGACATTTTGTTACCAGGTTATGTTGTTTGTCTTAAAAATGTAGGAGCCACCTATCAAAGAGTCATGACTATCATATTTCATGATATGATGCATGATATTGTTGAAGATTATGTTGATAACATTCTTGGAAAATCAAAGACCAAGGTCAATCACCTAGTAGTGTTATGCAAAATATTTTAAAGATTTCATGAGTATAAAAAAGTCAAACTTAATCCTAAGAAGTGTGTCTTTGGAATCAAATTCAAGTTGTATCATTTTATCAATCTTCTTTGCACTATACCATTTTATCATTCTATCATCCTACCAGCATATCACTTTCCCTTTAACATGTCTATTTTACCATACCTTCTCATCAGCCAAGTTTATTTCTCCCTTCCTACCATACTCTATGACCTTGGTTCTATTCCATTGATTATAGAACTACATTTATAAAGATGATTCAATTTCATTTTTATAAGTTGTTTCACACATTTTAGATAGAGGTAGTATTTTCAAGAAGTAAGACAACAATTTGGTAGTTGCATCCTTCATTTGTTATTTCATTCTCTACCATTGTCTTGATCCTAATTATAATCACTTATGGTAAAATTAGTATCATTGACCTATTTCATTGTATCCTAGTTATAACTGTTTATGGGTAAACTAGGGGCAAAAATATTTTTATCATGCCTTGACATACCAACTAGCCATTTCATATGCCATATTGTGCCATCATACCAATTTGTGCATGTTTTGTTTGATTTGATTGATATACTAGTTATATTTCTCCACTATAAGGTGGAACTACAGTGACTTGAGGTCTAATCTTAGGACTATGTAGGTAATGCTTGATACTTTTTTAGGTTAGCTTAGTCACTTTAAGCTACAATCTCACCATTTTTTGATCAACTTAATCCATTCTCTCACTATTTTGTGAGCAACTTAATCCATGTTATCACTATTTTGTGTGCAACTTATGCCATGCTCTCACCATTTTCCAAGTAACTTAAGCCACACTCTTGCCATTTTATGAGCAACTTAATCCATGCTCTCACCATTTTATGAGCATCTTAAGCAACACTCTCACCATTTTGTGAGCTTGGATTGTTTGATGTCTCATCATTCTCAATTGAGTTGAGATATTCAAAAATTCTAAAAACATTTGTAAAATCATTTAGAAAAATCAAAAACATTGACCAATTCTTTGCCTTAAGGATTCTGGGAACCTTTACTAAGTCACAAGTAAATCTCTTATTACTTATTTTCCCCAACCTTTTTGGCCTTTTCTTCCATGCTTTCACAATTTTGCAAGTTCATTCCTATTATTTTATCTCATCCATCATGTTTGTTTTCATCATCTATCATTTTCTTCCTATTTCTTGGGAGAGATACATTTGGCCTAATGTTTTTTTTGGATATTACATCCATGGAACTATGTAGGTAACATGCACTTGTATAGCACATATGGAGACAACTCAACCACCCCCTTCCTTTTCTTCTATTCCCCCTATTATGTTTGTTTGCTAAGTTGTCACCTATTTTCTAGGGGAAATGTTCATCATGTTGTTTCTACTAACATTAGGACTAACTGTTATTTATTTCTTTATTTCTTTATTTGTTGTTTGTGTGCCTATTTGTATGTTTTTAGAATTTTTACCTCGATTTAGTTTATGTGCATTCATTTGGTGATTCCTTGTGCATTTATACTTGAATCCATCCATATTCATATATTTACATTGTCATCATGGTTTTCATCATTAGTGCATTATTTTCCCCTGAATATTAGATTTGGGAGTCAGTCTTTGTGCATATTTTAGCCTAGTCCTCATGGTGTTCTATCATGAGACTCATCATCAAGTACTACAACAAAAATTATCTTTAGGAGGCCTACTCAGCAAGGGTAGCATCAACATATCCTCGGCACAAATAATCTCAATCATATCCCAAATAGAGTAATTAAATAATGAAATAATTTCAATCTTTACTAGTTTGAAAAAACATCTCCCTACTAGCAGTTTGTCCTAATTCATCTTTATCCTTTGTATCAAGTTACCCACATAATATTTGCCATCATGAGCCAATCAATCTTATTTTCCATAATCAAGATCCAATGATTATAACTTCCTATAGGCAAATCATTGTACACCATACCACCTGCATTTCTCAATGATTATAACCACCTTTGGGTAAATCATTATGTTCTCACCAACTTTACTTTATTTTTTTCCTAGATAGGGGCATGTTGTTATCTTGTTTGTCTATCCTAACTAGGGTACCTTCATTTTCTCAATGATTATAACTACCTTTGGGCAAATCATTGTGTTATCATACCACATTGCCACTCTCAAGGGTGAAATGATTATAACCACCTTTGGGAAAACCATTGTAAACCATCCTACTTGTATTCTTAGTGATTTTGACTACTTATTCAAACTCATTGTGTTCTCACCCCATCATCTTCATTTATTTGGTCCCCTCATTTTGTTTGTTTCTTTTTGAGGGATCATTTATCAACCTACTTATGCCAACTATTCCCTCAAGGAGGTATCATATAGTTAGTTCAATATCATTAACATTGTAGGCATACATGACTTTTTCATTATTTGATAATACATTCCTATGCCTATAGTTTTTAATAACTTCCCAAATAAGGGTAAGTTGTAGACACCTAAAACTAGCCACCAATGACTTCCAACTAGGATTTTGACCAATTTACATCAAAATGCACAATTTGGCCTAAAAACACTAAAACATATTTAAAGAGTTTAAACTATAGCATTCAAGTGCCAATTTTGGCTAGAGTATCATTACATGAGGCAATGTAATTTATGAAGTAGCTAACTTTGATTAGATCATTTTGAGTCAAAATGACATTTTTGTACGTAGGTGCTCTGGATTACTATTTTATATCAAATTACTTGCATAAGACACATGCCCTTATTATTATTTATTGACAACATCCTAAATGGGATAATTGATCCAATACATCTAACATCTTATAATTATAATCTATTTAAATTTTGAGAAAATAATGAGACATTTTAACTGATTTGATTAATTTGTACACAAAGAGCCAAGATTTGCATCAAAGTTACCTAATCATGTTTAAGAGATAATTAATCCAAATCATGATCCTAATTAATAATTCCATGGATATTTTTGAATATTTATTTTATAAATGAATATTTAATATTTGCATCATGAACTGACATCATTTCTATGTGATGGCATCCACAAGCCATAAATGCATAAAATATCAAGATTAAGCCACCCCATGCATCATTAAGACCATCCATGCCTCTTAAATGCCCCTATATCCCAAATATTTATGGGGGATATTTATAAATTTAATTACATAATTATATTTATTCATGAACACACATCTCAATCTTGAGATGGATAATCAAGTTAATCCTGAACCATTTTGAAAATCTATAAATATAAGAGCCATGAACATCATTATTAAGATATCTTGGTGCAAATTTATAATTATAAATTGATTCTAAAACTTCATAAAAATTAATATTCTCAATCCAAATTTTTCAACCAAGCCAAATCCAAAAGCCACATGGTGCCAAGAAGAGATGGAGGATAACCAAGCTCTATTGCAACATATCTTTTGAAGCACAAAGTTGAGCGAGTCAATGAAGAAATATATTGGATCATCCAAGGAAGGTAAGAAAGTTTGTGTTATTTCTTTTTAGTTGTGTTTTATCAATTGTTTTTATTCACTAAGCTCCCCTAGTGTCTAGGCCTAGAGATGTATGCTTGTTAGTGTGTTTCTTTCAATTTGATTTCATTTTGGA
Organism: Torreya grandis; assembly: GCA_037957365.1. NCBI lineage: Eukaryota > Viridiplantae > Streptophyta > Pinopsida > Cupressales > Taxaceae > Torreya > Torreya grandis. The sequence continues at coordinate 3,562,389 of JARHVA010001214.1, forward strand.
ACTAACACAATACTAACCACCTCTCTTGAGTCAAATTCCTAGTCAACAATCCCTACTAAAATGATGAATATTTCTTTATAGTATTTTTATTATTGAAATTTCCCATGTGTGATGGATTTTTTCTTTCATTATGATAATTTAACTATTGTAATTTTCATGTGTGATCAATGTTACTTTCATTATGATTTTTTAAATAAAGTGAATTCCCATGTGTGGAGGATGTTTGCTTACAATCCTTATCCTTATTATTACTCGTTCATTGACATCGTTTATTATATGAAAATACATATTTTGATGTGGTTCCTCTTCTTTGACATGCATTATTTTACTCCTTGTGAATTTATTTCATGTGTTAAGGAGAATAAGAAAAAGTAAAGTTCCTAGAATTCAAGTGCTCCCACACTAGATGATAATACAATTAATTTTATTATTTTCTATCCTTGTATATACTTGCATGCATGGAGGAGATCAATTAAACTATTCCTAGGTGCACCAAATGGTATATGCCTCTACTAGGGTGTTGAGGGAGGATGGGAAATCTTAGGTATATTTCCAACCTCATATATAGTTTATTACCAATGCAAGTTATTACTAATGTTGGTTTTATCCAATGACCCATGTGGAAATTATTATGTATTTATTTTAATATTATCAACACTTGTTTGAGTGATGTTATATTGATGCTATAGATATTTTATGTAAATGATATGTTAGTTTACAATAAATATAATTGAGTACATGTTTATTATGACGATAAAAATTCAAGGATGTAGATTCACTAAAGGCGGGGGGCATATGTAAAAATGTTCCTAGCCTCACCTTGGATTAGGCCCATGGTTAAGTATTAATAAAGGATGGACCCAATAATTAAAATATTTATATTATTAGTATCATTCTTTATTTCATGTACCCTTTGATTATTAGATCACATGAAAAAATATATATGATTATAGCTGTGATAATAATCATTTTATTATTATGCCTTTATTTATATCTCTTCATACCATAGATGTAGCATTATGAATTTGGTGCATGTGTAGGAAATAGGGGATTTTGAATGGGTTACAATATTATTTATACAATGATGATACGATGATTTGGTAAGGGTTTGAATAATGTCCATCATGGTAGTATCTAATTTTACATGACATGAGTTAGAGCTCCAATAGTGAACATCAATAAGTGAGTGTGAATTCCAATAGTGGAATTGGTGATGGAAGTCATTTCATATGAAGTTGGTTTATGTTGTGCATTGGACACGTGTAAACTTGGCACCTTAGTCTTGGATGGTATAAATACAAGTGAACACATTATGATAAGTGTGGATAATAAACCATGAGATAATGAGAATGGGAAATAAATTATAAAAAATCCGAAGGTTTATGATCACTAAAGTATAAATGTGGCAAAGGAAAAATGGGCCACATAATTATAAACTAAAATTATGATCATTATGTAAATTATAAGTGTGAATTATTATTGATTGAACCATGAGCCATAGAGTGGCCTCCATGGTTGGAAAATTCTCAGCATAAAAAGAAAATGAATAAATTCCACATAATATAATTGTAGTGAATAATCATCCTATATCCAATTAATGTGAAAATAAAAACCATAAAAGATAATAATCAGTGGGTATTAAACATTAAAGTGACTAATGAATATAATTCTCATAATCTAAGTGGAAAGAGATAATAGTGGTTGGAAAATATTTAAGATGACAGTGGACTATGTATAGTAGGAAGACAAGAGACTATGGATAGAAAATACAATTAGAGTCTACCATAAGTAAATGGAACATAAAATGAAGTAGCCATAAGAAAAAACAAAAGTTATAACAGAATGGGGATCACCATTACTTAAATTAATATGAACCATTCAAATGACAAGAAAGTGATTTCAATAATTAATAACCTTTATAACTCCACTAATAAATAAAATAGTTAACAAAAGGAGACAACTCAATGAAGAATGGGGTTTAGTTGTTCAGTTAAGCAATCAAGAAGAGGATCACCGAAGAGAGATAGGGATAGCTGATTTCAAATTTTAGAAGATAGAGGTAGATAACTCCTAGGACTTATTATTAGTTTAGAGCATGAAGTTAGGAAAATAAGGAAGGAACATGTTTTTCTTGAAGGCACATGTTTTTCTTGAGGTTTAGGCCTCTTTTAGCTGAATGAGATTCATTGTAAATTTGTGTTGGGACTGAACTGAGATTGTGGCAAGACATCTCCACATGTATTATTCATATCCATTTATTTTGAATTATGAATCATGAAATAAGAGAGCTTTGAGATCATTGTGCATTCACATAGTGATGATGAATAATAAATGTGTATAAACACACCTACTGCTCGGTTGATTTGAGCATTATCAAAATGATTATACATTTTTAGTGGATTGAATATATAATAGAGTATAACATAGTGTTATTTTTTTGTAATGTTTAACACACTATCAATGGAAACATCACGTTATATGGATAGATAAATCATAGGATTCCTTATTAACCCCTTATGGATGTGAACTCACTGTAAAGGTGGTAGGGTATAATATGGTACCAAACCATCTCTTCAAATCATATCACTTTGTGATTGTGCTAATGTCAGTCACACAAAAAAGTAGACAAGAAAGATAGCCTTTAGTCACAAAGTGCACATGTTCTAACTTTCAATCATATCTTACTTTGTTTAAGAGTTATATTGAACTAAGTTGACTTAAATAGGGTCAAGTTATATTTTGAAGATTGCTATGTTGTATTATTTAATTTTTCATTATTTTAGTGATCAAGAAGGTTTAGGAATGGATTAATTAGCTTTTAAATAATTATAATGTTGGAAGCCTCTATGATTTCTATTTGTTCCTATAAATGTGCTAGTAAATATGAATGCAATTAATCCTTGAAACTCCTTACTTTTTGGAATCAAAATGTTGATAGTGAAATATGTATTATATGGAATGAATAATATGCCTAATCATAATAAATTAGGCAAAGGGAATCATTTAAGCCTTAGATATCTATGTTATGTTTTCCATTAGGGACAAATGTTTTGTTATGATAACATACTCAACATAGGAGGCTTTAGTCATCATTTAATGTTAACAAACATAATTTTCCCTTTATGGATTTAGACTAAAAAATATCAATGAATCCATTGGTAAGGAAATATCTTGTGACTATTGAAGATAAAATAAGCTCGCTTGATATAAGGAATGCTAATGGAATTGAATATCTAAGGTCTAAACCTTAGATTATGTAGCCTCTAAGGTAAACAAAAGTGAATATTTTAGTCTTAAAAACTTTATTTGTAATATTAATAAAGGTTTTTGTGTTATCTTAAGCCTTAGCTAGTGATTTTGACTATAGTCATTTATTGACTATACAGGTGAATCATATTCATAGTCCACTAGTAGAACCCTTGATACCACAACAATTGAAGTCTCACAATATTTGAAACATTAAAATGACTTATATGATTATATCTTCCAAATTAAATGAGTTTGATTTAAAACAATCAAGTCAATTAGAGGCTTGAGGTTATAATAGAACAATTTCCACCTCCTATCAAACACTTAACTCTTTGTAGAAGCTAAAATAGGCTATTTTGATGTTAAGTTTCCTCACAATAGGATGTGTATTTTGAGTTTGGCCACTATAAATAGAGGCTAACCCACTTAGAATTAACTATATGAAATATTGATATGGGTGTTTGTGCATAAGTGTGTGTTAGACTATGTGTATTGGGTACCTTCAATGCCACTCTAAACATATTTGTGATTCATAGTTAGTCCTTGAAACCATTCTTAGATAAAAGAGGTATTTAATAACATAATTACTAGTGAGAAGTCATATTTATATTTTTTGACACCCAACTCATCTATAGTTTATGTTTCACAATCAACAAGTAGAAGAGTCTAGAGTTCAGTAATCAATTATGAGAGATCTTGTCATTTTATATCATGGCCTTTTACATATTCAATTTCTACTCAAAATGATTGAGGAGAAGGATATATCGCTAACAATTTAAATATTAATTTTATCTTCCTAATCATTTATCATAGTTTCCTATGTTAATATGGTTCACATGTCTAAGTAAAATATATTTATGAAACAAGTGGCCTAGATCATGCCACTTGGTGCAATCACATTGCCACAAAGCAATGCATTGAATGAACCCTTTTATTTTGGTCTTGTGACTCCATAGAATCTATGATATAATGAGGCCATAAACATGGTATTTTTTACCATCCTAGTAACATAAAATAGGTCTCACTCCACATAGGACTTCATGTAAGATCATTACATGTGGACCTATGACCTTATTCAATCTGATTAAATATGCATATAGCCTTTTGGATTAAGTCACAATTGTTTCAATTTTATTATTTAATTGTAATGATATGTGGTCACCATGAAATATATATGTGATTATTCCATGTGTCAAACACCCCATGGCCATGCATATAGACTGACCTCACTAGACCTAAGTCAGTTAAATTTGTGCAATGCCCACATATGCATGAGATTAAAGAATTTGATCAAAATTGTGAACTAAAGTATGGCTAGGGTCACTTTAAATTTCAAACATATTATGGCCACATGAAATGGAAAATTTCTTGTATTGTAATGGGTGAACCATTGAATGGTTTTGATCACTAACATAGAATTAACTCATGTTATGCGGGTCATGCAAGAACTATATTATAAAGTGGTCTTAGTGTTTTATTGGTTGGCCACATGAAATATTTGATTGTTCCACATGGCACCCATCCAAATATTATGACCACATCCTTATTCACCTATGTTTTTTTTTTGTCCAACTTAGGTGATTTTACATATGATTTAAAATATATAATATTATTTATTCTATTTCAAATCTACTTGGTCATTTATTCATGTAAAAACACTTAATGTGTAGATGTCATGTGGAACACTATGATCGCTGAAATATAAAATATGTGTATATTACATCTTCTATCCTATTTCATTGAACATGACACCTAGAGTTTATCCTTGCAAAGGTTTGATTGGGGAATAATTATGTTAGGGCCTAGGTGCAATATAATATATATCCTAGTTTAAGGTGTAGTCATATGGCATAGGCCACTAACATGACCTTAATTTTATTGATTAGGGTGCCATGTATAATCTCAAATATTATGAAGTTATTATGACTAGTTAGTCAGTTATGTACACATAGAGTAACATGATTTTATTCAATACCTATATAAGCCATGTGAGTGTGATGGACCCACCTTCCTACTCACCTCAAATGTGGGGTAGAATATCTAGTGAACTCTATGAAATTCATTTGAGCTTATAGATCCATTAAAATATAGATTCCTATTTATTTTGAGATGCCTATGATGAGGATAATGGTGAAAACTTACTTTATTAAGTCCATGTAAACACATTATTTTTAAAAATTATTGCATTCATTCTATTTATTTATACAATGAATGATGTGATCCATAACCCATATAGGTTTGTGACTCTTTATGTTGTATTTATACTTATATAGAAGTATGGTAACCCCTTATTTTGGCATTCTGAGAACATAGCTATTATAAGACACTATGAAATTATAGTTTATTTAGAATATGACTTCATAAATATATTGTATACATATATTTTAATACATATTATATTATGAAGGAAACTAATAGGATTATATTGATTAATGACCATTAATCCAAATGAGGATTTAATATCTAATTTCCATATTAGAAAGATTAACTTGGTGGGTCTTAAGGTGAACTATAAAAGTCATGATTATGCTTATACATGTGTGTATAATCTATTATGTAGATAACCTAAAGAGTGGGCACATGTGCATTAGAGGCCAACACTTTGGGTGTTATAAGTTTGATGATGGGTTCTGTTTTAGATTTTGAGAAACCTGGGAGGAGTTATCTATTATGGGCCCATAACCCATAGGTTAAATTATCATAACTTAACATGTGCTTGATGACAAACTGATACTAACTTAGTAACCTATCCACATTAATATGGTATGATTAGTTATTGATAAAAGTGTAATGATGTCATTATGTATCAATGTGAATTATATGTTGCTGTGTGAGTTGAGCATTGGGATCATACGATTTATTTAAGTGAAAACATGTTAAATAAAACTAAAAATTGTGTTTTTTTTAGAGTAGCACAATAGGGTGTTATAGGTTGGTTTGAAAGTGTGGTGAAACACTATTGAGCTCTAGAGAGACAATATATATGAAAAATCATGCATATAAAATGAAACCATAGATAATTTTATGAGAGTGACCTATGAGAATCTTAAGATGAATTTGATAAAATGATAGTGATCACTTTTAATTATTTAGATAGTAGTCTATGTGAATTATAATAAAATTTGAGTAATTATGCTTGAGTAATAGTCCTAACATTATTTGGATGACCCTTTTACAAAAATCAATTAAACAAGAATGTTATATCTGAAATGGTGTGAAGGAGGACAAAAATAGTTGTGGAATGGAAATAGTTTCATAATAATCTAATTTTCCAATCAAAATATATAGCTAGCTGAAAATTTCCTAACATATAAATTTCACAATTATACCTAGCCATTTCTGCCAATACTTAATTGTCAAAGCTTATTGAATCTTCCATTTTAGAAGATGTTTTAAATTGGGAATCCTAGTAAGAGAGGTTGAATATTTTACACCATAAACATATTAGTGGGGAGAACATAAATATGTGAAAATAAAATCTTAAATTCCTCCCTAACAAGGAGAAAAATCCATTTTGAAAATGTCTTATTAGATGAAACTAACTACTATGTAATTATATTATAAAGAGTCTAGAACACCTAAACTCAAAATGATTGGATCTAAAGTTATTTTAGATTAAATTTGGTATTATATATTACCACATATATTAGAATATGGGAAAAAAAATAAATGGAATTATATGGGAATCCTTTTTACAAGTATGTGATTCCAAGATTAAAGGGGAAATAATTTAGTGTTATGTTGGTAATCTTGAAATGCATAACCTATCTTTGTATTTGTTATTGGTGTTGAAAATAAAGGGATGAAACCATAATATATTTGGAAGAGAAATATATGGGAGAATATTGGAAAACTTCACCTATATTATGAATCACTGTTGTGTGTGATTTCATTGTGGAGGAAATATGAGAGATTTCCTCCTTAACTATGTATTGGTGATGTCATGTTTAGTGATGCAAACATTAAATAACCCAATTATTGGTGTATTTGGTGAATTTATGTGTTTTGTCATGGTTATAATTCCTTAATGGAAAATTTGAATGCATAAGATAATTTAATTACCCTACTCTACCATTATTTATTCCATAAAATTAAGTTTAAATGACATTCTTGTGAATGTCATAACCACCAAAAAATATGATTGCATGATACCCCTTTATTTGAAAATGGGGAATGAGACTTATTTGTGATACTGAAAACCTAATAAAACATTTCTTTGATTAATTGGGTGATGCATTAAAGCCTCAAATTGAACTAAACCAATTAATCACACAAATATAATTAAATTGCAACACCATATATGGTGTAGTTCCCATATAGATTGACCCTTTGGTGTGGACATAAATTATAGAATGCTTGGGTGAGCATTCAGTATGATTTTTTATTTTTAAATTTGTTTTCCATAGATATTTGAGTGATTAGTAGATGATCTATGTTGTGGTGCTATGAAGTGTGTTGATTTTATCTATTATTTTTTGGGGAATGAATATCATTTCTACCATGATGTATGTTGTTATGTGTATGTTATTTGCTAACTTCATATGATTTTGGTAGTCCATTCTTCGGTGAAATTTTATTTGGAGTAACTATGTGTTTTTTGTGTTGGGGTGTGTATTTTGATTGTAATGATCCATTATGCCATCAATTATTTTTTCATGATGATTATATGGGTGATTCCATGTATTCTTGATTTCTATGATTGGGTTTTTTATCTAAAATCATTCATGCTAAATATGGATAAATGAGTAGTGTGAAGTGCGATTGGTTGATCTAGTCACCCTTTTTAACATACTAAGAAGTATTTTTATGTTATTTTAATAACCCATGTGTAATGGATGTTTGATTTTATTGTTGAAATTCCCCATGTGAGATGGATGTTTTCTTTACTATACTTTGATTGCAGTAATTATCCATGCTTGAGATGAATGTTTTATTTATAGTGATTTAATTAATATAATTCCCCATGTGTAATGAATGTTTGCTCTATTTTATTTGACTGCTACAATGATGTGTGATTGACTTATGAAGTTTTTATTATTACAAGTACTCATATGTGATGGATGTTTTCTTTCATTGTGATAATTTAACTATTGTAATTTTCCTTGTGTGATTGTTTTTGATAAAGTAAGGCAACAAACCAGGGGCCAAACCCTTATAGAGAAAAAAAGAAAAGAAGGCAATCAACCAAATAAGCCTTCAAATAAAAGATGGTACGAGCAAAGTACCACAGCCACAACAAACAAAAAATAGGAAACAAAAAGATGAGAGTCAAAGAGGGCTCTCCTTACATGACCATAGATTTGAGAAGATCCTTCAGTTTTGCAGTATTTTTAGCATTGACAGTAGCCCCAGCATTGCCCACTTCATTCAACATAGACATGTTTAGTAGAATTGAGTTCCAAAGCCCATTGGTGAAGTTCTGCTCTAGCTTCTGAATACAATCCTTCAGGGCATCAATTTCAAATTTTAGACCAATCTCATTCTCAATTTCCTAGCCAGCTTCCTCAACATACATTTTCCTTTTTTTGTCAACTATTCTCATAATGTCAGCACCATCCTCCTCAATAACCTCACAATCCCTATTCTCCTACTTCCCTTCAGTGTCCTAAAAAATTTCTTGGACTTTCAGTTCCTTAGACTCTTCCTCCTAGGTAGCTTCTTCCAAAGCACTCTCTAAATAATCAATAAGTCTAGCCTTAGGAGTGAGTTTACCAGTAATCTGCCTTGATTTATGAACTCTAGAGGAGAGGCCCTCCTTATTATCCTTAGAAGGCTTATAAGATTTACCACTTTGACTTCTCATGGCCCTACCAGGATTATTGTGGATCCCCTCAGTGGTCCCCCCAACATTCTCTTCCACTGCATCAACCTTCCTCTTCTTACCCTTCTTGCTCGCAAAGGAGTTAAGGGTGTCAATAGGGGTCTCTTCAGGGGTAGAGAAAGATACTTATTTGGTTTTGGTAGGAATAGGGGAAAGATAGGACTCATCAATATCATCACAAGATAATGGATTAGAATAAATATCTCCACTATCAATTTTGATAGTCTTGGATGGCTCAAAGGCACGGTGAAAATTATACAAGAAGAGAATGAGGCCCTGGTGAAGTGGAATAGGGTTCATAGCCAACTTTTTAGACATTTTTGCTCTCACCCTAAGGACAGAATGTTTCAAAGAGGAGAGCAGGTAAAAAGGAAAACTAATGAGAGCATTACGCCTGAAGTGGTTTAAAAGAGGAAGATGGTAATTATAAAACTTGGTAAAATGACCTTCGAGCGTGAAGTACTTCATGATAATGAAGCACACTCCATCTCATGGCTCAGGTAGTTTTGCCCACTTGAATCCTCCTTGGTAAGGGATGAGTTCTTCCCCTTCTCCCAAGAATAGTTTATGGCTTGATAGATCCATAATTTTCATTTTCCTCTGAAGCTTTATCCCCTACATGGTCATGCCTATAGCCATCACAATCACCTTCTCAAAAATATTGAAATTGATTCCACCAACCGTGACCCACCTGTTTAACTAGGACCTCATAAATTTCTTGGAAAATTTTTCATTAAACCCATTGAGCCTTTCCAGGTATGGGCTAATTCCCCCTTCTTTATAGTAATGCCAAACCAACAGATTATCTTTGAATTCATAGCAGGATACTAGTTCTATGTGAATTTGGTCTCCTCCCATTTTGAAATTGTAGGCCAAACCCATAGAGTTCCTAATTTTAGCTTTTAACTTTGAATTGGTTACGAACCCTTTCTCACGCTTATGCATAATAAAACTTTGCTAGCTCGTAATGTAAAGTATCATACAGAGGTGACGTTGGTGACTCCCATTCTTGGGAATCATTTCCCATCGATATTCATAATGAGGCTTGTGTGCCTTACCATCTTGATACAATAAATCATGAATGATTGTTGCAAGAGTACAATAGTTATCAAGTTCTGAGATCCCTGACAGCCCCCTCTAAATGGACCACCTATAAGAGCTATCCATCTCATGAGTTGGACTCATCTTGACAAGTCATCTCATTTTGAATAATATCCTTAATGTTTAAATAATATGACCAACTTGGCACCACACCCGCCAATTTGAAAATTGCTGACCAAGATTAGCACAGGCATCAGCAACACTATTTCCCCCTCTGTAAATATGAGAAATGTACACTCTATATAAGTTTTGTAAAAGAAATTAGATATCCCTAATGATATATTTTAACTTAATTCCCACATTTGATGCTTTATTGACTGCATCAATGACCATTTTGGAGTCTCTTTATATACTCAAGTTCCTTATTCCTAGGGATATAGCCAATTTTAACCCCCAAAGGAGAGCCATTACTTTAGCATAGATTGCTCTAGAATCTTATTCCAACAGCATAGATAGTAATCATCCATCCTTTATCATTTCTTATGATTCCTCCTCCACTATATTTACCATCAGACTTAGATGCCCCATCAAAGTTGAGTTTCATCTAGTTAGGCTTTGGAGGAATCCATTTGGTATTGAGTCTCTATAGAATTTTGGAGTTATTATGATTAGGGATCTAGTTTAATATCTTCCATTTAGCTACAATTTGATTTTCAATTTGGGTTAGGGGTTTCTCCATAGAATGAATATGGGTAGTGGTGACACTTTCCATAAGAATCTTGACAAAAGAATGAAACACCTGAGATGCATTTCCAGAAGTTTTTTTGAAAATTCTGTGGTTGTATTCTTTCCATAAAGTCCAACTTATACAGGGTAGAGTTTGATTCCATAATTCCATGATCTAAGGATGGGTAAAGGTTGGATTCTAGTTGAATATTACTTCCTTAAGGTCAGAATTGAGAACCCATTCAATACCAAAGTTATTTAGAATTATGCCCCATAATTCCCAAGCAAAATCATAGTGAATGAAGAGGTGTGAAACTGTTTCCTCTTTAGATCAACACAAGTAACATCTGTTAACTTTTGGAGGTTTTCATATGTTAAGATTTTATTATGAGTAGTAGCCCACTAAAACATGTTAATTTTTGGAATAATTTTATAGTTCTAGACCTTTTTCCATACATCTTTATTCTGAGCCCCAAGAATCAACAAATAATAAGCAGACTTGATAGAAAATGATCCATTCTTGTCAGGCCACCAATACTATTCATCTTCACAGGGGAAGAGAGGGATTCTAGTCCCCTAAATCAACTATTGAATCTCTCAAACTCTCAAGAAAAACTCAGGCTGATGATCACAATAGTCTAAAAGATTTTTCTAGCTCCTCATACCATTGTTATTATCCATGTAATCACTGACTCTATTTCCAAACAACTAAGTAGCAATGTCAGCAATCTCTCCATAATTTCCTTGTGAGATGAGAGCCTTATCCTTTAACCAAATATCATCCCAAAATTTAATATGCCACCCATTTCTTAGTTTCCATCTAATTCCTTGCTTAAGAAAGCTTATGCTTTTTAGCATTTTATTCCAAATCACTGATCCCTGGGGTAACCCCATGTGTTGAAGAAAGTTGGAAACATCAGTGTTGTACATATATTTGGTATACATTATTTCCCCCCAATCATTATTTTTATGGATCAGGTTCCAATTAATTTTTGAGAGAAGAGCTTTGTTCATATTCCTGATAGATCTAATATTGATACCACCTTGAGATTTTGGAAGACACACTTTTTCCCATTTGAATAAAGACATATTCTTTTTATCTTCTAGCCCCATCCATAAGAATTTTCTTTAGATCTATTCCAATTTGTCAGCAAAATATGCAATAATTTTAAAGACAGATAAGAAGTAAGTAGGAATCCCTTGCAAAGAGGCTCGAAGAAGTTGCAGTTTACCAGCACTACTGAGGAATTTCCCTTTCTAACCTAGAAGTTTCCTCTGAGTCATTTCCAAAATTCCATTCCAAAAGCCAAGATAAACCTCTTTGAGCATGAGGGGGAGACCTAGATAGGTAGCTGGAAGAACACCTTCAACACATTCTAATATATCAAATTTGTCTAAGGTCATTAGGAGTATTGAAGAAATACACATTGCTTTTTCAAAGGTTTATACTTTGCCCAGACTCAATGGCATAATTGTTTAAAATATTCTTCCATCTTCTAGCTTTAATCACTGAGGAGATGCCAAAAAGGATGGTATCATCCACAAACTACTACACCACCATAAGACAAAGGGAGGAGGCAGGTTTGATTCCCACTAAATTTTTAGAGGCTATATCTACTTGTATGTATCTTTCCATAGCCTCTGCCATTATGATGAATAAATATAGGGAGAGAGGGTCCCCCTGGTAGATTCCTCTCGAGGATGAGAAAAACCCTCTAGAGACGCCACTAACCAGAACTAAAAATTTTGCAGAAGAGACAACATTCCATATCAAGTGAGACATTTTATCATTAAACCCAAATTTTTTGATGACTTGGAACATAAAAGTCCATGAGACCCTATCATATACTTTAGAAATATCTAGCTTAAGAGCCATACCAGGGATTCTAATCTTATCCATAGAGTGAATAGTCTCATGTGTGGTGATCACGGCATCCAGAATTTGCCTGCCCAAGATGAATCCTTTTTGTGTAGGGGAAATAATTTTATCTAGTAAAGGTTGAATCCTCATAACCAGCACTTTAGTGCATAGCTTATAAACAATGTTACATAGGCTAATGGGTCTTAAGTCTGTAAGGTGAGTGGGTTGTGACTTTTTAGGAACAAGTACTAAGAAAGTATTATTAGCTTGTTTCAAAAGTTTACTTGATATAAAAAAGTCATGAACAGTAGTAGTAAGATCCCCTCCCATAATCTCCTAATATTCCTGGAAGAATATAGGAGGCAAACCATCAATACCTAGAGCTTTGAATGCACCCATGGAAAATAAAACAACACGGACCTCCTCCTTGGATATAGGCTTTAGCATCTCCAAATTATCTTCTTCAGTTATTAAACATGGAATTTTATCAACGAATTGGTTCATACATCTATCATTCCCATCATCATTGTTTTCTTTAGTAAGCAAATTTTGAAAGAAAACCCTAGCTTGTTCCCCTATCTCACTATCTTCAGTTATAATGTCACCATTATCTAAACATAGCTTTGTTATGGAGTTAGCCTTCCTGTGTTTCATTACCAAGAGATGAAAGAAGGTAGTGTTCATGTCCCCCTCTTTAAGCCACTGAACATGAAATTTTTTGTTCCAAAAAACCTCTTCTCTTTCCATAAGATTCTTCCATTCAGAAGTCAGGACATTTTCTTCTTCTGAAGTGTCTTCTGAATCATCACCTTGAGCCATCCATTGCTGAATATCTTTGAGCTTTCCAACTATGTTTTTCTTCTACTGAAAAACCTACCCAAAGTTGTATCTATTCCATCCATGAACTTCTTTATTTGATATGTTGGAGTTTTTTGACTATTCTGAACATAAGAGTGCCCTAAATAGGAATTTGCCACCATTTGTCTAAAGTCTTTGTGTTTGATCCACATAGCTTCAAAATGGAATGGGAAAGGACCATGTTGTCCCTGATCTCTCCAACTGAGGAGGATTGGGCAATGATCAGACATGGTTCTAGAAAAATCCTACACCTGCATATTATGATAATCATCATAGTTACTCAAAATAATAAATTTGTTTAACTTAACTTGAATCATTTGATCTCCTCTTCTTCTATTGGACCAAGTAAAATTTATATTTTGTAGTACTATATCCAATAGTCCCCAATCATTAATAAATTTGGCAAAGTCAAACATGTTGTCTGAGTAATCCATAATCCCACCCTATTTTTTAGAGGGGTATAGGGGAGTGTTAAAATCTCCATCAAGTATCCATTTAGTGTTCTGGGAATTAGTCTTAAGACTGCTCAAGTCTATCCATAATTTTTGCCTCAAAGCTCTGTTATTCAAGCCGTAGACATTGATCAATGACTAGTTCAAAGAGTACAAGGAGAAGTTGATAATCAATAAGTGCTTGTTATAAGACATAAGAGATCCCTAAATTTTAGCACTATTCCACATAGTTACAATCCCACCTAAAGCCACCTTAGGCCATATGTAGTCGGCAATTTTCTTAAAACTCTCCTCATTCATATTGACTTCTTAGAGTAATAAAATATTTAATTTATTATCTAGAATGCAGTTTTTCACATCAAACTATTTTGAAGGACTATTAAAGCCCCTTAGGTTCCAAGATAAAATTCTCATTTAGAGGATTTGAGGGGATGAGTTTCTAGTGTTTTTTGTTTACCACTGGCAATCTCTCTTTGTCTTGTTTCTCTTAGAGTTGGTCTCCCTTGTTTGGGATTAGTGTCAACATCTATAGATTTTTTGCCTTTTCAATTCTTTTTCTTTGGGGTAATCCATTCCTCATGCTCATTATTACTACCATTTTTACCTGTTTCACCTGTTGCTAAATAATTACCTGCTTGGTCTCTAACTTCTAGATTATGGAGAATATGTGTTTTTAATTGTAAGGCTACTTCTCCTTTAGTAAGTAATATTTTTGGAGTTATTTTTTCTTGTGCATCTCTTAAAACTTTTTCTTCTGCTATATCTTCCTCTATTGGTTGGATATATATTTCTCCTTTCTTAGACATATTGTCCTATTGGTCTAAAGGGTTAGCTGTGTCTATTATAGTCTTCTGACTATCATTATCTGATAACTTCTTGGTATTTTCCTTGAGGAAAACTTTTCCCCCATTACCAGAGACATCCTCATTGCCAACCTTATCCCCTACCTTTTCTGTATTGTCAGGGTTTTCTGCATTATCTCCCGTTCCCTGATTGCCAAAAATTTTGGGACTATGAGACTGATCCTCACCTTCAACTAGAGAATCATCTTTCCTTCCCATTTAATTTGCCTTGCATTGTGTCATTATACGTCCCTTTTTTTACATATTTGGTAGAATGTGGTACCATTTTCATATATGATCAGCTGAGTCCAAGTCCCATATTTAGAGTTTAACTCTTTAGACGTAGGGAGATTCTGATTAATCTCAGCATTGACAGACAATCTAGCATACACACATCTTGATTTTATTCTGGTTGTATGATCTACAGTGATGTATTGACCAATAGAATTTCCAATAGCCATAAAAAATTTTCATCCAAGAATTTTAATGGGAACCCTAGCAATCTAATCCAGGCAGCAACAGACTTACTGAGGTCCGAGTTAGGATCCAATCCTAGTTTCCACGAACACAAAGAAAGGGAGTGTGGGCCATATATCCATGGTCCTCTAGCTATAATAGCTATCATATCCTCCATATTCATAAATCTAAATAGGAATAAGCCCTTTGCCATAGCGGTCATCGAAATACTACCCTTGATTTTCCACCTAGACAAAACCCATTTCCTGACCATCTCAATATTAGGATGGAAGGAGAAAAACTTACCTACCAATGCAAGGTCCATGGCTTTCATGATTTCCTCCACCAGATCATCTAGGATAGTTAGGGCTGCACCCTCAGTGGAAACTGGGAGGCTCAACATGTTTTTAGAGGAGCATGTCTTTTCACCTGTTAGCACTTTCTTCCACCCATTGGATGGAATGTTCTTTATCAAATTCTAGTTTAGGTCCCCAGAGGCACTACCATTGGTAGTAGCCTCCATTAGATCCATGATCACTTCGGTCACTCTCAGAAGGCCCTACTAGGTGGGAAAAAACTACTTTCAAATTTTTCTTAGACTCAAGAATCAAATTTTTGTGTGATTGTTGGTTGCTTTCATTGTGATGATTTAATAATTAAAATTTCCCATGTGTGGTGTATATTTGCTTAAAATTCATCGTCTTATGAATATTTACTCATTGATATGGTTTATTATATGAAAACACATACAATGGTGTGATCCATATTATTTTATATGCACTATTTTACTTTCTATGTACTTCCATGCATGAAAGAGAATATGAAAAATTGAAATTCCAAGATGTCAAGTTCTCTCACACTAGATGTTCACACACTTATATTTATTATATTCTTTCCTTGTGTAGAATTTCATGCATGGATGAGAAGATGAATTGGTTTATTCCTAGGTGCACCATATGTAGAGAAATACACTAAGGTGTTGAGAGAGGGTGGTAAATCTTAAGGTTGTTGTTCAAGATCATATATTTGTTATCACCAATGCCATATATAATTGATTCTTAATGTGGTTGTGGATATTGTGCAAAATTTATAACCAATGTGTAAATAGATATGTACTATCTTTATTATGATTAACACATGCATGAGTGATGTTAGATTTATGCTATCAATATGTCGATGCAATTGATAACATGCTTCTTATGATGATCAAACTTTAGAGATGAATTTTCCTAAAGGGGGAAGTATGTAATGCCTTGGTTAGACTGAACCAGCTTAGACCCATGCTTAAGTATTATTTGTGGTTATACATATTAATTAATATGTTTTATATGATTGGAATCATTATTTATTTCATGTACCATTTAATTATTAGATTATGAGAAAAAATATATATGATTACAGTTATGACAATAAGAATTAAATTATTAAACTTTTATTTTTATACATTCATATCATAGAGATATCATGATGAGTTGGTTTATGTGTAGGAAATAGGGGTTCCCTAATGGTATAAAATATTATTTATATATCGATGATGATCTGAGTTAGTAAGGGTTTACATTTTGTCCATTAGGGTGGTATTTGAGTCAATGCAGTGAGAGTGGGAGCTCTAAAAATGGATGTCCACAAGTGATTGTGGATCCTAAAAATAGAATTAGTGATGGAATTCACCTCATCTATAATTGGTTAATGTGTGACATTGGTCATGTGTATACTTATCACCTTAGGCTAGGGTGGTATAAATGCAAGGGAATACATTATGATAATTTTGGAAAATAATTCATAGGATAATGATAATGGGAAATAATTTTTTTATAAATCCAAAGGATTACGATCTCTAAATTATAAATGTAAAAAAGTAAAAAAGGGCCACAAAATTATAAATTATAATTATGATGAATAATCATACTAAAATAAATTAATGTGAAAATAGAAGCCATAATGAATAATAATAATAAATGGGAATTAAACATTGAAGGGACCAAGGAATATAAGGGTCATAATACAAGTGGAAAGAGATCATTGTGTTGAAAAATATTTAAGATGATAGTGCACTGTGTTTTTCAAGAAAACAAGAGACTCTTGTAGGTAAATACAATTGACCATATAATCTATCAAAAGTAAATAGACAAAGAAGGAAGTGGCCACAATATTTCAAAAAATGGGAATAAAATGAGGATTCCATTCCTCAAATCATTATGAATTATTTGAATGATAGGTAATTGGTTTGAATAATTAATGGTTGATATAACTCTACCGATAAAGATATGAATTATAAAAAGGAGACAATATGTTGAAGAAGGGGGTTTGATTGGTCAATTAATTAGTCAGGAAGATGATAACCCAAGATGATAGGGATAGTTGATTTCTAATTTTAGAAGAGAGAGGCAGAGAACTCCCAAGTTCTATTCTTAATCATGAACATGAAGTTAGGAAAATAAGGAAGGCACATGTGTTTATTGAGGTGTTTATCTTCCTTTGGCCAAATGATATTTGATATATATCTATGTTGGGTTTAAACTAAGTTTGTGATGAGTGACCTCCACTTCAATTATTCTTCATTTATTGTGAATTATGAATTATGAGATGACAGAGATGTGATATCATTGTGAATTAACAAAATAAGGATAAAGATTAATTTTCAAACACACCTACTACTCATTTGAGTTGAGTATTCTCATAATGATGATACATTATTAGTGGGATGAGAAAATAATAGACTATAACATAGTATATTTGTTTGAAACATTTGATCACACCTTCAGTGGCAATAACATGTTATATGGATAAATAAATAAAAGGATTCATTGGTACCCCTTTATAGACATGTGTAATCTCCATAAGGGTGGTTGAGTGAAACCTGGAACCAATTCATCTATTCATCTAGTATAACTTTGTGATTATGAAGAGATCAATCAAACAAACAAGTGAGCAAGCCCTTACTCACAAGGTGCACATGTTTTACCTTCCAACCATGTTTCACTTTAGTTAATTTTTTTACTTAAAATGAGATGATTTGAGTACATGTAATTTATATTCTAAGGATTACTATGTTTTATTTTATTCTGATTATTTGGATGATTTAGAATGTTTAGGAATGGATTAATTATCTTTCAAATCATTATAATATTGGAAGACTCTATAATTAATACTTGTTCATTATTATTCATAGAAAGGGATATGTGCATTCTAATAATTAGGAACATAATTAATCCTCAGAATTCCCTTACTTCTTGAAAGTAAAATGTTGATAGTGAAATCTGCATTCAATGGAATAAACAACATGCCTAATCATAGTAAAGTAGGTAAATGTAATAAATTAAGTCTTATATCTATATGTTGTATCTTATATTAGGTCTGAATGTTATTTTGTGATAATACACTTGACATAGGAGGCTCGAGTCCCCATTTATTATTCACAAACAAATAGTTCCTTTTATGGATTTGGAGTTTCAAATAGAAATGATGTCATTTATAAGGAAGTATAATGTGACTATTAAAGATTATATTAGGTTTGATTGATTAAAGAATTATAATCAAAATTAATCATTATGGCTTTAACCCTAGATTATGTAGCATTTGAGGTAAGTAGGAGTGAATGATTTATCCCATTAAACCTTATGTTTGATATTAATAATGGTCATCGATTTATGTTAAGCCTTAACTTTTGATCATGATTGTAATCACTATTGATTATACATGTGAATAATATTCATATTCTATTGGAATAACCCTTGAAATCAAAATAATTAAAGTCTCATGGTCTCTAGAACATTACATACACCTCTATCATCATAAATGCCAAAGGTGACAAGTTTGATTTACATCAAGTAAGTTTTTTGGAGGCCTAAGGTTGCATTAAATAAGTCTCAACCTCCTAATGAACCCTTTACTCTTTTTATAATCCATTAAAATATATGGAAGATGTTACAATGACTTATAATAGGATGTGTTGTGATTTTGGACAATAATGATAGAAACAAAGCCAGTTACATTTGACTGTGTGAAATATTTAGTTGTATATGTGACTTTGTGTATTGGTCAACTTAAATTCTACTAGGAGCATCTATAAGATTCATTGTTAATCTATAAAACCATTATTACCCATGAAGATGATTTCTTAATATAGTTATCACTAAGGAGTCATCTTTATATTTGTTTTTAACCAACTCATTTGTGGCTTGTGTTCTAAAATTATCATGTAGAAGTCAAAATTCAGTAATCAACTATGAGAGACTTAGTCATTTTATATAGTGTCCTTTTACATATTTAATTGAAACTCATAGTGATCAAGGAGAACAATTTATCCCCATCAATTAAATGCCAATTTGATCTTTCTACTGTAAGATCAAAATTTGGGAAAATGGATTTAGATATGCAATTTATAGCAAAAACACCCAAACTTACAATCTAATATTAAAATTGAGAAACATTAGATTAAAATGAAATAAAATTAATCATTTAAAACAACATTCTAATATAAATCTAAGTGTTCCCAATCAGGATTCAAATAAAAATAAAATACTATGTGAATATGGATTGATGGATTGCTTACAATAGATTTTGATCATGGACAACATGATATTAGCTTGATCAAGAGACTTGGATTGCATGGATTCATGGATTTATGATTGATTTTGTCATTGTACCCAAAATGGAAGAGTGAAGGTGTTTAAATAGAAGGAAGGAGGGAAGATCAATGGCTAACGTTCAAATTTAGGTATAGGAAGATCAATGGTGGAGGATTATCCAAGGAATTAAAATTCCTTAGTTAATTCTAGAGGAGGGAATGATCTAGAGGTAGAATCCTCTATAATTTTTTTGGAATTATAATCATGATTAATGGTGGATTAGTCATGTGATTAGGGGGCTCTAGAGAATCTAGGGGAGTAGAAGAGGCTACTCATAGGCTAGGGTATATGAGAGTGAATTTTAAATTCCCATATAATAGATAAGTGGGATTAGTTAGTGGATAAAAACATAATTAAATGGATTAATTAATTTATGGGATAATATAAAGTTAGCGTGATGAAGAATAATGAAGGGGCATTTTATACAAATGACTAAAAGGAGTGATATTAGGATGGATTTAGAAGTGGTAAATTAGATTAGATGAGATAGGTGAAATTAGTGTCAACTAATAAAAATATTAGTGATGATAAATGGAGTGAGAAAATTTAGATGTATACATTTTTCCCCTCTTTGGAAGGACATTGTGAGTGGATGAAATCAAAAGAGTAATGGTATTTCAAAGAATAAAGACACTCATGGATTAAGTTTTGTAAATTAAGTTAGTGGGTATGATGCCCCCTTGAGGGATCATGTGGAAAAGAAAGAAACGGATGGCCACTTGAAAGAGTAAACAAGGGGTGGGTTGTAATGAATAGACCAATAGATGGGATGTGAGATAAATGATGAAGAAAATAAACTCGACCTAAGCAATGAGTTATAAATTGATGATGCCCTTGGAAAAGATGATGTATAGGGAGTGTAAAAAACTATGTCATTATTATCAACACATCCTAAGGGGGAATTAACCATAACATGATGATGACAAGATAAAATGATGAAAGCTTTAGACATATCCTAGGTAAGGACACATAATAAAGAAAGTTATAGGCCAATGATAAGATTAATTATGAGTGTAACTCAAGGCTAAGGTCAAGAAATATGATGAAGCAGGTGAGAGAGGAAATGATATTATCAAGTGACCAAAAGCAGATGGGGAAGAATTGGACTATAATGCAATCAAATCAATGAGCTATGATCTAATTAATATAAATTATGCCCCTAGTAAAGACACATTCAAAGGAGAAAGAGATGATAATAAGGTTATGTTTCTAGTCATGCCCCAATCGAATAAATAAACCATATTTTTAAAGGATGAATTGACCAATCAGTGATAATAGATGACTAATGGAAGAAAATATGGATATGTTGAATTGTCAAGACAAATAGATAGGTGCAAGAAATTGATGAAAAATTAGGAAGATAATTATGATAAGGGTGATTGATCAATATACTGATTGAATAATGATTGATATTATAGATCAAGTAGTTATCTGATGCAAAACTAGAGGAGGAGGAGAGACAAGAGAGATGTGAGGAGATTTGAATGATGGGAGATGAGATGTTAGATGTTGTTGATATATATGTAAGTAGATGATATAAATGGGACGAGAAATGGATTAGAGGAATGATTGGATATTAGATGAGTGGATTGGGATGATCGACTTAATGATAGGATTAAAATGATTAGACATTTAGACAAGTGAGAGAGGATAGGAAAAATTATGAGTGTAGTCCATTATCAAGCCATCATTTCTATAATAAGGCTCATCATAATATAAGTAATCTAATGTAAATATAACACTAGTTTATATGACCTATGATATAAGTATGACCAAGAGGACATTATGCCAAAGTGAATGATTATAAAAAGGGGCAAATAAAAAACTCTACATCATTAAGGGCACCTAAAAAATTTATTGTAACTTTTGGTGTCATCATAACATCCTTGTCATTTCCCAATAGATAAAAAGATACATGACATAAGACAATAAAAATTGAAACATATGACAATCACACACACACAAACACACACACACACACACACACACACACACACACACACACACACACACGATAAAAGACATGCAAGTTAAATAACATAGATAATACAAGTAACATGCAAAAGTATCTACATGTAATGTCATTATGTCTTGTGTAATTGTCTTGATAAGAGTTGATGAGATGATTGATCAGCTGATAAGTTGGACAAAGTTGGTCATGATGATGTGATGTGAACTTATATTAAGTATAAGAATTGGACAAGGGTATGGATTTGGAGTATACTAATGATGTTTATTAGGATAAGGATGCAAAATACATAAGACAAGATGATTAGGATGTTGAGACAAGGAAATATGATAAAATGACAAGACTGTTATGATAGAAGACAAGGTAAGATGACAATGAGATGGGAAACTTAGGACATAGGATAACATGATTGTGATACTCATGACATAAGACAAGCCAACTTAGACACTTTTGATTTTATTATGGATGTTATAATTTTTAGTGCTTTTTGGATATGTATGTACACTATACAAATAGGGTTACTAGTTATGGGAATACCAAGCCTATCAACAAAGATAAGGGCATATACAATAATGGATGGGATGACAAAATTATGAGGATGGTGCTAAACTGGGATGAGGACCAAGGTAGAATGGAATACAAATTTCTAATGACCACATCATTAAGGAACTAAATATATAGCTACCTGAGTGTCTATTAGAGGATATGCCAAGATGATTATAGAACATTTCTCAAGACATACTCCACTCTCATATGAAGTTCAATATGGTAAGGAATGATATAATAGATAGGAATAATGGATATATGGACATGATAGACAAAGATGTTTGGACCATGACAAGGATGGGGTTGGCAATGAACGTGGATATGATGGTAGAGATGAAGGGTATTTTCGCCCCAAGTGTTGAGGTAAAATGCTTACAATGCATTATTTTACCATTACACCAAAAACCATTTTTCATCATGGTACTTTTTAAAGGCACCAAAAGACTAGTTTTCACCATTGGCTGTATGATATTTTATAGTATACTATTTTTATTTTTTAAAATTTAAATGACATCTTGATTTATTATATGTGGGTGAGATGCAAGATGCAGACATTTTTATGATCTTTAACCAATACCTATTTTTAATATATGTGATATAAGAATCATGTCATTATTGGATTTATCGATGTCCATGTGACCTTCATTGATTCTTTATTGATACACCTCTATATATCTAGACCAAGTGTCTTTGTCACCACTATGAGATATAATATTACTTGGGAAGGTGACATAAAGTATGGAGTGGATTAGATCTTAATGTTGATGGGGATGTATGGGACTTGAATAAATGATAGGACTTGATTGGTGTATGGGTTCATGAAAGGAGGGTGTGATGAGTGTTTGAGGAATGGGACTAGCATTCGCACACATCATTGGACATGTCAGATGTTCCACATTTGACTAATGTCAATTTATAAAAGGACTACAAGAGATCCAAGACACTTTGAATCTAGGGTTCATCTTTAATCTAATTATTTAAAGGATTATCAACCATGTTATTAGTGATTTTGATATTATTTTGATTTTTAGACTTTATTTTTATTTTGATTTTGATTTTGATATTATTAAATGTACCTTGGTTCCTGACTTTGGGATTCAACAAAGGAGAATGATTTTGGACTTGATAAATGATGATGATTTTGAATTTGATAGTCCCCTAGTACCTCAGATAAGTTTTCACTAGGGGAAGACACTTTTTGAGTAATCTAACGATTTTAATTTTTTTGACTTGTTGGATTAAAGGTGATTTGATCATCATGAATGACTATTTGAATATGGTCTTAGACAT
This sequence comes from Torreya grandis, assembly GCA_037957365.1. Classification (NCBI taxonomy): domain Eukaryota; kingdom Viridiplantae; phylum Streptophyta; class Pinopsida; order Cupressales; family Taxaceae; genus Torreya; species Torreya grandis. The sequence continues at coordinate 3,586,131 of JARHVA010001214.1, forward strand.
TTGTATTTTTAGCACATGTTATATTACTTGAAGAAGAGTCTAATGATGTATGTTCATGTTCATCCCTATGGAGGGAAGTGATTAAGTGATAATTTATAGGAAGAAAGGGATATATGATGGATGAAGGTGGGGGAGATGGTATGATGAGGTCAATGAGTGGTGATGGGGAAACATGGTGCCCATAAAGGTTCTTAGGAGACCTAATTATGACATCAGATAAAATCTCCTCAAGATCAGTAAAAGGATCACTAAGACTAATTATAACACACACATTCAATACAATATTAGATCCAATATGACTATATTTGATAGATAAAGCTTTTAATAATTATGTTATGACTTAATCATATTGATTGGGCTCAAACGGTATGCTTGGTGATTGATTACCATCAAAATTGGAGGTATCTTCAAATGGGAAAGCATAGTCATCATCTGTTGTAATATCTATGAGGTATGATGGTTCTATTTAGGAATCTAATTTATATACTAGTGTTTAACATGATCCCAATATAAATAACACTTGTATTGACTTTAATGCTGATACTAACAAAGGTGAAGGTGATGTCGATGAGTTAATGATTCTAATAGAGGATTCTTTGTCCATAATTGACCTCTCAACAGGGGTTTTTTGACATCATGGATGAGAGGAAGATGATGGAGGGATAATGGATTCACTAAATACAAGTCCATGTAAAAAATAATCATTAGATAAGGGAAGACTAGGTTCATGGGGAATAGACTCGTCTTTGATAGAGGATTTGTCAAAGATGGGGGGACCATGGAATATGGATGTGGTGTCTTTACTTTGGCTTGGAAATTGAAGGGATTGAACATGATTAATAATGGAACCTTGACATTATTCTTCTTGTTCACCCATAGATGTAGACTCATCTTATTCATTTTCAATTTCTATGTCACCATGGTTGATGAGGTCTTGGACATAGTTTTGGAAATTATGACATTGATTAATATTATTCCCTTATGTTTGATGATATACATAGTAATGGTTATCTTTATACCAAGAGGGCTTAGTATTGGAAGGATTAGGATTTTTTAAGGGTGGATAGATCATCATGTAAGTGGAAACAAGTTGGTGGAAGATGGATTCTAAGTATATAAGAAGAGGAGTATAGGGGATCTCTTTACTTCATGAATTATATGTATAAGAATTAGACTTTGGATTATATAGTTAACAAAGTGACTGGATGGGTGGAATAGTAGTAGATGAGGTGGTTAAGATAGGATTACCTATGCTAGTATAATAAGGGGTAGATGACTATCTATGACTAGTGGATGGAGGATTTAAATGAGACTAGGTGGTGTGAATACTAGGAGTTGTCTAACGTGGATGGGTGTAGACTAGAGGGAATTTTGGGTGGATGTGGTAAAAGTATATAAGACATTGAGTGCTCATTTTAAGGAGGTGGAAAAGGAGTACATCCATATTAGCTATGATATATTGATCAATCATGGTATTGACCAAATGTTTTTTGGATGTTATAGATGAAGATGGGATAAAGTATGGATGTTGTGGTTTGTTGGCACCAATCGATAGCTGTAGGGGATTGAATGGAAAATTTTAGGGATGAAGGTGAGATGTGCATAAAAATTTTAGACAAAGGCTTTATTTAATCTAATTTCAAGTTTAATTAGATGATATGGGAATTTTGATGGGATAATACAATATTTAAGTAGACCAATTTAGGATATGAGCTAGACTTTGATGATTTTAATTGGATTCGACTAGGTGAGTTATGACAAGATCTAAGATTTGATAAGGGATAGACTAACCCAAGAGACTTATTTTAACTAGGGATTTAATTGGATTAATATTATCTCAATATAGAGATGATTTAATTTAATAGGATTAGATTATTTGATATGATTTTGATTATGTGTATGACTCAAACTTGATTAGACTCAAGCAAGTTAGTGATGAGGATCCTGATACATAAAGAATGTTTTGGCAACATGGATAAGGACTAAAGTATGACAAAAAAATTGATAATATGATAAAGGAATTAGTTGGGTTGGACCATTATTAGTCTAGGTTGATAATATGGCGGATAAGGTAACTATTCAAGACAAGATTAAAACAAATGATTAGTTTATACTAGGAGAAGATGGACAAGGTTAAGACCAAAGTATGACTATGATATGATTAATTTATAATCTAATTAGATGAAATGGGTATATGATTATGATAAGGGATGATGATGATGATTTATCTATGGACTATGTTTTGACTAAAGGATAAGGTTGTGTTTAGTTAAGGGATGCAAAAAATATAGGTCTCCACAACACAAAACAAGTAAGCCATAAACATAGAATTAGTGAATGACTTAGGAGTGTAACCCAACAATTGAATTGTCTAATAGATTCATGGGTGATATTTTAGGCCATTCAACCATTTTTGAATCTCTTTAACCCTGTTGACCCCATCTATAAATTATGATCACTTAGATAAAATATTGTATCCAATACTAAGTCACTTGTTCTAGCCAATGGTCCGAATTTAGGATGAACATGTTGTTTAGGGACATCCCTAATATACAAAAGGTACATGGATCTTATTGTCACAAAATATTGTAACCTAGATATGGTTTTTCAATCCAAATCTAAGATTTGGGCAACATGGGATTACCTCTAGGTCTGTGAGTTGCTTATAATAGAGGTAGACCTCTAGGTTTAAAGGCTAGCTCCCTAGATTTCTCTTTTGCTTGCTTAGCACCCACACTACTTATTTTATTAGATTAAAAGGGGTGTAATAAATATGTAAAGTTAACTAATCTAATTAAATGATACACTATAAGTATCTCCACTAGACTATCATACAATTTCACTAAGAAACATGACTGACAACACTAGTCTCAAATCTTGAATTGTTCTAACATTAATATTTCAAACATGGAGTTGATATACATTGAGTTACTCAAGGTGAGTGAGATAAATGTCATGTTTTAGACATTAAGTATACTCATTTTACTTAAATATAGAAAATTCACTTGAATACACTTCATGTGACATGTTAGAGTGGAAACTACTTGCATCAAACATGAAAGAGTTGAGAGAAAGGAAGGATAGATACTAATCACTTAACCTTTCACTATACACCACTTCACACACCTAGATAGGATAGATTGTGAACTCAAAACTAGATTTTGAATCTTTATTTAGAAGGAAAAATATAGTATCAAACTAGTAAGGATTCGCCTTACCAGGTGTGGATTATATTATAAAATCTAAAATGGCTTGCATTTATAGAGCATGTGAGTGGAGAGAGAATAAGTGGAGATCAAGGGTCACAAGAAAAAGTATCAAGTGATAAAGACCAATTAAATTTCATAATAATGAAGTGGAAAATATACCATTAAGGTCTTCTTGGACAAATGTCTATTTGAAGCATGAAAAACTCCTCAAACAGGCATAGAGACCCTTCAACTACCTTCTTGAAACTACCTTCATGATGAGGTGTCTCTTGAATGCTCAAAAATAGAATATGAACACTTTAAACATATGTAATATCTTAGGGGGGTTATAAACAAGGTGTGATAGTCATTAGATGTTTCCCTAACTGATAGGCTTCTTCATAACACTTGTACTCACCATATGCAGTCATCCATTGGTCTTCTAAGCCTCATTATTCAAATTTGTTATCAAGGTGACCTTCATTTTCTCAAAAAAATCCATGTAATATGTGTTAAGACACTTTTTCAAGTTCATTATAACTTCTAATCCATGAATTAGACCCTAAAAAGATCTAAAAACAAGCTTCTCATCTTCTCACTAGGAAACCACTTATTCTTTTCACTGCTAGTCAAAGATTGCTTGAAATGAACTATGTAAAAAGGTAATTTTCAGATTAAATAATGGGAGAGGTGAGATAATGGAGTTATAATAAGTTCCTATATACCTCCTTCAATATTTTTCATTTGTCAAAACTCCTTTGTACCTGTAGAATACCCAAAAACTTATAAAAAATCATGTTATTACCTTGTCTATACAAGTGATGGTATAGACCAATTGGGTTGGAAGAATAATGGGAGAGTTTTTAAATAGACTAAAATAATTTCAAGGCCATTTTACCACTTTTTAATTCATCTCCATTAGTTTCTTCTCCATCAGGTTCTAGATAAGGTTTTAGGAGGGGTTTAGATGCTTTGGACTATTAATGATTCTTCATAAAAGTTAGATGTCTAAATTTTGAAAAAAATCAAAACAATTTGGGTATAGGACCCATTTAAACTCTCCCTAAGTTATTGATGCACCATGAAATCATTTCATATAGATATGAGTGCCTGAAAATGGCCCTTGAGCTCCTTGAGTGTATTCTAGACACCCCTAAGATGGTTTTAGGCCAAAAGTGACTCCTTTGTGTAGATTTCTACAAAAAAATGATTAAAAATCATAATAAAATCTGTCATAAATGTCTTTAACTAGATTTGAAAGGTTTCATGTTCATGTGAATGGATCTAGACCCTTGTAAGGCTTAGGTCTAGTTCTAGGCCTAATAGGCCTAATTATATGTGATTACCCATGACCACCTCTGAGTGGTTTATCATAACTTTGAGTGAATTTAAATTCTCATTAACCTTCAAATAAACCTCAAGAATCATTATAAAATTCTCCAAGACACTTCCATATCATCTATTTCTCATTCACATACCCTGCTTGCATTTTTCTTACTCTTGGAGTGTCCTCTATCTAAGACAAAACAGAGGGAATATACCCTATTCACAAGGCCAAAATGAAACCATGGGAGTTTATAAAAATTATTTAATATGTTTTTTTACAACATTTTATGGTTATATGGCCTTTTCAAGGTCCCCAATACTTCAGATCTTTAAGATAGACTTATATGATTGTGTTTTGTCTGCAGGGTTTAAACTACCTATAGGTTGAGATTTAAAACATGGTCTTTGATCTACATCTTCTATCCTAGAATCATGTTATATGTAAATCACCACTTTTATAGTGGTCTTATCATGTTCACCATCATGCATTCATTCTAACCTTTCAAACCACTTCTTTCTACTAGGCTAAGCTAGTCTACAGTCAGTATGTTCACTTATAGGTGACAATTAGGGAGAGCAAGGGCCCCTATAGGTGATGACCTATGTTAAGACATTGTACATCAAGTTATATGATAGATATTGAGGTCATATTTTCATCTCTTATTCAAATAAATTCACTTTGTCTTGAAGGCATGCTTTCATTGTGTCACTGTTGCATCATAAAACCATTTGGGCTTCAAAAGTACCATAGATTACTAAAAGTCTATAATGATCATTTCATTGAAATGGAAGCCAATTTACACTATCCTCGCATGACCAAAAAATCACTCTCTTATGTCAATATATTTATCCAAGCTTGGAATACATAAGTGAAACAATGTAGAATACATATACCTCAAGATACTCCACCAAGAGATGACTTCTGTATGAGAAAATATCTTATTCAAAGAAAATAAGGCAAAACATCTCAAATGCAACTTTTTCAAACTGGGAATAAGATTTTAGGTATGTCTAAAATTCAATAACCTTACCATTTACACCTTGGTATTTTATATGATTTTATACCTATTTGAAGGTCTCATGTGAGATTAAACCTATACCATTCAATACTCCTTAGACCTTTGTTGGAGCTACTTGTAGGTTTCATTGTTAAAGCTTGTCTATAGGTGATGACCAAAAATACAATTATGCTAAGAATTAGTTCTCATAACTAATAACTAAACATATTTTAATATCTCAATATAATTTTTTCAACTTTGGGAGTCTTTTCATACTTTGAAACATTCTCCTTTCGTCAGCATAATTAATTAATGCCTAGTTTTACTTGATTGTAGGTGACTATTGTAGGAAATATGACTGTGTATGTATGTGTTAGGCCTCTTCACTTCCAACCATGGATAATTGAGATTATTATTTCAAAGTAAAACTAATTACCATGCCATGAGAAGTTTAAAACAACATATCATCCTTCGATCTAAAACTAAAATAGGAAGATAAGCTCTAATTATTAATGAAACACAGTCTACAGACTTCAATGGAGTCTCTACTAGGAGAAATGAGATGTTTATTCCTATATCCTTCAAACCACACATGAAAAATAGATTGAAACCTTGTGATAATGATGCTCAAATTATTTAAAATCATGTACACCATCTGGTTTACTCAGACCAATCCAAATAGAGGAGAAATTGAAGGACATGGGGATGTGCAGGTAGAAAAGAATCATTAACACTCTTATCAATGGTTCATAGATCATGGAATACCAAATTTGTAACTATTTACATGGATTTTTAGTATACATAGGATAATATCATCCACTAAAGGTACCTACTCTGATTCACCTCCTCCTATCCTTACCAAAGAAAAATTGGACAACCTCTTTAGCTTGTCCAAGAGAATGATAAGAAAGATAGAATGGTTTTACTCATTTTAAAACCTATAAAATTTTCCCAATCATGGAATTAGATTATGGGTATATGAAGAGGAAATTGTTAATTAGCCACACATTCCCAAACTACTATATAGGTCATACAACTGCCTAAAACCATATGAAATTGTCTACTCTTCTTATTTTCAACATTGCACCAATAGGATATTAGTATAAAACTAGTTTATCTGACATATTTTTACATATAGGATGTTATATTACACTTTTACACACTTTTATTCCTATGTAAACTTTATAAGTTCAATAAATGACTCAAAATGTGACCTTAGAATGACTTAGGATAAACTAAAGACAAATATGACAAAGATAAACATATGTTTGACCTTATTAGAGACCATGGGTGAAATTTTACACCCTATAAGACACCTATAACAAGTTTGAATATATATGGGTTGATTTAATTTGAATTATGGTCAAATTAGTCAATAGGTCCCAAATTTATTTAGGGTGTTGTCTAATGCCTAGTTCAGAGAATTAACTCTTCCCCTTCATGGTAGACATGTATGGGGTCAACCTCTTAGCCTATTGAAAATTATCCCTAATATTTATAATCTTATATAATATGGATTTTGGATTGGTGTGTTTTGGTTAAATCCATGGTCATTATCCACTTAATACTATCAAAAGTGCATGAATGTGAATTCCACATCATGTTGCCCTTAAAAAAGAAAAATGGGAGGGTTTATTATGGTTTTTAATCCTCTAAGACTTGTCGTTAGGATGAAGTGAGGAGAGAATACACCATTTTATCCCTTGGGTGACACACAAGTAGACAAAAATATTTATTAACTGATTTAATTAGGTGTGATATATATAAAGATTATACAAATTGATTTTTTAAAATGCCAAAATATTTAACAAGCATCTTGTAAAGAAAGTGATTAGTAGTTTCAATTGGAAATATTGAGGGGAAACCTGAAATACAAGAAGTTAAAAAAAAATAATACATAAAATAAAATATTTTATCAAGCCAAAATTACCATTAGATTTACCTATATAATAAACACAATGTTAGTCCAATAAGCCTTAATAAAAATATTGAAAAAACTCGTGATTTTTCATTATCACATTTTTAGATGAGAGGCCACAATGTTGGGGTCTGAGGGTGACATCCCCTAGTGGGGTTAAGGGGTAGATGCCCTTGTAGGGTTAAGGGGAAGCACCCCTCATGATGTGAAGGGACATCACCCCCAATGCCAAACACAATTTCAGACTTGTGGGATGCTCAGAATGACTCAACTCATTGAAAATGATCTTAAAAATAACAATCAAAAGAATAATTTTAAGGAAAAAAAAAATTTACAATCATAATTGGATTGATCAAAACCACAAATACATAGTTATATGAGACATTAATTACAAATAAGTAATACCATAAGTGATAAGTCAAAACCATAACTTAAGATATGTGGTTTTGAAGATGGTTAGGTTAACAGTGACCATATACTTGGGCAAGGCCATTTGTGTCTGGTGAAATACCATAATTTTAAAATAAATAATACAAATTTGAGATATGTGGTTTTGTAAAAGGTTATATGTGATTGTGTAATTAATGCAAAACTACTTATGGTCAATGCAAAATTACCTATGGCTATCAATAACACAACTAGCGAAATGCAGTTTTATAGATTATAGAAAAGACAATAAATTTAACTATAGATTACATAATAAGATGATTAACATGACAAAATATATTTTATGTTCTTCAAAGTAGGTTCTTACCAGATGTAATTAGGTAGAAGTATTACAAAATTGACTTTGCATATTGATATTAACTATATTGAGATGCAATTTTACAAAGGCTAAAAAATGTAATATATATAGGATATATAGATATGTCTTGAGATTATTTAAAATATGAGAAGTCTATTGAATTCTAAACATATATGACAAAAGACTAGAAACCAAAATGATAGGAACTATTTGCAAAACTGCCTCTGCAACTTGGAAAAATGCATGTTAGATTCAAAATCACTTTTATGAATAGGTGATATTGATATAGATAACCAAAAGGTGGGTTTTATGGGTGTTTGATGTTGTTTGATAATAATATTCTCCTCCTTGTAATCAGATTATAAGTAGACATGAGCAATAAATACTTTTATAAATTGAAAACGCAAGACCTAGTTAGTAAACTTCTGTCAAAATCAAAACTGCACTTTTCAAGGGAAACCTACATTTATGAATCAAACCCACATTTGTCGAGAGTCATTTTTTAAAAAATACTAAAAACTACCAAAAAATTCAAATGGTTAGTGGTTAAGGTTGGCATTTTGTTCAAAACTATAACTAACAAGGTCAAAACTACTTGTGCAATATCACCTTTTGTGGAGAAATACCCCCTTTCACCTAAACATGATATTTTAAAGAAATTTAGCCACAATCCACCTTTAATCTAAAAAAACAAGCTTGCTTAACAAATTTAAACCATAAGAGGTCGGTTTGAGAGGAGGGTTCCCACCATGGTTGCCAAATGTAAGATCAAAATTTGATCAAATGGATTTAGATATGCAATTTGTATTAAAAACACCCAAACTTAAAATCTACCATTAAGATTGAGAACCATCAGATTAAAATGCAATAAAATGAATCATTCAAAATAGAAATTTAATCTAAAGATAAGTGTTCCCAATCATAACTCAAACAAAAAGAAAATACTGAATGATTATGGATTTATGCATTTCTTACAATAGTCTCAGATTGTAGACAACATGATATTAGCTTGATCAAGAGACTTGGTTTGCATGGATTTATGGATTTTTGATTGATTTTCTCATTGTCCCCAAAATGGAGGAGTGAAGGTGTCTAAATAGAAGGAAGGAGGGAAGATCAGTGGCCAACATTCAAAGTTGGGTGTAGGATGATCAATGGTGTAAAATTATGATGAGTCCATAATATGACATATTTAACCATGATATATCATCCTTCACAGCTATAAATATGCCATTTGAGTTGAGCATTGCATGTAGTGTTTGGGTTTATAACTAGTCTAAGGTAGAGAATGAATGATTTTATCTCTATAAGCTTATGTGAGTATAAGTTAGCATTGTTTACATGTTCTAGCTATTTTCACATTTAGTCTTCCATATTTTTATATGTAAAGGTATGATAACATCTAAATAAGAGTTTTATTATGATATCATATAGATAAATAAGTGTTGTGACCATGAACTAATCATTTGAGCATAGCTCTGGACTCTGCCAGTCATTTTATGGACCTTGATAGATAGCTATAGCTTATAACAGTTAAGCTACAAATTATGAAAATCAAGCTACAGACTTTGGTAGTCATGCTGTCAACTCTCACAAATCATTATAGACTCATCCAGAACAAGTTCTAAGGCATTCTAATTTTTTCATCATCTATTCCATGATGATTTAAGACTCCTTTAGATACTTTCTATTTTTACATATGTCTATATAGATTTCCATTTATGAATATCTTTCCATTTAAAGAAGCTAGTAGATATAGGTTACAACTCATGATAAGATGATATGGATACATTATATATAAGATTTGATAACCAGATATGGTTGGAAGAAGTAGTTTTAAATCCCATGAGGATCTTTCAAACCATGTGTGGATCTTTTAGCAATGATTTTCTATATTTCAGCCATATAAACTAATCTCTTTGAATATCCTCTTGTTTGGTTAGTTAAGTTGTTACCTAGTATTTAAGATAGTTCCTTTTATATCTAATAAAAGGAAGATCCATGCTCAATTTTCAGGGTGAAAAATCATTATAAGAATTGTCATTTTGAATACAACAAGATTTTGTGGTAGAATACTCTTTCATTTTTATGAATTAAGATAACTTTCTAGGACTGAATTGTTTTGACCCTAAATCTAAGGGTGAGCAAGAGCCAACTGCCCAATGAGATAGGATGTGCACTTTTAGTATTTATAATTTATTTCTTATTTTTTTAATTAGAATTAATATAAATTCTCTGTGTGATTGGATTAATAACTTCTAGTTAAAAATATATTATTAATATGTGTGTGCTTTACGATTTCAACAATCATTTATCATTTCTTTAATTCTAATAAACTTAATTCGGTAACTCAGCTCAGAAGTGTGGATTTGATATTTTATTTGAGTGTGTTTACTTTTCAATAGCATTGTGTGATTAATTTAAAATCATTTCATTTAGTTTGGTGTGTTTACATTTTGAGCAAGTGTGTTCCTTTAAAGCATTTAGTTAAGACATTAGGAAGTAGAAACTTAGGATATATTAACACCAAAAACCCCTAATCAACACTATTAATTGAACCTAATAAATACCTTACTACAGATAGTCTTCAACACTAGCCCTAGTAAGAAATGACACCAACACAAATTGGTTAAATGAAGGGGTAACAATGAAACCCATCATTTTTTCTGCCAATATCGAGGAATTCTTATAAAGTGTTAGTAACGTAAACTTTTAAGCTAACATAAAAAAAACCAAAAAAGTAGAGTAAGTTACTTTCTTGTAAAATACAATTATATGAGTAGGCAAAATGATTCACAATGAATGTTTATTCCAAAATATATTCATCTTTCAGGAGAGATAATCAAAGTAATTTCAAAAAAGTAAGAAAGCTTAAGGAAACAAATAAGTGAGTCTTTTAGAAGTATATCCTAGGATCTAGAGAAATCTTCCTCTGTAAAAGTTGAAATTTCAAATAGTGAATAGCTATAATAGCTTGAAGGATCCACTCCTCTCAATATAAATCTATTTACAATGGTAAAAAATATAGGTCATGTAGAAACCCTTGCAAGAATCCTCCTGCGGGGATTTTATCTTACCCCATCATCTTTGAGAATGATGATCGAACAATAATGAAAAATGTTTCCCCATCTAATCTACCTACCTTTGGAGATTTACCCACTGAAGACCCAGATAAATTCATTTTTGAGTTTAAATTTCTCCACCAAACCTATGATTACACTTCAAACAATCAAAAATTGAAACTCTTTTCCTCTACTTTGAAGGAAGGAGTAATGAGGTGGTTTATGGGCCTCACAGGAAACTCTATCTACACTTGGATAAAAATGGAAATAGTACTATTGAATAAATACAAATATTACTATAGCTTAAAGGATAGAAAATAAGACTTTTTAAAGATAAAATAAAATGAAGATGAAAACCTTGAAGATTACCCAGACTAGTTTGTTTTTTTCCCACAACAGGTGTGGATATGAGCTATCTAAGGAAGTGATCAAAACTATATTCCTTAAAGGATTGGATTATTCTTCTAGGTATTATTTGAATCTCATGGGGAAGTGAGATATTACCAAACTAGACTTCCAAGATATTACAAGATTATGTACCAATTACTCTTGGATAAAATCTAGCAGTGGGAGAGGCAAACTAGGGAAATCTAGTGATGTAAGCCAACTCATGGAGGAACTAAAAAATTTCAAAACAGATATATTGGTTCAACTGAACAAAAATTTAGATGGATTGAAATTTAATACTAAATATAACACTAAACCACTAGAAATCTATTTTCCAAAGTCCAAATTAAAACACACACTTAGAGATTATCTTGTAGACAAAACCAAAATCTATGGAATATGTGATGCTCAGGATCATGATACAAGAAATTGTAGTCACCTTCCTACTCTTAATAATTAGTTAAAATAGAACATACAAACCATAGATGAAGTAAAATATGTATAAATTCAATGAAATACCTTTCCACAAACTCAACCATAGCAGTTTGGATTAAGAATTCCTTTTCCACAATGGCCTGCACCTCCACAACTTTGGGCAACACCACCATAGTGGGGCTACTAAGAATGTATTCCACAACCATGGATGATTCCATAAACTTTGAAATAAATTTAGATACCCCAAGATCATCAGCATCCATGGGTAAATCAACATTGGAATCTTGGCCCAAACTATAGTCAATAATAAAGAAGTTTTACACAATAATAAGTATTGATGGATCCTTAAGGAACTCAGTCACCCCCTAAATAGAAAGTAAATCAACCTCAATTACCTACCTATAGAGTATCAAATCCAAATAATAGGTAGTTTTACGTAAATGAATAAGGTGAAACCATAGGGGTAGGTGTTAATGAATGTGCAGACATACATCTCAGGTTAGGAAAAACATTACAAGAACCTTAGATTATCATCATAGAAATGCCTCAATAAAAAAGTCAATAAATAACTAGTGATAGAAGAAGAGTTAGAAGAGAACCTTGGAAAAATAGAGGAAGTCATCACAACTCCTTCGTCAATTCCCTTTCTATAATGATTAAAGTAAGTAGAATACAAAATGGAATCTAAGTTGATTTAGGAACTCAAAAAACTCAATATAAAAATTCCATTATTGCAAGACATTATGGACACTCCATAACTCAATTGGGTGATCAAAAATTTGTGTATTAAGACACCTAGTAGGAAAATATAATATCTAAAGACTATATAGGTATATGGTAAGCTTTCTGATTTATTAGCAAGTAAGCTACTTTTACCCAAATATAGAGACCCAAGGAGTCCTGTCATTTTTGTAATGATTGGAAAAAAAGAGATACCAGATGTATCGGTGAACTTAAGAGATTATATTAATGTAATAACTATAGACACCATGTAAAATCTCTATCTAACAGATATGTAACCCACCACCAAAATCATATAAATGGCATATCATTCCACTACTAAACCATAAGGCATCATTGAGTATATAACATTAACTATAGAGTCATGGGAGTACCTTGTTGATTTTATTTTTATCCAACCTAAAAAAACAAATTCGATAACCATTAATCCTAAGAAGGCCTTGGTTAGCAATATTTTTAGCTGTGGTTGATTACATATCAGGAGATATGACTATATTAAATGGTCTTAAACCAAAACACATTTATTTATATCCACTTGCACAACCATCAATCAATCTTGTAAAATAGTTATGGGTATATCAACCTGAAGATAGTATCTCTTCTCTATCTATAGTCACAATCATTGATATGTGGAAGAATTAGAGGATGAGCTAATAATAAGTATCAGAACTTCTACGAATTTCAATAGTATAGCTATGGACTTTGTTAGTCTAGCACAGACCTTGTTATTCTAGCTACATACTTTAACAAAGGATCTTATAATGAAATCACTTCCTATCCTTTTGAATGCCCATCCTTTCCCACTTCCTCCAACATGTTTTATGACCATAGAGACATTCAACACAATGTTATGAAATGGACACATGAAGGTCAAAATACCTTTTTAATAGGCTTTTGTTGTCCTCTAGTTGGAATGATCTCTCTAGGAGATAAATTTTTCAAATATGTTGTCACATTTCATATGTTGTTTCCACATCTGTGTCGTCTCAACTCTTTAATGAGTTAATTCAAAAAAATAGATTCTTCCCATCTAGGTACTAAGCAAATAATAGTAACACCAGGGAATTTACTCAACATAAATAATTGGTTGACAAATGATCATTAAATAAAGGTCTTTGATGTAATTAGAGAATATACTAAAGATTTTTCTTGGGAATATCAAGACATGAGGGGAAACTATACAAGTTTATGCACCCATTATATCTACATAGAGAATATTAAACCAATAAGACAACCTCAAAAAATAATTAATCTTACCTTATAATACATCATGAAAATTAGGATAGAAAAGTTGTTAGAAGTGGGATTCATTGTGACAACTAATGGGTCTTTCCCTTGGTTGTTGTTCCCAATAACAATGGTAAAGGGAGAGTATGCATAGACTATAGATAATTAAACAAATCAACCATGAAATATTATTTTCCTTTACCCTTTATTGACCAAGTACTTGATAACTTATCAGGGAAAAGATACTTCTCTTTCTTGGATGGTTTTAGTGGGTGCAATCAAATACAAGTGGCACTTGAAGATTAGGATAAAGAAATTTTCACTTTTCCATGGGAAAGATTTGCATAGATGGTATTTTCCTTTGGTTTGTGCAATGCACTTGATACCTTCCAACAAGCATTCTTAGCCATATTTTTAGATTTAAGCAATGATTATGTGAAAATTTATGTGGATGATTTTACTATTATGGATAATCCTTTGATGAAAGTCTAAATAATCTAAATAGAGTATTGAAAAGATGTGAATAACACCATCTATCTTTGAGTCATGAAAAATGTTTGATCATGGTAGAGGAATGAATAATTTTAGGACATCATATTTATATAAAAGGAATCCAAGTGGATGCAAAGAAAATTGAAGTCATTTCAAACTTACCTATCCCTCAAAACTAAAATGATATCAAAAGATTATTAGGCTATGTAGGATATTACAAAATGTTTATAGAATATTTTAGCAAAATTGTTGCTCCAATATGTGCTTTGCTAACAAAAGAGAGTGAGTTTGTTCGGAGTTTGGATTACCAACAAGCCTTTGAGACTATTAAGGAGAAACTAAGTTTTGTCCCAATATTAATAGGATATAATTGGCCACAACCCTTTCATATTTACATTGATGCATCTAATCATGCTATGGGAGTAATTTTTGGACAAAAAGATAAAGATGGATAGATGTATGCCATATATTACATTATCAATAACTTCACTTATATAGAAATAAAATACATAGTTATTGAGGAAGAATTCCTTACAATAATTTATACCATAAACAAGTTTAGACAACATATCACTGGTTACAAAATATTTATATATGTTGATCATACAACTATTATATATTTGATGAACAAACTAGTGGTAGGAGGAATAATTATAAGATGGTTATTATTGTTACAAGAATTTCACATAATAATCATTGATAGACCTAGTAAATTCGATGTGGTTGCTAATTTTCTTTCTAGGTTGAACAATACAGAAGAATAAAAACATATAGAAAACAATTTTCTAGATGAGAAACTATTTGTTGATGAGCATAATCACCTTGGTTTGCTAATAAAACAAACTTTTTGGCTATAGGGAAGTTTCATTTTCAATTCACTATAAAAGAAAATAATTTTTTTATTAAATCAATTTTTTGTTATAAATGGACTAATGGTATATTGTTTAAATATGGACCTGATCATGTTTGTCACAGGTATGTAAAAGAGAATGAAATTTATGATATCATTCATGTTTGTCATGATGAACCAGATGGAGGACACTACTTAGTCAAAAAGTTAGTGCACAAGATCTTTGAAGATGGCTACAACTGGATAAATCTTCATAATCAAGTAAAAAGGTACATCTAGCAATGTGATCCATGCTAGAGAATGGGTAAACCTACACTATCTTTTGAAATGCACCTCTATTTGTAAGTAGTTTTGGAACCTTTTAAAAAGTAGGGCATAGACTTTATTGCACCCATAGATCCACCTTCTCAAGGAAAGGAGTATTTGTTTGTATGTAAAGATTATGTGACCAAATGCGCTGAATTACAAGCTCTTTCATTTGCAAGAGAAGAGGTAGTAGAATATTTCTTATACTTTAGGATCATGCAAAGATTTATAACACCTAGAGAGATAATATCTAATCAAGGACCCCATTTCATATCTAAAATTATTCTAGAATTCACAAATATCTATCAATTCAACCATTTGAAGTCTTCTCCATACCACCCATAAGAAAATGGACAAGTAGAAATTACCAATAGAGAATTAGAAAATATCCTTACCAAGATATTCATTATCAATAGGAAAAATTGGATAGCCAAGCTTCCATAAGTTATATGGGAATACAACACAATGTGGAAGACCACTACTAGTTTTTCACCATATGAATTGGTATTTGGTAAGAAACCTCTCCTTTCAATTGAATTTGAGATGCAAACTTTAAGGATTGCACTAAAAGTAGGTATTGACTTGGATGAATCATAGAGAGAATTTTACAACTAAATGAGATGGATTAAATGAGATAAAAAGATGATGTAGTACTAGAAGAAATAATGGAATGATTTGTACATCAAGGAAAAATGTTTAAAGAAGGAAACTATGCACTTTTGTATGATTCTAAGTAACATCACTTCAAAGGCAAGTTGACAACAAGATGGTTAGGACCGGCATCCTACTAAAAAGTAGCAGACAAAAATGTAGTAGTTAAAAATGTAGCATAAAAAATGTAGCGAGGATAAAAATAAAAAGAAAAAGGTAATGAGGACAAAACATAGTAAATGATGTGCTCATAGAGAATATGACACAACTTTTAACTAAAGGTCCAAACTCACAAAATCACCTTTTCCTCTTTTATTTTGCTTGTAAATTTGGTGCATTACTTTTCTACCATGAAATGTTAACTACTACCACCAAAATGAGCTAGATAACAAATAAACAATGTAATAATCACTAAAATGTCACAATTATGCTCTTCATGACATTTTTTGTGACATTACCAATACCTCTATGTTTTTCTCACTATGTTTTGTCCTCATGATATGTTTGTCTTACTACATTTTTGAAATACTAAATGTTTACCACTATTTTTTATCTTCTACATTATCACATAGATCCCTAGGACCATTCCACATAGAAAGACTTTTTATAATGGTTCAATACAATTATTTCCTATATATGGTAATCATAAGACACTCTTAGTCAATGGACATAGGCTGAAGTTGTACCTAAATCCTTCAAATAAAGAATAATTCATCTAGATGGTTAAAAATGAGTTTGGCCTTATGAAATAACTCAAAACTTCCATGAAAAATGATCCTTGAAGATAAGTTGGTCTTAATAAAAGAAGGGGATTCACCTCTTCTCTAGGAAAGTAAAAAAAAGGGGGAAAATATAAAATTCAACAATGAAAATCCTTAGGAACATTGCTAATAGCCATGACCAAAAATTTAGCTTGTTGGATGATCATGTACTACAAAATGAGCATTGATCAGAAAACTAGTAAATTACTAGTCAAGGAAAAAAGCTAAAAAAAAAAGTGAGTTCAAAAATTCATAATTAATCATCATTTCTGATTGATTCTCCTTGTTCCAAAGCATTAAACATTGATATTACCTTATTATGTACCATTATTCAAACTAACCCATGTAATTTATTTATGTTAGAATAGGTAAAGGACAAACAAAGACAACATCATGAGTTTTAGCGGTATAATGTTTACTCTTTTATTAAGGGTTAGATTTTAAATTTCTAAGTCTATAAGTATATGCTCAATAATTTGGCAAAAAATCCATAATTTTTATGAAAGGATGTGTGTGGACCTATTACTATGATATTCCCACATCAACAAGGAATCTTTTCAAAAAATTACCCTTTGACACTTGACTATAGACTATGGACTTGGTCCTATCAAGTAAAAAACACTTCCATGATGACATTACCTTTGTCATTACATCATAACTCATGTAGACAAGTAATTGATAGAAGAACTGGTAGTGTGATGTTTTAAAAAAGATAAAAAGGCAATAATAAGTAACCATTATTATTTCATGACATGATAAACTTGCATTGTCATCATCAACTCACATGCTTGGAGAGCTTCAGGTTTCATTTGTATCATTGATACCACAATACATTATTTGAACCTATCAAAGTTTTATTCTCCTTCTTGAGTAGAGATACAAACTATTGTGACTATGAGAGTTGAAAGATTCATAATGGGATAGAACAAGAAATCTGAGCCCAAATCCATAGAAGGTCTCTTAGGATATGAACAAGCAAAATAGGTGTTTGAAGTAGCAGGGTGGCTTGAATTTCTAATGAAATTATAGGGGTTTGATGAAACCCTTTTTACAAATTTTTTTATCTTCCACCTAAAGAGAGATTTTTCCACTATCAGAGGAATAAATATTCCATTCTCTAGCTAGGTCATTAGTGAATTATCTAGGATTCTAGATGAATGGGCCAAGGTTGTAGTAAGATCTTCTTTTAATGACCTCATCAGCATTTTCCATGGTGAGGGAGAACCAGAGCCAGTGTGTCTTCCTAACATCAATGGAAAAATCAAATATATTAGTAGATATTCCTTATCAAAACCATAGAGGTCTGTATCTTTTTGGATTATCAAATACCTCACTTGTGATGGACAGTGTAGTGTTTTGAGTTGTATTCTAATGAGAATGTTGATTCATTTGAGGTATGGATTGTAATACCCCCAACATAGAATCAACCTACCTTCATTTTAGTTAGGGTCTATATAAGTAATGGGATATGAGGTACCCTAATAACCCATCTTCTATCCACCATCATGGACTCATTTATTTGATAATCCAACCTCATTTTCTTCATTAAGAATAGGTACAAAATCATGGATTTCTTTCCATGAGGGAAAGAAGAGGAAATACCTAAAGCTTGTCAAGAGCATACCATGAGATCATTTTGCTTCAAGATCTAGGACTCTACCAAAGGTTTCTTATTCCAAAATGGTTACTCTTGAGTCAGTTCAAAGTACAAGATCAACTATTAGGGATATTGTACCTATACCTCTAAGTCCCCTCAATGTGATTGTACCATCAGAGCCAAGAAGATGATTAAGACTTAGGTCCTCAACAAGGAACCCTAAGTCATCTTCTCAACTTACTTCTACACAAGAACCTATTTAGATCATAAAATATGAACCTAATATAGACCTTATATCACATCTAGCACTCCAAGAGGCTTCACATGAAGAAATTCTTATTCTCACTCGAAAGAGAAGAAGGAAGTTGATACTAGATACTGATGATGATGAAGTACTACCTATATAAACCCTTGATAGCCTATGGTAAGAACCCATTGCCATTATCAGTGTAGCACAAGACAAAGAGGAAGTGGAAACTCATTTTACGTAAGATGATTTTGAAGAAATTAATCCTTTTACCTCAACACAGACATCCATTGTCAAAGGTAAGGCTCTCATGACTGATGAAAAAGATCAACCATATAAAGAGATAAATGATGTAGAACTACATCATGCCTTGGAATTTCCCAGCTAGAAGCCACATTCAAATAGAATGCATAAGACATTGCTTAGCTATTATGTTCAGTCAAGTGTAAGGATTTTATCATCTCTCTTTTATTTCAAAAAATCAAAATCATTTAGACTTAGTCTTTTGAAAAGTTAGATAAATTTGAGAATGACATTATTGATCTATAGAGTTATGCCAAGAAAGTGGAGGAATATAATTTGTCTTTGAGAATGAATCTCCTCAAATCTGAATAGGATAATTCAACATTGAAAGCCCAAATAGCCTCTAGCTCTTATAATGTACCTCCCAAATATATGGTAGAACAAGGGTACCAAACCATAATGTCCTACCCTGATGTCAGAAGTCACTGGGAACAAATTTGGTCTGATCTTAAATAATTAAAGAATCAAAATAATCTTCTTAAGAAGGAGAAACAAAAATTGAAATAAGACTTGACACAAACATAGATTGGTTAAATGAATGGGTAACACTACCACCCATCAGATTATCCATGGAATTAAAAATTCCTTGGATGATTCTATAGGAGGGATTGTTATAGAGGTAGAATCCTCTAGAATCTCTTTGGAAGAATAATCATGATTATTGGTGGATTAGTCATGTGGTTAGGGTTTTCTAGAGAATCTAGGGGAGTAGGATAGGCTAATCATAGGCTAGGGTAGGTGAGAGGGAATTTTAAATTCCCATATAATAGATAAGTGGGATTAGTTAGTGTATAAAGATATGATTAAAAGGATAAATAGATTTATGGGATAATATAAGGTTATCATGATGAAGAATAATGAAGAGGATGTTAGTTAAATGACTAGAAGGGGTGATATTATGATAGATTTAAAAGGGATAAATGAGATTAGATGGGATTTGTGAAATTAGTGTTGACTATAACAATATTAGTGATGAAAAATGGAATGATAAATTTTAGATTTATACACTTACTAATTAGTTATAGTTTACTATGTTGATTTGGTTCATGTAGTTAAGTAAAATATCTCCATGAAATGAGTGGCTCAGATCTTGTCACTTGGCACAACCATGATGCCATGGATAAATGTAATGAACACCATTTTTATTTTTATTTTTTGACTTTGTGGATTTCATGATCCCATGAGGTTATGATCTTGAAAAGTATCGCCATACAAATAAAATAAAATTGGTCTCATTTTACATAGGTTGTAAGGGAAGATCATTGTGCATAGATTTGTGACCTTATTTAATCTTACTAAATATGCATGAATCCTTTTGGTTTATGTTATAGTGTCTTGACTTTTATTATTTAATTGGAATGATTTTTGGATACTATGGAAACATATATGTGTTCATACCACATGTCAAACATCCTATGGCCACACATGCAGACCCACCTTGCTGGACCTAAGTGAGTTTTATTTGATTTATATGGAACACTATGATCATTCCAAGATGACACATGGGTACAGTGGACCCATTATCCTATTTGGATCAAACACAAAACCCTTGAAATCTCCTTGTAAATGTTTGAATGATTTGTAGTCATGTAAGGGAAAAAATGCATTATGATATATATTCCAATTTGAGGTGTAACCATATGGTTTAGGATAATAACATGGCCTTATATTTATTAATTATAAGGCCATGTGGACTCTTAAATATTATAAATGGTACTATGACTAGTCAGTGGGTTGTAACTCATGGGGAAGATCAGAATTACACAATAGTGAGAACGCTAGACAATAGAGAATAAATTAAACACACAATAAATATTAATCAGTCTATATTTATATTACATTTAGAATACACAATTATATAGGACA
Source organism: Torreya grandis (assembly GCA_037957365.1). Taxonomy (NCBI): domain Eukaryota; kingdom Viridiplantae; phylum Streptophyta; class Pinopsida; order Cupressales; family Taxaceae; genus Torreya; species Torreya grandis. Next base: position 3,607,231 of record JARHVA010001214.1, read on the forward strand.
TGCACATCATATAAAAGGGATTCACCAATCCCTATATTATCTCATTAACTAACCAAATAAATCTATATATGTAATATTGCTAAGCTAACAAAATCTACATTTAACTAACAACTATTAATAATGTGAACACATGAATATATAACATTCACCCCATTGTGAACATTATTAATCCGTAGTATACAACCCCTTAATGTGAACATGGGGAAACAATAAGTCTCATATATGCACCTATACTCATGATTTGGTGATTTTCACAAGACAATCACAAACCTTACTGATGGTTTTTCATATGAATTAACAACCAAAATGGGATTTTTTTTCAAAGTGGATTAATAATAACCACAAAATATGGAATTATAAGTGGATTAACATTATCCGAATCATGATGTGTAGTAAATTTATTAGTTCTCTTCACTATCACACATTCAAAGAAGATAAAAAGGAATTTTCAGCTCACTTATTAACAATGTCAATAGGAATACATCATATGTTTTTATTAACACACACAACTAAAATAAAATGTGCCATTAAAGTAGAAATGGCCCTATCAATAGTGGCTAATGAGAGGATTTAAATCCTCCAACCTCTATTTCCTCCATCTTCTAGCGTCTGTTACTTACTTAACTGATGTGTCAATGAAGCTCATGTCATTTTTTATGACAATACTCCCCCACACACATACTTGACGCTTTTGACTTAGGACATCAGGCTCACTGAAAAATGTATCTTTTACATAGGATAGGATTGAATTTGATAATATTTAGATAAAAATCACCCTTGATAAAAAATGACTCAATTGTCAACATTTTTGAATTTTTGACATAAATGACATTAACCATTTAATGGTTTTGACAATACCAAACATAACTAATTATAATATCAATCTAAAAGACTTTGAAAAAATTATAAAAGACATAATCCAACTTGAATATTTTTAAATAATAAAAATAGGACTATCGACTAGAATAACTTTTGTTTTTAAATTTTAACAAGTAAAATTTATAAAAGTGACTCTATTTAATACTAAAATAAAGAAATACTAAACTGTTACTACCTTAAAATTCACATAGACCAATTACATCAAAATTATAAACTAACCACTGACTAATAAAATTTTAATAAAAACTATATCTCTGATTGTGAATTTTAGTAGTTAGATTGATGGTCAGCATACATAATTTTTGAAGCATGGAGATGATGATACTACACACGAAGTCTTAGATCATACTATTTCAATAGAATAATGACAATTTGATAAATGACTTGAATACATATGGCATATGGTATATCTATCATAGTTGATGTCATGGGGTAGGTTGTCTTAAGAAAAAATAGGCATTACCTATGAATCAAGGTGGATCTAAAAGCTTCAATATCGATATCACCAAGAGTAAAACTAAGTGGATTTAAATCAATACGTAAATAACCAAACTTATAGCTCATGATCCATGGAAGATAGATGGATTTGGTAAAGATAACTATAAATCTAAGATGGTTGTAAATGAACATGAACATATAGACATCATCAAGCACATAGAGGATGAAACATGGGAGAAAGTGGATAGAATAAATAAGTTGTGGATATGAATGATTCTAATATTGGTAGGCTGAGACAAAAATGTAGTCAAGAATATGAGCCATGGGTAGAAGAGTAGAAGACTACCTGACCTAGCTTGCCAATGTAATACACATAGAGTTTAATGTAAATAACATGGTTGTATGGAACAAATTTTCCAAAAATGCACTAAATAGTTAGACTTTAATAATATTTATCATATGGTGTTGATAAATGATAAATGAATGATGATAGAGTGTGGATAGATTCTATAGTTCAAAGATAATACTAAACTCCAAGATAAGTGATATCATTTTTTATATTCTAGTGGAGGGTGACACTAAGACTGAGCTCGATGTGAAGAAAATGGATTCAATGTCTCATCTACTAGGGAAAAAGAACATAAAGTTTCCCCTTTTTCTAGGTTTAAATTTCCTTACAAGCACAAAACCAATATTGATTTGATGTCAGATCTTGGGGAAGATCAGAATTATAAAATAGTGATAACATTAGTCAACATAGAATAAATTAAATACACAATAAATATTAATCACTTTATATTCATATTACATTCAAAGTACACAGTTATAGACATGTCTATCCTATATATGGTATTTCACCAATTCCTAGAATATCTTACTGACTAACCAAATAAATATATATACGTAATATTGTTAATCTAGAAATATTTATGTTTAACTAATAACTATTTATAATGTGAACACATTAATCTATAAAAACAACCACTTGGTGTATCATGACTATCTATGGGAGTGTCTTAATGGCATGATTATGGTGGACCCACCACCTAGCTCACCTTGATTTTGGTGAATATTTTTTATTGGACTCCATGAAACATTCTTGAACCTATGGATGCATGACAATATGGATTCTAGTTTATTTTGGGATCATGACCACAAGGAGGATATTGGTGACAACTTACTATATTGAGTCCATGTATACAAATTATTTTATAATATGATTGTGGTCCCTCTAATAATTTTTAAGATGAATGGTGTAACCCATGAACCTTATAGGTTCATGACTCTTTATGTTGGATTTATACTTATAAATAAATATGTCTACCCCTACTTGTGGTATTGTGTGCACATAGCTATTATAAGACACTATGATATTATAGTGTATTTAAAGAATGGATTCATGAATATATTATATATTTTAATATGAATTATATTATGGGGGAATAACTATGCTTATATTAAACAATAGCCTCTAAAACAAATGAGGATTTTATAGTTGATGCCCATCTAGGATAAAGTCATTCTCTATTTCTTTGAGAGAACTACAACATACCTTATTCAGCTTATACAAGTGTCCATAAGATGATATATAAGTATCTTGGGAAGTAGGCACATGTGCATTAGAGGTAAACAATTAGGGTGTTCTAAATCTGATAATGGGGTTTTCTTAAGATTTTAAGCAATGTAGAAGGTGGTGTATCTTGTGAACCCATAACCCATAGGTTCTAAGATCATAACATGGAATGCACTTTATGATGAATATAGACTAACTCAATTGCCCATTTATATTAATTATGGAAAATACACAATGTTGTTTTTGAGTATCAATGTGAAAAATATGTTCGTTTCTATGTTGAGCATTGGGTTCATACATTTTTAATAATAAAAATTAAGTAAAATAATATAAAATTTTATGGTTGGCTTTCAAGTAGCATGGGAGGGTGACTCTACTACTTTTACTTTTTTTCTACTTATATAAATTCCAATTTTTTCTATGTTTTACTTACTAATGTTGATTCAACATTTTAAAGTTTATAGTTTAAACAATATATTGTTATAATTATTTAACATGAAAATAGTATGGACATTCATTAAAGAATAATTATATGAAGTGAATATTGTATGTAACAAAACATAGATATTTATCCCATATGTTATGTGAATATTTTATAAATAAGATACACACAATACAAATCAACCTCATCTTGGTCATGTGAATTGCATAATGAAAACCATCCTCAAGTATGGAGGGGAGCCATCAAGTGCATTTTCTAGTCCAATCATATGAAAATATCCCAATAGGTATGGTATGGTTCTTCCTATATCTATTTTAAACCACATCTCATAATAGGAGGCACTAGTTTTAAAGTCTAACTCTTAAGGTGGATTGTATTGGGCTAAATATTGAAATATTGGAACGTGAAAAAAATAAATAAGAATTGGAATGTTGTATTGATTATCTATAGTTAGTTTCATATAAATAAATTTATGTGAGAAGTATGATCAAGTGCAATAGATAAGTCTTCTCAACGCATACTATATTTTTATTCAACGATGAAATGATAGAATGAATATATACTAATTATAAATGTAAGGTACTATATTATAGTTTACAATAACATAATATCAACTAATGTTAATACTTTATATTGTTCAAAGTGTGTATAAAAATGAGTTTAATACAAAGGATTATTAAATTCCAAACTGGTCAAAAATATTATTAAGAATCCCTGATTGAATCTTAAAAAGAGACATTTCAATGTAAAAATGGATTTACTCAAATCCTAATGCAATGCAAACAAAATATGTAAAATCAATGCAAGAATAATTGTAATTTTTATAGTGTATAGTATGTATGAATTGAATTTACTATACAACATGCCATTGGTTAATATTAAATAGGAAAAATATTTACAACACTTTATTTGTGTATATTGAATTTCATTTATTTATGTATTGTTTTATTAGTCATTAAATTGAAATTTGTATGTGGAAGTTGAATTTTTTATATACTCATGACATTTAGATATGAAAATAGACACGTATATTTTATTGATTTCTATCGAAGATCATGTCAATATGGCATGGGAAGCAGATAGAGAACTTAAAATTGTAGTTCATTGCAATGTAAAAGGCAAATAGAACTAATGCATTTTGACACATTTTTTTATTTGGGATTGTTTAAGAATTACACATTCATGATAAAATGCATAGAAATATTTCTCATCTTTATTTAAATTATTTGATCTACAATTTTGTATTGTATGAAAAGATGACGTCAAATTGGTTGAAGGATTTATTGTATATATGAGAGAACATTTGTGCAAAGAGTTGTTATTTATTTTCTATTGTATTGTTTATGAGATCATTATTATAAATTTGTTTTGTGTTTACCATGATATAGACATGTATTTAGGTGGTTTTAGCTCATGTTTTATATAGCCTACAGTTTTGAAACCCATGATATGGTAATACTGCTTTGATGACTACGTATTGATATGCCTATATATACTCACATATATAGTAGAGGGAAACTATCACTTGAAAATGCATTATTATATTTTAAATTATTTATTTAATACAATAAAAGAGGAGTTACTATGTTGGTTTTTTTTACTTGAAAGGGTCTTTCCAAGTAAAATTGTGTGTACTATGTAATCTTGTGTATATGTCATTTTTCTTATTATGATAGCTTAAGGATTATGTTAGTATTGTTTCTCTCATTTTAGTTTACTGATTCTTTTCTACTCTTCAATATTTTAACATAAGGAACCAAAATTAATTTTAATTTACATAAATATTATTGAATTGTAAAAAAAATCAATCGAAATAGAAAAATTAGAACTATCTCCTGTATTATGAGATGCATTTTTTTTTTGTTTGTATGTTTTTGGAATTATACTTTCATAAAGAAAGTGAAAATAAATAATAAGCTTATGTATTTATCCTACTTAACTTTACAAAGATGCACTATATAGAATGATAATTTCAACTTGCTTGTAGGATTTCTCATATATATTAGAGCATATTTGTATGTAGAAAATATATTTGATTCCTTGGTTTCATTTAAATAAGAGAATGTATGTATGTAGAGATGATGTTATTTTGCTGTTTGAATGTATGTTAAACAAAACTTTGGTAGTTATGTGAAAAAAATTGATGCATGAGCATCTAGGTCCATAATCAATATTTTATAAACCAAATACATGAGTTTATTCTTAGTAATAAGTAGTGGTGAATCCCTTAAATATTTTGATGGTTTTCGATGTATTTCTAAACATAAATTTATTCTTGTATGTTACTGTAAGTTTTGTTTCTATTCTATAGTTTTATAAGGATGGATATGCTTAAATGATTCTTGGTGAAGTTATTTTCTTACCACACAAGCATGACAATATCATTAAACATGTAACTTTGTTTAAAATTTAGATAGTAGTGAAACATCAACATAATTAATTTTATATTTTGGTTTTGAATATTTTTATACCACATGTTATGAAGCTTAACATGATTCATTTGATCACTTGGTGATAGTTGGTGGATAGATCAATGCCATATTTGAGGGTTGTGATGGCCTAGGAGATCTACCAAAGGATTGAGTACTTGTCATATGAAAACACATAATGAGAGGCTAACTAACAGTAGGTAGGAGGATTTAATTAATTTAACTAAGCTTTTATTGTTAGTATGGTAGACATTGGAAATGGTAGAGATAGTCTACATCACATGGTGATGTGTTATGGGTCATCATCACTATATTGAGTATTTAATGAATTGGGTGCATTATGATGTGTTACAAGAATTTAACATATTATTATTAAGTTTCCAAGAAATTAATGCAAAAATGAGGATTTATGCCTATATAAAACAATCTCTACACTAGAGGATAACTAAAAACTAGTAGGAGGATCTATTTCAACTACATAACCTTTTATTGTTAGTATGGTCGACATTAAAAATAACAAAGCTAATCTACATCATATGGTGATGCCTTATGGTTCATCAGAACTATTTTTAGCATTTAACAATTTAGGTGCATTATGATGTGTTACAAACATTTAATATATTATTAGTAGGTTTTCAAGAACTTAATATAAGTAGATAGATATATGTATATATAAAAAAATCTATACACTATTGAAAATGATTTAAAACTCATGAGATAAAGGTCTAAAGTGGAGATATTAGTAAGAGTAGATAGTAGAGATATGTGCACATATCTAGGGAAGGGCTAAAAGGTTGAATCACATCCCTGCAAGTACTTGGTATAACATTGTGATGTTTTATAAGCACGTAGGTTGTATGTGTGTGGGTATGCATAAATATAAGTTGTTATCTAGATTTAACAAGGTGTGAAATCTCCCATTATCTAATTAAATAAAAGTATTTTTGTTGTTTTAACTCCATTGTATTAATTATTTTTGGGTTGTATGGTATAAGTCATATCCTTATTTGGAACCCTAATTTTGACTTCATAATTTTGTGTTAGAGTAAGAAAAATAACCTGAAGTTGAAAAATCAAAGGTTTGAAGTTATCCACATTTGTAAGGGTGGGTAGAGAACAAAGGGTTAGTGAAATATGTGATCTATGTAGGTTTACATGAGGTGTAGCATTAGATATGAGATTTTAAGAATTCAAGATGCCTCTACAAAGAGTGGGAATAGAAATCATAGTATCAATTTTTTTTGAAAGACTAGATGAGATCATGTAAATGTGATTGAGTAAAGCAAACAAGGTTGATTGCACTGGAGGAAGATAGAAGAAGAAGATTCATCCTAAGGGATGATGTGAGAAATATAGAGATTGAAACGCAAGTAGATGAAGAGGAAGAATAATTAACATATGATTTTGATGGGAGACAAAAAATGATTATCAAATCTATATCCAAAATTGGAATAAGATCACAAATGGAGGTTTCTTTTTTTAGGACATTGAACCTAGAAGAGCAAAAATATTAGCTAACAAATATGGAAGAACACTTTGAGTCTGATGGAGTACTATATGAGCATGGATGATCACAAGACAAATTTTTCACAAACTAAGTTGACAATTCATGTAGCTCTATGGTAAAGGGAGGTACATCTTGAGAGGATTTACAAAGGTAAAGACAAAATCACTCACTGGGAGAGAATGGTTAAGAAATTGAATGCTAAATGTATGCCTAAATAGTATCAACTAGATATGTTGAAGAAGTTAAAAAATATGAGACATAAATAGATGAACATGAAAGAGAATACAAAGGAGTTTTACAAGATCATTATCTAGGATGGACATATCAAAATGGACTAATAAATTGTGACATGATACATCACCAAACTATGATGTATTATCTAAGATGATATCAACATAGTGATATTAAAAGTGATAGAGGAATCTTATCAATAAGCATTAAGGGTAGAGTAGAAGTTTCCACCCAAGTAAAGCACTATGAAATGTAGAGGAAAGTTCAGTGGTGTTAAATAATAACTAATGACATGTGAACAAGGCAATGGTGAAAGTGTCAACACTACAAACATGTAATAAGATAGAGGAAGAACCACTTCTATGAGAGGTGTAGGAAAAAAAAGAAGGTTAAGAGGAACATTCTTTAAATGTGGAGAAGTTAAACATTCCACATATGATGGCCCTCACACACATGTCAATAGTGAGAAAATAGGAAGTAGTAGAATCATACAAGTTGTACAAGCAGACATAGATTCTAAGGAAGTAATCTATATAGATGAGTATGAGCAAGGGTAAATTTTATTCAAAGTGAGAAGAGTATTGAAGGTTACAAGAATAATGAGGAGGTGAGTTAGAGAGGAAATATTTTTTTTATTAAGTGTAAGGAAAGGGGTAAATGATGTAGAGTTGTGGTGGATAGTGGAAGCATAAATAATATTTTATCTATAGATATGGTGTTAAAGTTGGGTTTGGCATGCAAGTCACACCCAAGTCCTTATAGAGTTTCTTGGTTAATAGAGTGGCATGATATAACTATGTGAGAGTAATTTAAATTTGAGATGAATATTGGAAGATACACAAACATATTTTTGTGCAACATCCTATGAATAGATGTATGTCATGTTTTGTTAGGAAGGTCATGGGAGTATGATTTCAAGATGTTGCATGATGGGAGAGAAAATATTATAAAACTGGAAAATGATAGACAAATTTATATTGTAACTCTATTTAAGGATCAGGATAGTAAGTTTTCACACTAAAGCCATTTGGTCACACGTATATCTAAGGAGGACTTTCATGAGGAAGTGAACAGAATGTGTGTGAATGTGAATAATGATATTGCATAGAGAAAGTAAAGTGAGGGAGAAAATTATGGTAATTCCTAAGTGATCTTAGTGAATAGTGTAATAATGAATTGGAAAAGTGGGTTACACGTGATAAATAGAGGAGGTCAACCCAAGGGGAATGGGAGATGACAAAAAAGTGATGAGAAAATATATGTGAGAAGAGAATGGAATTTGACCTAGTTTATCAATCTTATGAACTAGAAGGTATAAATTATTCCATTGGTGTAAGAGCACACCAAGGCTTAGTCTATGTGGAACTTTTTATGGATTTTTATTTTGTGTTGGTTAAGTGAATTATGGGTATTAATACAAGGTTGTGTTGGAAGATTGGATCACATTTTCTGTGAAGAGGCTTAGAGAAGCAAATTATCAAAGATTTAAATATTTTAAAGTATAATTGGAAGGTATCGATCATGTTTTCCATCTAAACATAATTATTCTTAATACTAGTTTGTAGAGGAGAAAGTACTCATCTATACATCCCTAATGGCACCTTATGAAATGCATTGCGTCGTAATGTCCCAATTATTTTTTTCTATTTATAAGTGTGAAACAAAAAATTATCTCAAAATTTTCCTTTAAAATGTATCTCAATGTAAGTTATTTGTATAACTAATAAATCCTGGGGTATATTTTATTGTAGTTTTTAAATTTCAACTAATTACATATATTAATGACCATCATGTTTACTATATAAAAAATTATCTATCATATTAGATGGCAATAGATATATAAAGGATGATAGTAACAAATGTTGCTTGTTCACCTCTAGTCTGGTCTATGTGCCTAAAAATTACAAAAATATATTGCTAAAAATTTGACATATATTTATGAGTGTATCCCTCAAAAATATCTTCACAGATATGTGAAGCTCACCAATATTATTTTGGGATTAAACATGGAACCTTGTATGGCATATTTTGGTTTGGGTTACATTACAAGTTTTAAACAAGCTTTAGTAAATAGGTGGTATGTGATGATTGGAATTAGACATCCAGAGAGTGGTAGGATTGGAAACATAATATAGTAGTGTCCCTTTAGTTAACATTACATATCAAGGAATATTGATGAATCTTGGCTCTTCATACCAAGCATTAGGAGATCCTAAAATCTTAAAATCCACATGAAGTGGTATGTGTATTCCTTTGGAAACATTTTTTTGGAACTATTTAATGTTAAGGCTCCTATTATTTGGGTTGCTTATTCTGAGATGGACTTGGTAAAGGTGGGTTCAAGTTTGCATCAAGGAGAAGAAGCTTATTCCAAATGTTTTTAAGGTTGTCCTAGTGGAAGATTTGCACAAGTACAATGAAATTTTAGGCATGTTAAAAATTGATTTGAGTTGTGTTCAAGGATCTCCTGATAGGAATATAGAAGTTAACTATGAAGGATCTCCTGACAGGAATATACCATTCAATATGCTCTCTGTTGATGATGAAAAATGTCATGAAAATAAGTCAACCCTTTTGATTATCATGAATGTTAAGATGGAATCATACTACTTTAATCATAATGGTCTAAGGAATGATAATTGATTCCAAAGATGCATAGAATGGGTTTTTTTAAAATGTGAGGATTAATATGTTTAATAATAAATATATATCAATATTATATAAATTAATCAAACATAATATTATTATTGATCATGTTTAGAGGAAAATTACTTGTAAACAATGCTCTAATGAAATATGCCAATCACTGCTTCAATTCTCTACTAATTAATCTCAATCAAGTATAAACTACCATCTAACCTATCCAATAGAGCAAAGCCTATGGGTTATGAAATACCTTGAAGGACAGAATAATAAAAGTCTAAAATTTATGTCTTATATGAGATTTCACACTACAAGGATGAAAGAAGTTAAGAGATGAATAAAGAGAAAATGAAAAGAATAGAAACTAAAAAAAGAAAGCAAATAAAAATTAACCAAGATGAATGCAAAAATATAATCTAAAATAACTAAAATAAATAAAATAAACACCTAAATATAAAAATAAGATCTAAATTCAATATAAAAGTTAAGCATAAATTAGGATTAAGACTATTATTAGCGGATTAAAAAAACTAATCAAGTTAAATTGTTACAACTATGAAAACCAAAAACATGTTAGTGGATTAAGAAACTATAGAGAAACTAAACCTAAGAATAATATAATGAAACAAATTAAACAAACTGATTAAGAGAATAAATAACTAACAACTAATCATAAGATTTACGAGTCTTGAAATAAGATTCATTTTAAAATAGATTAGAATAAGATTTTATCAAGAAACAAACTTCAATACAAAATGTATTCGAAATAAAAACTATGACAGTTTGAAAAGATTAACAAAATGACACACATTATGACGTAATCATTATTATTGGGTCATGTACTTTAAATTCTTTACATATAACTACATATTTTCAATCATCATTAGATATTAGACTTAATAGACTTCGCATAATTGATTTATAAACTAAACGAATAATCTTGGATATAGATATATTGATTAAGCAGGGTATTTAACTGTCAGAGGATGTATTATTGATCTATCTACAAAAGTTATATTATCTCATAGATGTTGTATAGAAGAAGAGAAGATAATTATGAATAATTTTGAAATAACTTAGACTTTAGAATACCTGTGTAATGTTTTTCCCATTTTTTATGTAACTTCGATGTCTTTTTAAACAATCTCCTCAATAGATGGTTAAGAAAATAAGTTATAACTAAATTTAATTAGTTATTTTTTAACTTCAATTTACTTTAACAAAATCAATTAGTTAATTTTATAACTTGACTTCAATTTCAAGACTTTAATAAAGTTTGAAGTTCAATATTAAATAATAATAGACCAAAGATAATTCTAAATGGATAGGGTCCCTTTAGTCATTTCAATCATTAAAAATAAACATCAAATATGCCAAACAACATAATAACTATGGCAATTTAAATAAAATTAAATACTATAAACATTAATTCCATATGCATTAGCCATATAATTCAGTTATAAAATAATTACCTTGACAAAGTACTATTCTTCCTTGAGATCCCAAAAGAAAAAGTACTTAAATAAGCACTTAGAACATCACAATTGAACTCAAGTATCCATGTTTGTTTTCAATTTTTTAAAACAAGTACGATTCCCAAATTGAATCATGTTTTAATCACCATATAAATATGAAGATATTTAATCAATTCATTATAATTCAAATCAATTGAATAATAGCTCATTCCATATTGAGTATGAAGCCATACTTTTTTAAATATTTAACTAAATGCACACATCCTTTATGACAAACTATATTATGATGGACAATCATATGAAAATGTTTTAACACTATAGTTAAATTTTCTTATTTAACTTCAAACTCAATTATTCATACTACCATATGCCTTTTCATGAATTTTATACCTATCCTGTCTTTGAATTTTTTTTAGACTAAAGGATTCCAAAGATGAAAATAACATGAGTACAAAACAACTTTCATTTTGTCTACAAAATCCATTTTGGTAAGGTTTCTATTCAAGTTAAATTTTCCATCCAAATGGCTATCATACTATGTAATTATTGTTATGTCACAATGGTCATTTGGCTATAAAATCTACCATAGAATTATTATTTTTAGGTGAAAAAAATACAATTTTTACACAACATAAGGAATTTCCACCAATTTTCTCTTCAAAAAGCAAACAATATTTGAATATCCATTATGCAAAGTTAGTGCAGGGGTTACTTGACAGAATGAGGTCTCAAAAATCACATATCCATATGAAAACCAAAAACTAATAAAATATTTTTCACCATATCCCATATTGATATTCAACTATTTATGTCAAAATTTAAAGAAAGATAACAGAGACAACATTCATCACTCATGACATTCTAAATGCTTCCAATTCCTAAATAATGCCAACTTATTACTCATGCAAGCTTTATCATTTGTGTTTTAGAAAACAAATAAATAAAACCTTCAGATGCAGACTTATTCAAAAAATTAACACCTAGAAAACCATTTTGATGAATACCATTCAAAATTATCATCTTATACACATGTAAACTTCCAAATACACATAAATGTCATAAATTGACCAAGAACCCGTGAATGTTGCATGTTTATAGCATTTTAATAAAATCTCATTGTCAATAAATATCAAACAAATTGATCTTAGCCTAATAAAAATTATTTGAACATAAATTTATTGAAAGTTTATTTCTCGTTATTTTCCAAAAAAAATACATTAAAACTAGATAGTAATCTCAATGTCTCAAACTCACACCTTATTCTCTAGAAAAGCCTTTTAATTTGATTAGAAATCCTCCAAACAAAATTATCAAAGATTTGCTTCCACTTAGTGAGCTTTCAAATGACAAACATAACCCAAAAAAATGCCATTTATAATGAAATAAATAATTTTAATTACATGTAACTCCTGATTTATTTTCAATTGCTGTTAACTTTAAAGTCATTTAGCCAATCTTAATATATCACCTAAAAAATTTAACAAACCTTTTAGCCATAACTAAAATTACCATCAACCAAATAAAAATCAGTGTGCATACATGGCATTAAACCCTACCGTATTCCCACTTGCATAGGATCAAACAAAATCTTCCATCAAACTATGAGTTATATGGTTCTATAAGTTTCCTACTACTTCTATTCAATGATGTAGTTAATTCAAACTCAATATCAACCCATGGTATGAAGTGAAGTTTCAAAAGAGTTAACAAATGTCATAAACCATCACTATGGCCATTTTAATGATCTATGTTGTAAAAACAAAATCATGTTATTGTTAAGACCTTTTTATTTATTATTTAGGTCTTAATTATCCATATGAAAACTTATGTGATATTAAAGTTTAGTATACACAATTATGTTTTCAATCAACCACATAACATTATAACCTTGACCCTATGCAATAATCTCTTGTTTCACATAAACATTGAACATAGCATCATAAATAACATGCCTATCAAACATCCATGACTTTGAATAATAATAGAATGGACCTATACATAAACTTTATACAAGTTTCTTGAATGTATGTCTTAAAGACTAATCTATCTAGTTATGTAAATAGACAAGATAATGTCATTTATTTATAACTTTTCACAAATCAAATCAAAGTAGAAATAATTGTATCATTTACAATTGACAATAGACAAAATGAAAGTTCATAATTGTCACTGCTTAAACCAAGTCAAATCATAAAATAACTACCAATCTGCATATCTGATCATATAAATACTAAATATATTTTCATTAGTCACCACTTATGCTTTTAAAACCACTTATTAACTTTAAAATATTTTTCTATTAAATGTGACAATCATTAATGATTATTCAACATAAGACTAAATATTTAAAATGAAATCAAATGTCAAAGACCCTCGTAAGTAGTTTTATATTTCATGATACCAAGTCATCAATATGATAGAATATGTAAGTGCATTCAATTTTTTAGAAAAAAAGAGGGGTGCCAAAAATAGGCATAAAACTGGTGATCTTGCTAGCTAGTCTCAACAATGAAATTGGGTAGCAATAATAAATTACATTTTAAAAGGTAAATCACTTGAGAGTGTGATCCAAATTCAATCATTTCTCAAGTAGTTTCATGATAACCCCTTTAATAATGATAAAATTGTTAGGGGATGAAGTGTTCGGCTAGCATGGCCTGAAGAATGGGACAAATTTAATAGAAAAATCAGACTGCATAAATAATTAAATGAAATAGACCCAAGTATAAATTCTGAAAAATAGTAATACTTTCAACACATTTATAACTTAGTTCATATTTATTCATAAAAGAAAAGCTAAGTGTTATCATATAAAATATTTAACATAATTAAAAAACATAAAGTGATATGGTAGCTTTCGTTGTAGTCTTCCTTTAGAATGATGAACACTTCTCTCTTAACATAAATGTTGATCAAAATCAAAAAGAGAAAATGAAAATAAAAACAAGCCAAAAATGACAAAATATTTACAAAGTTAAAATAAAAACAAGTTGTTAATTGACATCAAAAATATTCCAATCCGAGATAAAATGAAGGATAAACCAATTCTAAAAAATAGAAAAACTAAATAAATAATTTTTAGTCCATAAAATAGGCAATTGAATAAAATATATGTAGTTTATTTTAGTACCAATACTATAAGTTATTACTTTCAACATGAATAACTTCATCATACAACGAACTATAAGCCTTTAAGGCAATGAGACAACATAATAAACACATAAAATAACCCTTAATAAACAGAGTTGAATCATGACTATGTGTGGGTTTAGCCATTTCTAACTCTTGTATTGTATATGAAATATTATTTGTCTAATTCAAAAAGAGATGAAGATTTTTGACGTTAAGATAGAGAACATCTAGATCAAGAAATTGACTTGTTTTTTTATGTGTCTCTAATTTTTTAAAAATATTTTATGGTTTAAAACAGTCAATATAAATTATTGTTTCATATTCTAGAGGGACATTAAATTCAAAACATTCATAATCAACATTATTTATCAAATATTTTGATCTAGATAAAGAATAATAATGAAATATGTCATACTCATTTGTTAGTGTCGCATCATGATTTAGACAATCAGGAAAAACAAACTTTTCATATTCATCTTTTTTAAATTGAATTCTTATCTAATTATTTTTAACATCAATACTTTTAAAATCTTTTTCTATTGTTATAGCATCAAAGAGACCATAATTTTCATCGTGAGTGTAGTCTTTTGAATTAAGAGTGATATGATAGTTATCAAAAGAATTTGAATTAGATATGAGATTGTTATAGACACCAATGAAATCATAGTGAGAGGAATTACTTATACTGAGAAAGAAATCATATTCTAATTTTAAATAAATTTCTATATGTAAGTTAGGATTTTCCAATTCAAAACTTTTCAAAACATCGTCGTCTTCTCTATTAACAAGAATAGTTCTATCTATTAAAATGTTGTCATTGAAAAATAAATTAGAACTAAGATAAAATATGTTATTAGATGATTAATCAGGTTGATAAAATGAATTATATTATTCTAACTTTGAATCTGATGAAAAATCTAAATCAAAACATTCTAATAAAGACTCTAAACTATATGTTAAATCTATACAAACATTTTCAATATTCCATGACATGATTTGATTGTAAACAAAAAAGATAAAAAAAATTTAGGAAATTTATTTTTAAAATCTAACATTAAATAAAATAATCTTTTTCATTCTAACATATCATGATTAAGTGAGCAAAACATACAAAAATCTTGATTTTGTCTTCGAATATGAACAAATCTCAAGGCTAAGCTAAAGTCAACAATATTAATTTTTTGAATAATTTTAGTATAATTATTAGATAGATTATTTTTATAATAGAGAAATAAAATATCATCACATGGTCTAAAATAAGTATGGATCTCATTTAATTTTCAAATAAAATGCAATAAATATTCCCATATGGATTTATTTTCTTCCAAATAAAGTGTAAACCAAGTTGTTAGACTTTGATCAACTTGATTTTTGATTAGTTTTTTATGTAAATCCATTATCAAATGAGCTCATATATATTTTTAATAATAGAGCAAGAAAATAGTTACTAAACTAGAATCAAAATCCGAACTACCAACTAATAAAACTATGAATTGAAAATTGTCAACCAATTATGATAATGAAAATCAATGAAGACAAGAATGAATAATGTAGAAAGAAAGAAACTCAATTAAAAAATCCCCAATAGAGTTGATAAATTTATTGATGGTAAATAATGTCACACAAAATAATCAATCTTTTCATTTATCATGAAGGTTAAGGTGGAATCATGCTAGTTTGATTGTAAGGGTCTACGTAATAAGAATTGATTCAAATTATGCATGGAATGGGTTTTTCAAAGTTCTAGGGATTAATATGTTCAATAACAAATATAAATCAAGTTTATATAAATCAATCAAACATAGCATTATTATCGATCATGTTTACAAAAAAATACTTGTAAATAATGCTCTAATAAAATATGCCAATCACTACTTCAATGTTATACTAATAAATCTCAATCAAGTATAAACTATTATCTAAACTATTTGATAGAGCAAAACCTATGGGTTAGGTAATCCTTTGAAGGGTAAAATACTCAAATTTATATCTTATATACAATTTCATACTATAAGTATGAAAGAAGACAAT
Organism: Torreya grandis; assembly: GCA_037957365.1. Classification (NCBI taxonomy): domain Eukaryota; kingdom Viridiplantae; phylum Streptophyta; class Pinopsida; order Cupressales; family Taxaceae; genus Torreya; species Torreya grandis. The sequence goes on from JARHVA010001214.1 coordinate 3,624,011, forward strand.
ATAGGATGAAAGAGAAAATGAAAATAACAGAAACAACAAGAAAGCAAGAAAAGAAAAACTAACCAAAATGAATGCAAAAAACTAATCTACAACAACTAAAAAAAACAAAATAAACACCTAAATATAAAAATATCTAAATTCAATCTAAAATTTAAGACTAAATTAAGATTAAGACTATTATTAATAGATTAAAAAAACTAATAAAGTTAGAAGCCTACAAGTACAGAAACTAAAAAACATGTTAGTAGATTAAGAAATTACAAAGAAACTAAACTTAAGAATAATATCACAAAGCAACTTAAATAAAATGACTAGGAGAACAAACAACTAACAACTAATAGAAAATAGAAGAGGTAAAATAAATTAATCATACAATTTATGAGTCTTGAAACAAGAGTCAATTTAGAATAAATTAGGATAAGATTTTATTGAGAAAAAAAAAATAGTATAAAATGTCTTCAAAATTACTTCTATTATAGTTTTAAAAGATCAACAAAATATCGCCCATGGTGATGCAATCATTATTATCAAGTCTAGTACTTTAGATTTTGTACATATGACTATATATCTATAATCATCATAAGATATTAGACTTAATAAACTTCAGATAATTGATTTATAAATTAAATAATAAATTTGGATATACCTACATTGATTAAGCAAGTTACTTAACAATTAGAGGATTTATTATTGATCTATCTGTAAAAGTTGTATTATCTTAAAGATGTTGCATAGAAGAAGAGAATAATGAATAAATTTGAAATAACTCAAAACCTTTAGAATAACTATGTAATGTTTCTCTCACTTGTGATGTAACTTTGATCTATTTTTAAACAATCTTCTTGAGAGATGGTTAAGAAAATAAGTTATAACTAACTTTAGTTAATTATTTGTTAACTTTAATTAATTTTTAAAAAGTCAATTAGTTAATTTTATAACTTGACTTCAAATTCAAGACTTTAATTAATTTTAAAGATCAAAATTAAATAATAATAGAACAAATACAAATCTAAATAGGTGGGAGGCATTTAGTCATTGCAATCATTAAAAATAAACATTCAAATATATCAAACAACATAATAACTATAACAATTTAAATAAAATTTAAAACTATAAATGTTAATTCTATATGAATTAACCATATAATTCAATAATAAAATGATTAACTTGAAAAATCATTATTCTTCCCTAACATCCCAAAAGGAAAAGATCTTAAATAAGCACTTCTAACATCGCAACTGAACTCAAGTATCCATATTTATTCTCAAGATTTTTAAACCAGTATAATTCCCAAACTCAATCATGTTTTTTAATAGATAAAATATTTTGGCCAAAACAATAATTGGTTCTGAGGCACATTAGGGAGCCTAATCTCCAAAAACAAATGGAATCAAGTAAAATATACCCCATTATATAAAGAACCAAACACAATGAGCAAAAAATAAAATAAAGAAGACTTTAAAAACACACGAAAATACTCCCAAAGAAGGGGATTAATCAACAACAATAAAAATAAGAAAGCAAAGAAATGTCACCTGGACCAAACAAAGTAAAGGAAGGCCTCCACAAAATAAAGACCCTTATCCAAGAGCCACTATCATTCTTCTACCTCTGGTGGAAATCATGTTAGGTGTGAAGTCACTATGCATAATCACTATTCATGGCCACTATTCGTGATGATGTGGCATGATGGTGATGTGGATAATTAGTGATGTCACTAGTTGATGATGTGCCATGTCCCATAGAGCATATTTCATGTGGAAAAGATGAGGAGAGAGAAATGAGGTTCATTTCTCCACTTAGTCACATGGGTTGGCTTTTGTGGATGCATGTGAGGACATGATGATATTGGATCTCATGATTACATTAGGCATGTGCTTGTGGGGTATAGTTTGTCTATGGGATCCTATTAGATGAGTTAAAAATTTAGGAATTATTTGACTCATGTGAATGCATATGAGAAACTGTGGGGTAAGGATCACTATGCTAGATTGAGGTCACATGTGAAGTGAGGTGTAGCACTTTTGTGTGTACATGGAGTGGTAAAAGTGAAATTATGAGATGCCATTCAAATCTTTACTTAGAACATGGGGGATACATGGTTATTTATTGATGAATAGTGTAACCACTTCAAGGATGGCACATTTTTTCCTTTCTCTTATTATTCTCTCTTTGTTGTAAATGTTATTAATAGCATAAGCAATCTATTGTAATTCATCAAGTTAGTGAATCCATTTAAGCTTGTGCTTCAATGCTTTGAGGTTATATATTGAAGGTTATGCTATTCTTGGCTCACAACTAGAATGCTTCAGGTGTAAGCATTGAGTGTTTGGTTGTAAGCACTAAAGGAGTCGTTAGATGAATTGTTGTAGAAGAGATTTGTGTTAGTATGAAGTCTGTAAGCTACCATTTTGCCTCTAGTTTTTCTTTGGACATTTCAAGGTTTCCATGTAATCTCTTGTATAATGTGTTCCTTTTTGTCTCTTTACTTTTTATCCTTTTATTCTACATTTTATTTACTTTCATAGTAAGATGGAACACATTGATCTAACATGTAGTATCAAAGATAGTTTATTCCTAACATTTGGTATCAGATCTTTATTTGTGAATATTTGACTTATAACAATTAGTATCAGAGTTTTGGTTGTGAATCTTTGATTTCTAAAAGTTGGTATCAAATCCATCGTGAAAAATACATGTGTGACTATTTTATGTTATTGGCTAGTTTATGCAAGTTGAAGCTAATGTGACAGGATGAGAGACCAAGTTGGAAATTAAATTAAAAAAAGTTTCTTTTGGCAAGTATCTCTATATGGATCAAGGTGGAGGATATCTTGGTGAAGATAATGTTCTCTTCATGTTATTATAGAAAATTATATAGATGACTAAAGGATAACCTAAAAAAACTTATTTAGACTAGTCAGCAACCTACACAGTATTCTTGTTGAAGATGATAAAGCAACTATATAGCTTGAGTAAGTTGGACTCCATAGGTGGAGGTTAAGGATAAGGCAAGACCTTGTTGTGGTTACTAGAAATAAATAGGAATGGGTGTATGTTTTAGTATCCTATTGACCACATGTTTTTACCCAAGATGTTACAAAAGAAGAAAAAATCCATGTAAAGGGAGGAGGTATAGATAAAATTGAAGTTGTACCTATTTTTAAGTAGTTAAGGATGAGGAGGATGAAAATGTAGATGAACAAGTGAGACCTAGTGTTTCCAAAAGGATAAGGCCATGTGTTTATATATTTAGTAGAGCATGATGCATTTTGGATGCATTTTTAGGCTCAAAAACTTAGTAGGTACATGGTACACTAAGTGGTGCAATTATACTTGGAGTTATGATTGGTTCACTTGTGTCATGATTGGCACTATTGGTAGTTGAAGGATACATGTAGAATATCAATTGTGACCTGATGTTCCCAAACATAGGATGGTGATGAACATGTAATATAGGTGATAGAGTTTTATGTATACGGTTGTGGCACTAGCTAGGTAGACCGATGCATGGAGTAAAGTGGAAGCACATGAGTTGGTGTTTTGAAAACATTCAGTATAAAAGGATGCATTTTAGATGAAAGCTCTAAAACATGGTAGGTGCAATGATGTACCAAGTAGAATGATAACTTCCTAAGATCTATGATTGTTCCAATGAAATTTGGCCATGTTAATAGCTTCGATGGTTATATGGAGAAGTCTATTTTTGAATTCTATGATATCATCTCTCCTTACTAATATCAAGAGTGATACGTGAACTAGTTGTTATTCAAGGAGTTGGATAAATGTGATTCCTACATGGTTATCTCTCTTAGAGAGAGAGACAGATAGATAGATGAGGTAAAGTGTTAATGGTTTACATGTTGAAGAAGTCATTATACAGGTTGGTTCAGGTACCACACATGTAGTATATGATTTGTAAACTCTACACTAATTTAGTGCACAAGGTGTTTACCTTGGATATTTTCATCAAATCACATAATTTCCCAAAACCTTCAAGGAAATGAAACTAAATTTGACCTTTTAATGCATATTTATCTCAAACCCCAAAATGTTCAATTTTTCAGTAATATGTCATATTTGACTAATTCTGCATTCAATAATGATTAATAAACAAAATTAATCAAAATTGTATAAAAATAATGCATGAATAAAATCAACTCATGATAAATACTTGATAATGGAGTTTGGAAATGACTACATCTTTAAGTTTTCTTATAGTACGAACCAATCCATTTCCCTAAAAAGTGAGTACATGGCCAACCCTTACAATTGTCAAATAGATACTCTAACACTGCATACAAATAGGCAATAGACCTTCAGAAAGTCTCCAAACCCACAAACATACCTTCCACCTTATTGTCATGAATGCAATCTCTCAATCCTATGGATTTTAGCCAAAAATCTCAAAATAGACTTACAAAATGTATTTAACAAACTTGTCATAGGAAATTCAACATATCATTGAAATTGTCTTGGAGTCTAGGACAATTCCCCAATTTGCACCAAAATCTAAAAATCTCTCTAATTCCTTCAAAACATAGGATATATGTAGACTGGTCTCTATATTGGCCATTATGCAATCTACAAAGCTTTACTTTGAGGCATTAAAAAGTGCATCAAACAACCTCAAATCTAGAAACTTAGTATATGGATGGAATGGTCTCTAGCTCTAGGTCTTGGCTCTCAAGTCTTAACTTTTCGACTCTAGCTCTCGGCTCTTTGGCTCTGGTTCTTCAAATCTTCATCTCTAGCTCTTATCTCTTTGGCACTTCAGCTCTGATGAGAGATTTTAAAAATTTTGAATGATTATCCACAATCTATTTTAATAAATTTTATAATTATCCCATACCCAATATTTATGGGATTTTAAATCATCCATTACATTTAAAAATATGGGGTGATAATCTTTCCCATATTTATAATGGTTTATGTTTATCTCCTTCTTTACTAAGGTGGAATTTACAAATATTAATGACTTAGGTTGAGCCATATTGCTATGTGACTTTATTTCCACGTCATCAGGTTTGACCATAACTTTGACTAGTCATAACTTGCACATATAGACTGCATTTTTTGAATAATAAAATGTGTCAAAAAGATCTAAACAAGATCTATACCATGTAACTAGTTCATAAATATTCCAAGATCATCAATTTTTCTAGTTTGACCAGCATTTACCACTTGTTGATATATTTTGACTAAAACTTGGACTGGTTGTATAGGGAGAAAATGAGCTCTATTTTCAAAGTTTTGCATACCATTGGAAATCTCTTGTTGAGTCCTATGTGATGGTATAAATATCAGTCTAATTTGGGACCATATCTAAATTGACCTCTATATCAATCCTCCCTAGTATGATCTTTTGGTCCACCACAAGCTGGTACCCATTGAAATGCCAATCGGTTTTGAAGAACTCAGACATGTCTTATAGGTCTAATCAGGTTCCAGAACTGTGCCTACAATGCTTGGAACAACTGTTTGATCACACCTTCCACAATTATTCTACTTCTACATGGCCATCAATATCCTCTACATAGAACTAGGGTTCAGAATGTAATGACTTCCTTTGTTGCATGGCTTCACAAGAGCCTCTACACAAATAAGCCTAGTGATCTCCTCTACTTCTGTTAAATGGTATTCTACAGCATATCAAGTACATAACCCAAATCATATCATAAAGATAATAATGGAAAAATATTATTCATAACTCAAAATTATAAAAGGCCTAAAATAAGGCATGAGTTATACTAAATCTTGCAACTGCCAATAGGGTCACAATATATCAAACTCTCTGCCCACTATCACATCCTATAAGCGGTGAACTACCAAACATTGAAACAATCACCAATGAAACTACAAGACAATTTTTTCAATGTAAACAAAATAAAATATTGGTTTTGACCATGTCACAATACATTGACCCAATGGGTCTTATCAATGCATCTAATCACACACATGCCATAAATAGATGCATTTAAAAATAGCAGTTATTCTGAAACAAGTACTGTAAGAAAGTTGAATCCTACCCAATAACCTGTGCAACTACTTTCAAATCTTCCAAGCTGATCAATGAGTTAAATTCATTAATAATTCAATAGGAAAATTGTAAAGCTAATACTATAGAATATAAAAATATATCTTTCCAAAACATAAGTGTGAGAATTAAAAACTTTGCATGATGAACCTATCTTGAAGTGTTCCCACAATAGTAGCTCCAAAATGCATATATCAAAGCATGGATAAATGTCCTTTATCAACATATAATGGGAATCCCAATAATGATTTGAAACATTAATACAATAATCATGACAAAATAAAATTAAGAAACTATTTATTAACCCTCTTTATCAGAGTCTCCTATTTAGGGTGTTTAATTTCCTTAGTGGATTTACTAACATCTATATGGGTTAATTTAACAAAAGCTTCATTAATTACCCTATCAACAAGTTTATAAACCATCTTCTTCTTACCATTACCAGGATGGTGGGATGGTTGAAGTTTCTAAGGCTTTTCAACTTGATGTCCACTCATGTGGAAATGATTACAAACATCCCTCTTCTTAGGTGAGGTCACCCAATTTGCATTTCTCAATTTGCTAGTATGTGAATGGTTTTTAGCACCTACAAGTTGCTTTAGTAAATCTTGTTTTCCCAACAATATGTAGCACAATGGTTATTTAAACCATAAAATGTATAAATAAAAGAATGCAACATCTTCTAAATATTGAAACACAATTTATTCAGTGGTAAAATGAATAAGAATTCTTGGAATTATCATTCCTATTGGTGCCTTCTCTAGTGTAAGATCGAGGAGTTGGAATCTCAATACCTGTTTTACCTGATTTCTTACACCACTCATAGTTCCTTTGTATGGAGGAATTATACTCTACTAAAGGCCTCAAATCTTGGCTATTTGAATCTTGTCCTCTTTTATCAATTGAGGAACTCTCTCCAACATCCATTTTCTCACTAGCATAAACCAATCGTACATGGTGAGATATATGCTCTACATGTATTCGGTTAGTAATACCTTGACCATTCTTACCAAGGCCCCTTCCATAAAATCCTATTTTCAATAACAATTTAGATCCAATGGCCTTAGTGTGTTTTTTAAAACTACCAAAAGCAACACCTAAAACTGAGGGGAAGGAATTACCAGATGAACAATTTACTATGCAATCATCTATCATAGTACGTGCATCTGAAGTGGAAGGCATATGATTTAATCCTTCACCATTTTGAATTTATGCCAAGAGCTCATCCTTGGTTTGTAATTTATATTTAAAATGGGCAATATCCTCATCCAAGGAGTACAACCAAGCTTTTAGGAAAGCATTCTCTTCCTGGATCTATTGGTTCATTACTTCAAGATCATCAAGCCTCTCTCTTTTCAAGGCTTTTCCCATGGATTCCTATTCCTTTAAAATAACCTAATTACACAAAATGCAAATTTAATATTAATAGCCCCAAAATGTATAAAATACTAATGGAAACCAAAATTAATACAACTAATGTCAAGCCCAACACACTAACTGCTCTAATACCAAACTTGATTTGTAAAATCTACACTAGTTTAGTACACAAAGTGTTTCCCTTGGATCCTTTTGTCAAATCACACAATTTCTCAAAACCTTCAAGGAAATGAGAATAAATTTTACCTTTTAGTAAATATTTATCTCAAATACTAAAGTTCTCAATTTTATATTAATATGTTATAATTTGACTAATTATGCATTCAGTAATGATTAATAAACAAAATTAATCAAAATTTTAGAAAAAGAATGAAAGAATAAAATCAACTCATGATAAACACTTGATAACGAAGTTTGGTAATACCTACATCTCCAAGTTCACTTATAGTAAAAATTAATTCATTTGTTTAAAAATTGAGTACATGTACAACCCTCAAAATTTTCAAATGGATACTCTAAGACTGCATACAAATCAGCAATAGACCTTCAGAAAGTCCCAGAACCCACATACAAATCTTTCACCTTACTATCATGAATGCAATCTCATAATCCTATGGATCTTAGCTAGAAGTATCCAAAATAGACTTTAAACATGGCTTTAAAAAAATAATCATATGAAATTCAATCTATCGTTGAAATTGTCTTAGAGTTTAGGACAATTCCCTAGTTTACACCAAAGTCTGAAAAGCTCTCTAAGTCCTTCAAAACTTAAGATATATGTAGATTGGTCTCTATATTGGCCATTACACAATCTACAAAGATTTAATTTGAGGCATTAAAATTTTCATCAAATAGCCTTAAATATAGACACTCAGTATATGGCTAGAATCATCTCTATCTTTGTCTCTTGGCTTTCAGCTCTGGCTCTCAGCTTCAACTCTTGACTCTTCGAATCTCAACTCTTCGACTCTGGCTCTTCGGCTCTAGCTCTCAGCTCTTTGGCTCTTCAAATTTGATGAGAGATTTGAATTTTTTTGAATTAATTTAAATTCACCTATTAATCCTTTATATACTTGTTATGGGTTCACTTTTTTTGATTGGGATGATTATCCACAATCTATTTTAATAAATTTTATAATTATCTCATACTCAATTTTTATGGGATTTTAAATTATCCATTACATTTAAAAATATGGGGTGATAATTATTCTCCAATTTATGATGATTTATTTTTATCCCCCTTTACTAAGGTGGAATTTACAAATATTATTGACTTGGGTTGAGCCATATTGCTACGTCACTTTATTGCCACGTCATCAGGTTTGATCATAACTTTGACTAGTCATAAATTACACATATGGACTCCATTTTTTGAATCATAAAATGTGTTCGAAAGCTCTCGATGAGATATAAACCATGGAAATAGTTAATAAGCATTCCAAGATCATCAATTTTTTAGTTTGACCAACATTGACTGCTTGTTGACTTACTTTGATCAAAACTTGGACTAGTTTCATAGGGAGAAAACGAGCTCTATTTTTAGAGTTCTATATATCATTGGAAAGCTCTTGATGAGACCTTTGTGATGATATATGTCTCATTATGATTTGGGACATTATCCAAATTGAATTTTAAATTAGTATAAGATATTTATTACCTTTATGAAGAGCTAACATGTTTAGTAGCTATTGTTATGTATTATTGACATGTTGGATGTAGGCCCCAACATGATCCTTATTATGATGGATCAAGTGATAAAGATACAATGAAGGTTGTATGAGGATAAAATCAAGGATGGAGATGAACAAGGATATAAAATCAAGGGAGTACCCCACTTTTTGTATTATGAGGAGAATCTTATAATGTAGAGGAGAAGACATGTTGTGTTATGTGTATTAGATTTATCAGGAGTATGAATCCTCGTGATGCCATGGTAAGCACTAATTTAGATATTAACAAGTAATGTAAGTTGTGAGTGGATCATTATAGAATCCTAATTGGAGGATTGGTTTGTGGAGAAGTGAAGAATTAATTTAGGTGATTCAATATACTATGAAGGAGCATATGTTGACAAAGCTGGTTAGGACATAGAAGTTTTAGTAGTGTAAAAAAACTTCTACTAGGTTTATGTTAGGATAGTAGTGGGCATAAATAGGTAGCTAATTATAGAATACTCAAGTTTGGTAAAATTATGTGTATATTGACTTTAAGTAGGATTATGTTAGGTGTGAAGTTATTATTAATAGTCACTATTCACTAATCACTATTCACAATCACTATTCATGGCCACTATTCATGATAATGTGGTATGCTAGTGATGTGGCATGTCCCACAGTGGGTGGCATGGCCCACAAAGCATATTTCATGTGAACAATATGAGGAGAGAGAAATGGGGCACATTTATCCACTTATTCACATGGGTTGGATTTTGTGGATGCATGTGAGGACATGATAATAGCGTATCTCATGATTCCATTAGGCATGTGCTTCTAGGGCATAGTTTGTCTGTTGGCTCCTATTAGATGAGGTCAAAAGTTGGGAGTTTTTTGACTCATGTGAATTCACATGGGAAAGTGGGGGAAAAGGATAACTATGATAGATTTAGGTTACATGTGAAGTGGGAATAACACTTTGGTGTTCACATGGAGTGGTCAAACAGGCATTATGAGATGCCTTTCTAAGATTGACTTGGCACATGGGGGAGACATGGTTATCTATTGATGAATAGTGCACCCACTTCAAGGATGGAAAATGTTCTCCTCTCTCTTTTTACTCTATCTATGTTGTAAATGTTATTAATAGCATAAGCTCTCTATTTTAATTCATCTAGTTAGTGGATCCATGTAAGCTTTTTCTTGCATTTTTTAAGTTGGATCCTATAAGATATGTTATTCTTGGTTCCCAACCTAAATGCATTCTCTATTGATGAATAGTACACCCACTTCAAAGATGGCACATGTTCTCCTCTCTCTTTTTATTCTCTCTATGTTGTAAATGTTATTAATAACATAAGCTCTCTATTTTAATCCATATAGTTAGTGGATCCATGTAATATTTTGCTTGCATGTTTTAAAGTTGGATCCTAAAGGATATGTTATGCTTGGTTCACAACTTGAATGCTTCAAGTGTAAGCATTAAGTTCTTGGTTGTAAGCACTGAAGGAGTTACTAGATGAGTTATTATAAAATAGAGTTATGTTAATATGAAATTTGGAATCTGCCATTTTGCCCATGGGGTTTCCTAAAACATTGTAGGGTTTTCATGTAATCAATTGTGTAATGTGTTCCTTTTTGTCTCTTTATTTTATAATTTTTTATTCTGCATTATATTTACTTTCACAGTGTCATAGAGCTCATTGATCTAAAATTTATTATATAATTTTTTATTCCTAACATCTAGTATCAGAGTTTTGGTTTTGAAGCTTTGATTCCAAAAAAAACAAATATTCTAAAGTCTATTGAGTACCCCCATCATTAGAGCTTAGATTATCCAATTATAGATGTTCCTTTATAGTCTTTCTACCCTACCTACCTTTCTTGCCAAAGTTTGGTTTGGAAATCAGATAGTTCTTCTGAGTGAGAGATAAAACCTTTATGGAACCGCATTGTTCTTTTTTATCAACTTGAAAATAAGAAACAACAGAAACATGACCTCCTAATTGCAAAGAACCTTCTCTTTTAGAAAGAAAATTAGATTGACACTAAAATTTCACTAGTCCTTTATCTCATTCTGATGCCACCCTATTGATAGGAGATGAACACATTAAAATATGACTGTCCACCCTTTTTTCATCATGAATAAGAAAGTCTAATATTTTTATAACCCAAAATTTTCATTTAGATCTTCATTGACCTAAACCTATGGAGAAAAGTCCTGATTAGCCACATCTTTATCCAAAGCAAAATCCAAACTTCCAACTGAAGGAACCTCTCCTATTAAACATAGAGGCACCAAAAAGGACTCCTTCCTAGAAATTGGTGGAGAAGAACCATGTTTGGTTTGACCATAAACAAAGGAATGACTATTATACAGACTAATTACCCAATTAATTACAAGATCCTTAAGTCTATTAACATTAATTATCAAACTAGGGTATGTACACTTTTCAAGAGTGTTAGCACTATATATGCACTATTGTTCTAGAAATCAACTTACTTTTCTAGTTACAATACATGTATTTATGCTAAAAATTATTACACAAATATATTAAGAAACTGCTAGAACAAAAGTATAAAAATACTTCATACTTATAAATCACACATACATCACACTTATATGATCAAAACTAAATAAAAGCAATCTTACACACCACACCTTAAACTAGAAAGGGTCGGGATCTTCACTAAAACTCCTTTTGAGGGGTCCCTTATTCAAAAATAAGTTCCAATCCTTCTCCAAGAAGATTCACAAGTTTCTTACAAAATCAAACTTCTCATTACTCAATTATGTAGCAATTAAATATTTCTACAACAAGTTACAATAGTAAGGATATAATGCTACAATACTTTTACTATTACCTTATTCAGATTTTTATTACTCCATTTTACTCTAAGTTCTACCATTAAATATAGAGGATAGTTTATTAATTTTAACCAAAAAATCTTAAACTAGGAAAAGTACAAATATTTAGAAACTACCCCAGTCATCCTAAAAATGGTTAGTAACCAAAGTTACTTGTTTTGTGCTTGGCTAGGTTAGTGATAAGGTAGATTATTTTGTTGTTTTCATCCCTTTTATCTCTTATTCATTATCCAATCATATTATTCCATGAGGAAATCCGTAATACTTATGACTATTCCTAATTATTCATTTGATTTCCCAAGACAATTGGATGTGTCTACCAATCATCTTCATCATTTGTCTTTATTTATCATAGCAGCTATAGGCATTCTTATAGTGGTTATGGGCAAATTGTAGGTGAAGCCTATAGATGCTATAAGAATCTTATAGGTGAATCATATAGTTATTTTCGGCAACCTATAGGTGAAGCCTACAGTTTTTATGGGTAGCCTATAGGTGTTATGGCTTAACAATTTCTTGCATCTTTTTGTGATCCTTGAAATACTTGTTAGATAGAGTTACACTAATATACTTCAATCAATAAAAAGCATCAATAATTCATAACACAACACATATATATTAATGAACATACAAAATCACAAGCTTCATTCATTCTTTTACAAAAGTCATGGAAAGTTATGGGATTTATATGAAAAAGGTCATAGACTAATCATGGATGAGGCTAAAAGAGTAGGCAATTGATGGCCTCATCACACCCCCTACTTAATCTCTTGCTCATCCTTGATCAGGCTTTGGTTGCATTCTAAAACCATAAAATTTCCTAATGTTTAGGGCCTCTAGGTAGCCTACCCCTTCAAAGATGTAAAAAACTTTGGCATTCTCAATGTCACTCCATCTTTTCTTCTCTTTCTCCCTGTTAGTTGGAACATTTCCTTCCCAATCAGGAATTGGGAACCAAAATATAGGGGGTTAAAACATTAATCCCAACCATTATATTCTCTACTTTCTAACAAGTTCAATATAAAAATATACCCTATGGATGGCTTACCTAGGGTTCTGATGAGAGTATGGCTCATTGCTTTTCAAAGCACTAAGAGATCTGCCCATCAGAATGAGAGCAAGCAACAAATTTTTTTTTGCCATATCCTTCCATGAGACTCAAATAGTGGTTCTATACTTCTACCTATTTTTTGGTAACCCATTATTGTGGAGCATATATATTCATAAATAAAATCCATTCATCTACTAAAACATCTGAATCTTTGGATTCACTCCTGATCATCAGGGTGACCTCCTTCTCTTTTTATTGATATCCTTCCATTTTTCTTCTTCTATAAAATTCATTCAAAACATATGAAAAAGATGCATTTAATAAGACGTCCCCCAAATAAATGTTGGGGTTCCATTTTGTATCACTAGGTACAACATATTGGTGAATGTAAAATTCACTTAGTTGGGCTTGAAGATTAGGATCAACATGTCTATATTCTTCAAAGAAAGATATTGGGTCACAAATCATATAAGATTGGTCATTAAAAATCCTATCATACCTAAATTTTAACCATTTTTCTTCTAGGTACATAGAATATACCCTTGAAGATGGTCTCCACTCCATTACCATTTTAGTAGTTTCATGCATTCTACCAATCTTTTCCTTCAGATAATTGATCCTAATTTCAGTAAATTCTAATTTTTATTGTAATTATTCATGTTGTGTTTTGGATTCAACATAACCATTGAATCTTTGCATCAATTCCTTATGGTAAGCTTCATTATCACCAAACTTTTCCTTCAAAAAAATCAAGAGATCATCAGTCTCTACTAGAGAAGTGGCTGACCAATCCACTTCAATGGTCTCTTCTATTGTGGGTAATGGTGTAGTAGGTAGTGGAGGAAGAAATGCATAACAAAAAGTTACCAAATCTAAACCACATTCTACTGTAGGGTTCTTAGTGGGCAAGGTAAATGAGGATGCTTCAAGTTCTTCCATGAATGAGGCTACAGGTTCCTCTATTATCTTCTTTTGGTCACTAAAGGGGTCTATATATTATGTTACTCTAATAAGTGTCTCAATACCTCTTTTCCCTCTCAATTCTGTGATCTCCTCTCTTAGCCTATAAATTTATCTCAAGCCATGTGCCAATGTCTAGAACTTATGAGTATGAGAGGGTATTTCCTAGTTTGTTTCTCTATCCGTGGGTTCTTCTTCACCCAATTCTTATTTTCTTTCATGTCATTCCACCTCTCTCAACTCATCTTATGTGTATCCAATGCTCCTAAGGAGATCCATGTCCTCCTTAGTGTATTTAGGTGGGAGTGATGACTATTTTTCTTCCTCTGTCTTAGTAGATCCTTCATTATTAGACCATACTTCTACTTCAAATCCATCAAGGGTTTTTCTAACCTTAGGCTCCTTCTTGGGCTGCTCATCATCCCTAATGTTTATGGTTAAATAAGCTTTGATGGTATTTTTTTTATTCTTCCTTTGAGATCTCCTAAGAGGAGGTTTCCTTCTTTTTGGTACCATAGGCTTCTTCCCTTCAGATATCATTTTCCTTATAGCAGGGGTGTCTGATGGAATTTGTTCTTCCTAGACATCAGTTGTCAAAATAACTTCTTCTTGTGTAGTAGGAGATAGAGGAACTTCTTCAATGAGTATAGCTACAAGAGACAATGGAACCTCTTCAATGATCATAGGAGATAGGGGAGTATGAATATGCTACCATGGGCTTTCTTCCTCTATGTCAAAAGGTGCTAAGACTAGCCTTCTTCTCTTTTTCTTTCCCTTAGTAGTCCCTGATGCAATTTTAGTGGCTATGGGCTAACCAACATCACTAGAGCAAACAACATTTTCCTATTCAACTTGTTGGGGTTACCTCACAAGGGGTTCCATCTCATTAACAACCTCTTCTTGTTGAGGTACATTATTTTCTAGGGCCAAAAATTGTTTCTCAAGTAAGGTCAGGTTAGATATAAGTTATTCCATGTCTAATTATGAAACATATTAGGGCATGGTGAGATAGGGTTATTTCAATTCTATTTTGGTATTCCTTAGACATTCTCTTTAATATATGCCATAAGAAATTGGGAACATTGATAAGTCTATTATGCCTTAAATGACTTAGAAATTTAAAGTGAAGAGTGTAAATAAGGGAATATCTACCCTCATAGGTCATGTACCTAATGATGTATGTTTCTATCTCTCCCCATTCAGTAGGTAGGCTAAGTCTTTCCACTCCTCCTTTCCTTAATACTAGTGTTCCATCTGCTTGGCAAAGCTATTGCCTAGCTTCTTCACCATTAGGTCTATCTTGCCAATTCTCTCCCATGCTTGGTAACCTAGTTACCTACCTCACTAGGGCCTCAATTAATATAAATGTGATTCCATCTATAATGGCTTGGTTTCCATCAAAATATTATATAAATTATTTGGCAAGAAGCTCTGAATATTGTTGCAACTACTTAAAGTAAGCAGTCCAGCTAATCCTATGGAAGACCTCCCTACTGGCTTGGTCTCCCCATAAATGTTTGTGGTCTATGGGATCTCTTCATACTAATAATCCACACATTTTAGCTACTATACCATCCCATCAACCAATAGTGTGTTTCACACTTGTTTTGCTAAAGCATTCTACCTGCAACATAGTAAGGGTTGCTCTAGAATGGTGAATTTTGGAAGTTACAGGTTGAAGGGGTGGTAAATGGTTGATGTGAGGTTGCAAGCTTTAATTTACAATGTTATATTTCTTTTGAGGGGTTACCATGGCATGTGAGATGCTAACCCATAGCACCTTCCCCTCGCCACTTGAGCTATCACATGTCCTCAGATGATGTGAACAGAGAGAGAGAGAGAGTTTAAGATAGGACAAGTCATGATGAGGAATAAAGTGTGAAGGGTGAGGTGACATGATAGACTTGTGTTAGATAAATGAATTATGTGAGTTTTTAAATATGATATATTAGAATAATTATGACAATTTAAATGATTAAAAGATATGGTGTACCTTATGGAATAATGATGTCCCTACAGTGATGCCTAAAAAAATTGCTTATGTAGTGACATGAAATCATTGCATGTCATGATTAATAGGTGCAAAGATTGAGATAGTAGTGGGAAGTGGAAGAAAAGTGAAACCTTGGTAAAGTGATTGAAATATTAATTATAGTGAAGGTGTGAATGATGCCAAAAACACACGTGCATGCTATGGAAGACAATCTACATGGAAGGATGGTTTGGGATGGGAGGATAGGGAATTATGCTTGGATCATAAGGGGACAATGTGGGAAGCTGAGGGATACAAATGATGGGCTATAGGGTCATAGATAGCAATCTCAGGTTGTGACTACTAAGTGACCATTATCTACATAAACAAGCTAAGAATTGACTAAATGTTACTTATGCCTTTGAAATTTTGGGATAGAGGTTTGGCTGTAGTAATCAACAAGGTCTGAAAAACTTCCACATGGAAGTGGAATGATGTATTGTGGCTCTATAACCTGATGTTCAATGGTATGTGCCTGAGGCAAGAGATATGATTATTTCTACCCCAATCCTTCTATAAGTTTCTCAAAATAAGGTTTGATAACTTGTATGTAGGGGTCAACGGCCAATAGCCAAGCTATATTAGAGATCTATAAAAAGATATATCTTGCCTACTCTAGAGAGGGGTGAGAATAGGCCTACAAGAATACCTGCATTAGCTAGAGGATCACTCGTAGCAAGCTGCATAGTGATAACCAGCTATGTAGGAGGTGCCCATAGCAAGTTAGAAAGTGCCTATAGCAACTGGAAGAAGACCAGTAGTAGTAATGGTACTTGTAGAAAGTTGTAAAAAACTTTTGATGTTTAAATAATTAGGGGTGGAGGAATTTCCTTTTCTCATGTCTTTTCTCACACGTCTATATCTTAATGTTTAAGGGTATGTGCCTGAGGCAAGAGATATGACTAATTCTACCCTAATACTTCTATAGGTTTCTCAAAAGAAGGTTTGATAATTTGTATGTAGGGCTCAAAGGCCAATAGCTAAGCTATATTAGAGATCTATACAAAGATCTATCTTGCCTACTCTAGAGAGGGGTGAGAATAGGCCTACAACAATACCTACATTAGCTAGAGGATCACCCATACCAAGTTGCATAGTGATAACCAACTATGTAGGAGGTTCCCATAGCAAGTTACAAAGTTCCTATAGCAACTCGAATAAGACCAATAGTAGTAATGGTACCTATAGCAAGTTGCAAAAAACTTCTGATGTTTAAATAATTAGGGGTGGAGGAATTGGCTTTTCTCACATCTTTTCTCACTTGTCTATGTCTTTATGGGTTTTCATTGTTGGATTTTTATTTTTATTTTTATTTTATTTATTTATTTATTTATTACTCTAACTACTGCTTTTAGTAGAGTGTTTATTTTGGGTCTTGCCAAGTCACCTAGAAAGGTGACTGGTCAAGGCCTAGGTGAAGGTCTCATTCATCATGTCAAAGGAGGGCAAAAATGTCTTCCTCCTCTTCATTTTCTAAGTGTGTTCTCATGTTCCCATTATTTGGTGAGGTATCATGCTTGTCCAAGACATCATTGTATCCATCCTGTAACATCTATCATATGTTATGAGTAAAGTCTTCTTAGGTAAGAGGATTTTTGTGCAACTTGAGTCTATGGCCATTGAAAAACAAATGGAATTTTATGGGAGTAATGGTTTGGAGTTGTAGTACACCATTGTCAAAAACATGTTCAATTTCAAAAGGACCAAGCCATCGATTCTAGAGTTTTCCCTTGTGATCCTTATATTTAGAATTAAAAAAGGGGCCCAATCTCTTGTATGGAACTATCTGGTCTTGATGTACCTATTATGACATCCAATCTATTACTATTGTACAAGTTCTATGTTCTGTAATGCCTATTGTCTATATTCATCTAAGACATTTAGGTACTGAAACCTTTCCTTTTGTGCTTGGGATATATCCATCCCAAGTTCTAATGTTATTTTCAAGGTCTTATGCTCGAATTCAATTGGCAAGATAGGTTTCTTTCCATAGACCAAATCATATGGATTGAAGCCTATAGTGGTCTTCCATGTGATTCTATAAACCCACACAACTTTTAGAAGCCTAGCCTCCCAATCCTTATGAGACAGACTAACAATCTTTATCAAAATATTTTCTAACTCCCTGTTGGTTACTTCCACCTATCCATTAGACTATGGATGATATGGAGTTGATTTTTTTATGTCTAATCTCATATTGATAGACTAAGGTAGTAATTAAATTGGTAGTGAATTGGGGTCCCTGATCAATGACTATTTCACATGGCACACCATATCGAGTAAATATTTCTTCATAAAGGAAAGCTACCACCTTCTCATCCTGAACATGTGTAAGAGCCTTGACGTCTTCCCATTTAGTGACATAGTTAGTAAATATGAAGATGTATTATTTTTTATTAGATTTAGGATCAAAAGGTCTAACAAAGTCTAGGTGCCACTTTTCAAATGGTTCAAGCACCATTTGAGGTTGCAAAGGCATTTCATCTAAATGTGTGGGTCATCCCATACATTGAAATTTATCACAATGAGTAGTATACTTATTGCATCCTGATGGAGTGAAGGCCAATAGTATCCTATATTCAATATTTTGACTGTTGTATGCTTAGTTACATAGTGTCCTCCACAAGGTTCATCATGGTAGGATTTGAGGATATCTAGGAGTTCATATTCTCTGAGACATCATTTGATGATAGAGTCTGGCTCAGTATAGAAAAGGAATCTAGATAACCATGAATACCTAGCACTTTTATGAATCAATGCTTTCTTTTGTTTGGGAAGAAAGTGCTATGGAAGTAGCCCTATTGTAAGGTAGTTAGCAATATTAGCATACCAAGGTGTTGTCAAGGTTAGAGAGAATAGGTGTTCATCTAGAAATGAGTCATTGACAATGGTGTCCTCTTTAGGGGTTTTCAATTGTGATAAAAAGTTACCCACTACATTATCCTTGCCAGGATTATCAACAATAGTGATATCAAATTCCTATAATAAGAGAAACTATCTTATCACTCTGGCTGAAATAGTTGGTTTATTCATAAGGTAACTAATGGTTGCATGGTCTATATGAATAGACCTGATACCCAATGATGTATTGATGAAACTTATTGATAGCATAAACTACTACCAATAATTCTTTTTCAGTAACTATGTAATTCAATTGAGCTTTTTACAAGTTCTTATTGACAAAATAAATGGCATAATTGAGTGCTTCTTGTTTTTGGCCAAGCATAGCTCCTAGGGAGACATTAGTGTGAATATGGAAGGGAAGCTCCCAATCATGACCATGTATAATAGGAGTGGTATTCAATAATTTATTCAATTGCTTGAAAGCTATTTCACAAGCAAGAGTCTAGAGAAATAGCATCTTTGGTTAGAAAGGTGAAAAATGGTACTGCTACATTGTTGAAATTATTGATAAATCTCCTATAGTAACCAACATGGCCCAAAAAACTCTTAACATCTTTTTCTTTTTGAGGAATAGGTTGGTTTTTTTATGATGCTAATTTTTATAGGGTCAACATTAATGCATGTAGCAAATATGTGGTTGCCTAAAATAATTCCTTTAGTCATCAACATGTAGCATTTCTTGTGGCTGAGAGACAGATGGTGCTCCTAATATAATTGCAACACTTTTTCCAAGTTGTTGAGGCATTCATCAAATGTTTCTCGATAGATAGTTAAGTCATCGATGTAGATTTCAACACAATCATTGGCCATGTCTGCAAAGATACTCAGGACAACCCTCTAGAATGTTGTATGAGCATTACATAACCTAAAGGGTAATACAACATAAGAATAAATACCCCATGGACAAATAAAGGTGGTATTCTCTTGATCCTTAGGAGTAATTCGAGTTTGGTTATAACCGTTGAAGCCATCCAGAAAGGCAAAATATTTCTTTCCTATTAGTGTATGCAACACTTGATCAATGAAGGGTAGAGGAAAGTGATCCTTCTTGGTTGTTATTTTGATTTCCCTATAGTCAATGCATCCACACCATTCTCTATTTTTATTTGATATAATTACCAAAGGTGACACCCATTCACTTTTAGAGATAGGATATATAAATCTAGCAGTCAAACATTTTTTTAATTCCTTTTTTACTATCTCATGAAGAGCTTGATTCATCCTACATTATGGCTATTTGATGGGCTAGCACTATTTTTTAGTGAAGATATGATGTGTGCATGTTTTTGAGTTTATTCCTTGCATATCTTCATAATCCCATGCAAAAGCACATTGATTTGCATGCAACATGTTGATTAGGTACATTTCCTCATTTGACTCTAACATGCTATTGATAAGTAATGTTTTCTTGATAAAGATCTCAATCAATTTTGAAAGTGCTTTCATCATTTCTATATTTCTGATGCATCTATTATGGTTGTAGCTATGAGGCAAAAATTGGTGGAATATTTATTGAGTAGATGTATTAGAATTATGTGATTCCTAGAGGCTAGAAAATGGGCACTCAACATATGGCAAGTGGTTGAGATCTATAGGAATTAGAGACTGATGCTGAAAAATATTAGAGAGGATCATGTCTTCATCCTAATCAGTCAATGTGCATGCATGGTCTATAGTAAATACAATAATCAAAGGAGGTTGATCTGTCTCATCTTCGGTGACCCATAATGTATGTTTAGGTGTTAAAACTAGTTGTGCTAGAGGATAAAGAACCAACTATTTAGTGTGGTTGTCATTGGATATCATCATGTTACCTTATCTATAGATGATAAAAGCATTAGCTATGGCAAGCCATGGTCATCCCAAGATAAGGGAGTATCCACCCAAATTAGACTTGTGCTACAACATAATGAAATCTACAGGGTATTCCCAAGAATCTATAGTAATCACAAGGTCTTCAATGATTCCCTCTAGTCTAACTATAGATCTATCAACCATTTGCAAAATTGTAGATGTGGGATGGATATTGCATAGCTATAGTTTGTACATGGTTTTAGTTGTCATTATGGTTATGGTAGCCCCCATGTCTATCAATGTGTTGAACAACTGTTGGTCATGAATTTAGACTATTACTACGAGGCATCCAAGATCTAAATACTTATTTGGTAGGATATTTTTTATCATAATGTCTACTAGCTGGCCAATCACATGCATAATATTTGGATATTTTTTCTTTCTCCTTTATTTCTGCAAATAGAGGTCTCTAACAACTTTGGAATATATGGGGACATCTTTGATAGCCTAAAATAAAGGGATTTAGACCCAAATATTTTTGAGTTATCCCATGAGGTCAAATTCAGGTTCAATTATATGGCATTATAGATTGAGATTTTTTGGAAATGGTGGGGTTATGTCATCCACAAATTTATTTGTAGGTTCACAGAGTTTTTATGGTGATGGAGGTGGGTTAGTATGGCCTTTAGAGGTTTCAAGATCTGAATCCATTATTGGGGGTGGTAATGAGGGTGGTAGAATTCTCCCTAAATAGAGGTGAACTTCATTAATGTCCACCACATATGTCAAGTATTGAATATGTTTAATATTGAATGTGGGTTACACCGGCTTATTTGCAAGATTTTGCATAGGTTGGGTAGGTAGCTAATCAGGCTTAGGTGTAGATTATATATTAGGAATAATAGTAAGAGGTTGTGGTTGTTGTTGTGGAGGAAATCCTCTTAGATAATTTCCCCATGGCTGATTAGGCCTCCAGGGCTGTTGCCACTGGTTTGTTAAGGGTGGGCCTAGGGGTGGTTACCAAGCTTGGGTCCAAGAAGGGGATACATTTTACTGAGTCTACCAAGAGGTGGTGGTGGGGTAGCTTTCTTCAAGTGGATGCCAGCTAAACTTAGGAGATGGTGCATTCATCCAAGGACTATTCCAATTAGGAGTAATATTTACAAAATATGAATTAAAAGTAGAATTTGCAAAATTTGGATTTTTCCCTTTACCTTTATAAGTTGAGCATGAGACCCATGACTTTATTTGTGTTGTAAATATTGTCATTGATGTCAAAGGTCTAGCATTGGTTTCATATAAGTCAAAAGAGGGCCAATGGAGAAGTAAAAGAGTCATGAGATAAAGATAAAAGAGGAATGGGATGCATTTTCTCATGAAGAGTCATCTTGATAAATTCTAAGAGTCACCACGTGAAGACAAAAGAGGGTATGGCACATTTTTCCATGAAGGAACACTTTGAGGAATATGAAAAGTCACCAAAATAAAGAGAAAAGAGGAAAAGATACATTTGATTATCAAGGGTCACCATATGACTTTTAAAATGCAAAGATACAAAGGGACATGTAAGTTTGGCACCATTTTCCATGAGGATTGAAGGGTCACAAAGGGTGAATGCTAAAGGTCATTTGGAAAGCTATAAATAAAGTCTTGAGAAGCCATTTGTAATATGCAAGAGTGTGCATGATTTGTATTTGTTTTTGAAGAGAGAAAAGTAAGAGATATTGTAGAGTTATATCATTTGTTGAGTAAGCAACATTGAGAGATAGTTGTGTTTTATACATAAGAGGGGTTGGTGCTCCTATGGGTTGGTGTTCACAAATAGTTATTATGTTGGTGCTCAGGAAAGGGGTTGGTAATCCTAAAATTTGGTGCTTTCAAACTTTGTAATTTGAGTTTTTATTCATTCATATACTTGAGATTGTTCTCTATGGTTTTTCCCACTTTGGGTTTTTATATAAAAATATGCTCTCTCTCTCTCTCTCTCTCTCTCTCTCTCTCTTGTGGTGTATATTATTATTTTAGTTTTATTGCCTATATTGAATATGTGGTTAAGTAGTTAAATAAAAAGAATTTGAAAAGCTATATAATATATTGATTCAGCCCCCGCTCTTAGTATATTTCATGCTTAATAATTGGTATTAGAGCAGGTTCCTTTAGAAAAAGTTTTATAGCTTGAAGGTAGATTTAAAAAAAAGCACGATGGTTGGATCACATGAAGGTTTTTATACAAATAAGGCACCTTTGTTTGATGGGAAAAATTATATTTTTTGGAGCATAAAGATGAAGACTTATTTGATGGCCCTTTGATTTGACATATGGGAAGCAGTGGTGGATGAATATGAAGAGCCACAAACACTTGTAACTAATCCGACATAAAAGAAGGCAAGTGAAAATAATGCTAAAGATTTAATTGTAATATTATATGGTTTATGTGAATCAAATTTTTTTAAAGTTATACAATGTAAATCTACTCATAAAACTTGGGTAAAACTTGAGAATATTTACAAAGGTGATAGAAAGGTTTAGCAAGCTAAGCTTTAGACTTTTAGAAGATAGTTTGAGAGTTTGAAGATGGAAGAGGAAGAAAATATAGCAAGTTATCTTTTATAGGTTGATCAAATAGTTAATTAGATTCAAGGTCTTAGGTAAAATTAGAAGAATCAATTGTGGTTCAAAAAGTTTTGAGATCTCTACCATTGAGATATGATGCAAAAGTTTTGACAATTGAAGAGATGAAGAATTTATCCAAGCTAAAAATGGATGAGCTACATGGTATTCTTATGACATATGAGATGCAAACTGAACAAGAGAAACCCTCGAAGATAAAAGTTGTTTTCAAGATATCAAAGAAAGAAAAGGCTAAGATTCAAGAATTAAGTGACAGTTTTAGCGATGATGAAGATGACAATAGAGCTCTATTCATTCGCAAGCCAAAAAAGGGAATAGATAAATATCAATAAAAATTACCTTTTAAATGTTTTAATTGTGGAAATATTGGACATTTTGTAGCTAAGTACCTAGATAAGGGTAATGGTGGCAATGAATAAGGAAATTCTACATACAAGAAGAATTTCAAAAGAAAATTCAAGAAGGGATTTTAGAAAAAGATTTTGTATTCTAAAGATCCTAGCTCAACCAAAGATAGTGGAGTCAGTAATTTAGAATAATAATAAATTATATTCATGGCCATACATAAAGATGCCTCCACAAGCAAAAGTATAAATGATCAAGAAGAAGAACAAGATGAAGCTGAAGTGAATCTGGAAGGAGAACTCATTTGCGCCTTAGAAGTGTTAAAAGATCTTGAGAAGAAGAATCAAAGATTAAAGCTCTAAATCAAGAAAAATAGAAAAGGAGTCAAAGGAAACAATTGAAGATCTATAAGCACACTTTGAATAAGTCAAGAAAAATGAAGAAGATCTAACACCATAGTTGCAAAAAGTAAGTAAAAAATGTGAAAGGTGTGTTATTAAAATTGCCTCTTTAAAAGTAGATCTTGAGAAAACAAATAAAGCAATCAATGACAGAGCAACCAATGATTCAAAATTTGAGAAAAAACACTAATATGTTGAATAAGATATTAGAAAGTCAAAGATCAATGTCAGATAAGATAGGTATCGGATTTGAAAAAGAGAAAGGGGAAGCCACTACTTTCATAGACAAGGAAAAAGGAAAGAGATATGTTGAAGCTCTTACAAAAGAAGAAATAAAAAGGGAAGAAATTAAGAATACAGAGGATATCTCAAATAAAAAAGGCTAGAGGGAACAAATATCTAAAATGAAATTACGTCATAAATACACAAATAGGTCCCATTTTTATGGTTACTATTATTATTTTAATAGATATGGTCATAAGAAAATAGAATGTAAAAAAAGGGCTAACAATTTCAGAAATAAGGAGAAGGAAAGTCATGCAGAGTCAAGCAGAAGCCACAATTTTTTTCTCCTCTATCAAGCTTTAATGAAGAGGCAATAAAATATTACAAGTGCAACAACTTTGAAAACATAGCTAGGTAATATATAAATGTGTTCAAGTCAATCAAGAAGGACCAGAGTTTCAAGGCTCCATTCATCAAGAAGAAAGTTTAGACAGGTTCATGGTAGAAGAAACAACCTAAAATATCTATATTGGTGTAAATAGATTTGTATGCAATAAATGAAGAAAAACTATGGTTCATTGATAGTGGATGTTCAAGGTACATGATATGAGACAAAATCAAGTTCATAACCTTGAAGAAGATCAATGGTAGTATAGTGAAATTTGGAGATAATACCACTACTAGAATTTTCGAAAAAGGTACACTAAGTTTGGATAATGGTAGGTGTAACTCTAATGTGTGATCAAGGGCACACACTAAAGTTTTATGTAGAAGGTTGTGAAATTAAGAGAAAATATTTAGATGTGTTGGTTACATATTCTTAGAGAATAGTCAATAATTTGTATATGTTATCAGACATCAAAGGTCAAATATGTTGTTTGAGTCAGATTGAAGAAAGTTGGATATAGTATAGGAGAATGGAAAATATAAATTTTGACAATCTTTTCAACATCAACAAGAATCAACCAGTCAAAAATCTTCCAAAGATTACAAAGCCATTTGACACACTTTGTGAACCTTGTCAGCATGGGAAGTAGGCCAGAAGGTGGTTCAAAACAAAAGAGTACTTGACCACTCAGATGTTAGAGCTTGTTCACATTGATCGATGTGGACCTATGAGAACTCAAAGTACTTAAGGTGAGAAATATTTCATGTTGCTTATTGATGATTTTTCACATATGACTTGGGTAATGCTTTTTAAAAAGAAATCAAAAGCTTTCAGACTTCAAAGCATTAGTTGAGAATGAAACTAGTTTAAAGATTAAGGGTCTAAAATCATATCGAGGAGGAGAATTCATGTCAGATCATTTTATTGAGTTTTGTGAAGGCCATGGAATAAATAGACATTATTCAATAGTTAGAACTCCACAACAAAATAGAGTAGTTGAATGGAAAAATAAAATAGTTCAGGAGATGGTGAGGACAATGCTAAATGAATCCAAGATAGCAAATAAATATTGGAGAGTGATAGTTGCTACAACAATACATATTCAAAACATAGCATTATTGAGAGTCAATAGTGACAAGACTCCTTATGAGCTATGGAAAGACAAACTAGCAATAATTGATTATTTTAGAGTTTTTGACAATAGATGCTTCATAAAGAGAATTGTTGAAAAAATTGATAAATTTGAATCCAAAGCAGATGAAGGTATATTTCTTGGTTATTCTTGCAAAAGTAAAGCTTATAAATGTTATAACAAAAAATCCAAGAAAATTGTTGAAAGTGCAAGTGTCAAGATAGAGTAAGATGGAACACAAATAATTAGTGATCCAATAGACATTCCTAAAATCATTAAAGAGGAAGATTTTGAAGAATCAAATGAAGATTAGAAGAAGGAGAAAAAGGACACCAAAACTCCATCCAAATATGTTTAGAGAAATGATAATAAAAATGACATCATCGGGGACATAAATGAAAGAATTTACACTAGAATAATGATGGTAAGTGAATCTGAGCAAGTTACTTTTTCTTTGTCATCCAAAATTTAGCCTAGAACTTTTTCAGAAGCTAGACATGATACGTATTAGATAAAGGCAATGGATGAAAAATTAAATCAGATAGAAAAGAATTATACTTGGGAATTAGTACCTAGACCAAAAGATCACAATATGATAGGAATAAAATGGGTTTACAAAATTAAGTTTAATGAAAATGGAGAAATGACCAGGAATAAAGTAAGATTAGTATGTAAAGGATATGCTTAGATTGAGAGAATAGATTTTGAAGAAACTTTTGCACTAGTAGCAAGGCTAGACGCTATTAGAATGTTTTTTGCATATACAGTGTTTAAATTTTTCAAAGTGTTTTAGATAGATGTCAAATCTACCTTTATAAATGAGAATCTAGAAGAAGAGGTCTACATTGAGCAGCATGAGGGATTTATTCTCTCAAATATTAGTAGCCATGTATATAGAATGAAGAAAGCACTGTATGGATTGAAATAAAATCCCAGAGCTTGGTATGTAAGACTTGACAAGTACCTACAGGATCAAAGTTACAAGAGAGGATTTACTTATAGTAATCTCTACATTAAAATAGAAGGTGAGCATCGATTGATTATTGTGGTATATATTGATGACAATATTTTTGGAGGAAATATTGAAAAGATGACAAAATAATTTTTTGATAATATGCAAAAATAATTTGAGATTTCTATGCTTAGAGAATTGTCATTTGTCTTAGGATTTAAATATTTTAGTCAGGTAAAGGAAATTTCATATCTCAAAGTAAACATGACAATGTGTACAAAAAGTAAGGTGAGTAAGGATAAAGATTCACCTGTTATAGATCAATCTTTATATAGATCTATGATTGGTTGTCTTTTATATTTGACAGCATCGAGGCTAGACATCATGGATGCAGTAGGTATGGTTGCAAAATATCAATCCACTCCAAAATATAGTCATGTTTAGTTGGTGAAAAGAATATTTAGATATGTCAAGGGGACATTAGATTATGGATTACGATATCCCACAGATAGAGATTTCACTCTTGTTGTTTATACAAATTTGGATTGGGCAAGTTTCTTAGAAGACCAAAAGAGTACAAGTAATGGAGCTTTCTTCCTTGGTGATAGCTTAGTATCATAGCTAAGTAAAATGTAGAATTTATTATCACTTTCTACAACTGAAGAAAAATATATTACAATAGTATTGTGTTGTACTCGAGTGCTTTGGATAAAATATATTACAATAGTATTGTGTTTTACTCAAGTGCTTTGGATGAAGCAAACTTTGGAAGATATCAAGGTAAAATATGATGAACCTATTTCTATTTTCTGTGACAACACAAGTGCTATTAATATTTCAAAGAATCTAGTGATGCTTTCAAGAACAAAACATATTCCCATCAAATATCACTTTTTTAGAGAGTAGGTTTCAGATCAACAAGTTAAGATGGAATATATCAGTACTACGGAGTAGATTGAAAATATTTTCATAAAGGCACTACCAAAAAACACATTTGAGTAACTATGGGAGAAGTTGGAAGTAATTTCTTTTACTTTCTGCCATTGAGGATCAACATCGGTTGAGGGAGAGCTAAGTGTTAGCTCTAGGTTAGGCCCTTTTCCATTGATATCAAAGGGGGAGAAGAATAGGTATAGGTACAAGTTCAGAAACAAGTGCAGAATAGGTATAGGGAATAGGTACATGTTGCTATAGTAAAGGGGAGTTATTGTATGTTTTTTAGATGGCAGTATGTGCAAGTTTTAGGATACGATAGTTTCAGTTTGAGGTTGCCATAAACGACAAAGGGGGAGATTGTTTGAAATATTGTCATTGATGTCAAAGTTCTAGCATTGGTGATAAAGGCCCCATTTTATTTAATGATGTTTTTAAAATTTATATCTTGGCTAATATGTGTTAATATTTATTTAATATTAATTAATATATTTTTGGTTGCATATAAGTCAAAAGAGGGCCCATGGAGAAGTCAAAGAGTCATGGGGTAAAGACAAAAGACAAATGAGATGCATTTTCTCATGAAGAGTCATCTTGAGGAATTCCAAGAGTCACCATGTGAAGACAAAAGAGGGTATGGTACATTTTTCCATGAAGGGACACTTTGAGGAATACAAAAAGTCACCAAGATAAAGATAAAAGAGGAAAGAAGGCATTTGCTTATGAAGGGTCACCATATGATTTTTCAAATGCAAGGATATGAAGGGTCACATAATTTTGGCACCATTTTCCATGAGGATTGAAGGGTCATAAAGGGTGAATGCCAAAGGTCATTTGGAAAGATATAAATATAGGTTTGAGAAGCCATTTGTAATATGTAAGAGTGTGCATGGTTTGTATTTGTTTTCAAAGAGATAAAATTAGGAGATATTGTAGAGTTATATCATTTGTCGAGTAAGCAACATTGAGAGATAGTTGTGTTTTATACACAAAAGGGGTTGGTACTCCTGTGGGTTGGTACTCCTATGAGTTGGTGATCATAAATAGTTGTTGTGTTGGTGCTCAGCAAAGGGGTTGGTGTTCCTGTAAGTTGGTACTTGCAAACTTTGTAAGTTTATTTGCTGCTCATTCATATACTTGAGATTGTTCTCCATGGTTTTTCCCACTTTGGGTTTTCACATAAAAATCTGCTCTCTCTCTCTCTCTCTCTCTCTCTCTCTCTCTCTCTCTCTCTCTCTCTCTCTCTCTCTCTCTCTCTCTCTCTCTCTCTCTCTCTCTCTCTCTCTCTCTCTCTCTCTCTCGTGTGTGGTGTATATTATTGTTTCAGTTTTATTGCATATCTTGAATGTGTGGTTAAGTGGTTAAATAAAAGGAATCTGAAAAGATATATAATATACTAATTCACCCCCATCTCTCAATATATTTCATGTTTAACACTTTGTGAAACATAAAATACCTAGTCACCATCTCCTCCTACCATGTGTAGCTCCACTATTTTTGGTTCTTCAGCTGTGATGTGAGCCACATTAGCCTATACCTCATGACATCTACAATCAGCTTTTTTATTTTTACAATCTATGTAGTAAATGGTCAATGCTTGATCTAATGTTGCTTGTTTCTGTCTTATGTGCAGGCTATCTAGTTGGGTTGCCAAATCGCTAATGATGTCTTACTTTATATCTTGTAATAGGTTACTAAACTCTATTCTTGATAGGCCATTTGTAGAAACCAATGAAAGCTTGTTGCCCTTGATTTTATTTATGATAGATCTAAAATAATTCTTGTTTAGCTCCTTGATATCTGATAATGGTAGCTGAGAAAGATCTCTTCCACTCATTAGGTCCAAGGATTCTATACAATCTTCTCTAACACCTTTTAGGAAAATGAGTTTCAATGGTTCTTCTCCAAGTGAACTTTCCTTGAATTTTTGTATGCTAAACATGAACCGTTCAACATAATCCTCTAAGGATTCATCCCCTTCTAAGTCATTCTAAAGATGTCATTTCTTCTATAACTTTTTCCTTTGCCATATTCCTAATACTTGGCCAAAAATTTCTTTTTCATGTCCTCCTAGGTGTAGACTGAATTACTACCCAGTCCCATAAACTAGCAAAGTGATGAGTCTTTGAGAATAGCCAAAAAAAGTTTTAATTTTTGTGCATCTTTCCTATAGTCATACCTTCTATAGAGGATATCAAATTTGAACAAGAATGTGTCTGGATATTCTGATAGTGTACCTTTAAAATTAGGTAAGGTTGGGGGTAGGATGTTTTTAAATTGTGTTATGTCTATTGCATTTGGAATAAGAAATTCAAAAGTAACCATTTTTGGAGCTCCATTATCTTCCAAAAAGTCTTTGTCTCTACTCATGATGGAGTTTTTTGTGATATGGATACCAAAGGTACTCAGGATCTCATCTTCTAATTATGTGTCAACTCCTTGGTCAGCATGATAATAAATGTTTATCTATTGATCCTCATTCTTCTTACTAGATGAAGGGTCTGAATATTCTCCTAGGGTTTCTTTAACTTGGCCAAGAAATCTTTGCTAAATTTTTTTAAATATGTTACTTTTTGGAGTATCTAGTTTTTGTAGCTTTTCTCCTTCATTCCTTTTTACTAGCTCAACTAATGCTTCTTCTACTTTTGTTTCCTTTCTCAGATCCAATAATGTTTCTTCTGCAAGCTACCTCTTCTAGTTTATAATGGTCTCTTCTTCAAGAGCCTTCCTAATTATGGTATATTCCTCAATAGGGGTTTTATTTACTTCTTTTCCCACACCAGATTGTGGCTTGTTTGGTAGAAATCTCCCTAAAGAATCCATTTCTCTCTGCATAAACATTTACACCACTTTCTCAATTGTCTTGTCCTTCCCTACATAGGGTTAGTTTTTTTTTAAAGGGTTGTTTCAGATAAAATTTCAAGGACTATTTGCATAAATAAAAGGGTGATATAATCAAAAAAATAATAATTTGAAATTATTCTTCTAAAAAGTAGGAAAAATTGTCTATTGAAAGTAGGAAATGAAAGCAGTAAAGATTATAAACTAAAAGCTAGAAATGAAAGAAGTAAAGATTATCTACTAAAAGCTAGAAATGAAATCAGTAGAGATTATCTACTAAAATATGGAAATGAAAGTAGGAAATATTATCTACCAAAAGTTAGAAATGGAAGTAGTAAAGATTATCTATTGAAATATATAAATGAAAGCAGTAAAGATTATCTACAGAAAGCTGGAAATGAATTCTTAGAAATATGCACTAAATATTCCTCAATAT
Source organism: Torreya grandis (assembly GCA_037957365.1). Classification (NCBI taxonomy): domain Eukaryota; kingdom Viridiplantae; phylum Streptophyta; class Pinopsida; order Cupressales; family Taxaceae; genus Torreya; species Torreya grandis. The sequence goes on from JARHVA010001214.1 coordinate 3,654,971, forward strand.
TGTAAAAGAGGTATACAAGGTTATGTACCATTTAATTTCATAAACCTAGGAGTATGTCATAAGACATCGTAGTTTCCTCACTTGAATTTCCCAGTTGGATAGAATAATGCATCAACCAAGACACTTTTCTTTTAAAAATGACTATTTTTTAGAAAAATAATAATTGACACCCTCCCTAATAATGGTGCCAAAATGTTGTGCAAACTAATTACCAAATCCTTAAATATGTTAACATTAATTATCAACCCAAGGTATGTATGATTTTCAAGAGTTTCAACACTATATATGCATTATTATTCTAGAAATCAGCTTACTTTTCTAGTTGAGTACATGTATTTATGCTAAAAATTATTAGACAAATATATTAAGAAACTATTGGAACAAAATTAAAAAATTACTTCAAACTTATAAATCACACATACATCACACATATAAATCACACGTACATCACACTTATATGATCAAAACTAAATAAAAGCAATCTTACACACCATACCTTAAACTAGAAATAGTCAGGATCTTCACTACAACTCCTTCTAAGGGGACCCTTCCTTGTTTAGAACTGAGTTCCAATCCTTCTCCAAGAAGATTCACAATTTTCTTACAAAATCAATCTTCTCATTACTCAATTCTGTAGCAATTAAATATTTCTACAACAAGTTACATTATTCAGGATATAATGCTACAATACTTCTGCTATTACCTTATTTAGATTTTTCTAACTCCATTCTACTCTATGTTATACTATTAAATACAGAGGGTATTTTATTAACTTCAACCAAAAACTCTTAAACTAGGAAAAATACAAATATTTAGAAACTACCCCAATCATCCTAAACATGGTTAGTAACCAAACTTACTTGTTTTGTGCTTGATTGGGTTAGTGACAAGGTAGACTATTTTTTTATTTTCATCCCTTTTTTCTCTTCTTCATTATCCAATCATATTCTTTCATGATGGAATACATACAAAAACTTATGACTATTACTAATTGTTCATTTGATTTCCCAAGATATTTGGATGTGTCTACCAATCATCTTTATCATTTATCTGTAATTCTCATAGCGGCTATAGGAATTTTTACAGTGGTTACCGGCAATCTGTATGTGAAACCTACAGATGTTATGGGTAGCCTGTAGGTAATCCTACAGTTGCTATGGGCAACTTGTAGGTAAAGCCTACAATTGCTATAGGTAGCCTGTAGATTTTATGGCTTAACAAGTTCTTACATATTTTTTGGATACTTCAAATACTTGTTAGATAGAGTTACACTAATATACTTCAATCAAGAAAAATCATCAATAATTCATAACACAACACATATATATTAATAAACATACAAAATCACAAGCTTCATTCATTCTTTTACAAAATTCATGGAAAGTTATGGGATTTATATGAAAAAGGTCATAGCCTAAGCATGGATGAGGCTAAAATAGTATGCAATTGGTGGCCTCATCAATGACCACAAGAAGTATCTAAATTTTGAAGGTTATTCATAAGATCAGCATTGGGATAGCTAATCTTTTTCACCCATAACTTCAAAGTTGGGGAGCTAGAGCCACCCTTATGTTTCTTTGGATAATCTACCACTTTAAGGATAACCTAGTCATGTTAGAAGCATTTGAATGGTAGGCCTTCATATTTGCAAAATTGTGTCCAAGATCCATGATAAGAATGAATAAGGAAATAATGGTTGAAAGTTTTTGATAACTTAGCAATGATGCAAACCCTTACAAATAGGTTTTGGGTCATTATTTCCAAATCAATAATAAAAAATCCCTAATCTTTTGAACCAACCATTAAATTAGTCTTTTGTCTCTTAGAACCAAAGGAAGATTATATAATCGAACCCAAATAGGGATCTTCAAGATAAAAGTGTCTAATGGGTCAAAAATGGAACCCACAAACACATAAACATACCAAGCTTTTCAAAAAAAAAATATTGCCCATTGTTCCACACAAAATTCCTCTTTTTTTATATTTTGAAAAGGATTGAGAAAAAACCATTCACAAATAAAGAGGGAGATTTATGAGATGTTAGGCCAAATAGATTTAGTCCAAACAAATAGCTTCGTCTAGCAGGGGAACTTTTCCAAACACCTGTAGATGAGGGTTCTACCCCCATACTCCTTACTTATTTCCATAATAACATTATCACCAATATCTAAAATATGGGGTTCATTAAAAAAGATTAATGGAATAGCTCCCAAGATATCTAGTTTAAGATTGAAATCATTTAACCCTTAAGAGTCCATCCTACCTTCAAAACTATCATTAGACACCTTCTTAGTCATGTCATCACTATTATCTTCAATAACATGTAGGGGACACCTAAGAACCAACTATAGTGAAAGATAAATATTAGATTGAATGATAATGTGTTTGCAAAAATCTCCATAGGAATGAAATTGATTAGCACTATTATAGCATTCTAAAAAACTAGATCCTCATTTTATAAGCCTTTAATGGTATCTCCAAGCCCCACCAAAAATCATGTTATAACCTTTAACAATTCCTTCTCCACTTCTAAAAAACCCATCCATTACCCCACCTTCTTGACCTGTACTAAGACAACCTTTCCTTAAACTTTTGGATTTCTAACCAGTTCATAAAACTAGCTACCACCTTGACTCCCTTAGACTACACTCACCATCACTACACCCTCCCTTGATTGAAACATGACCTGCAAGATCATCAAATTGTACTAGAATAGAGGGAAAAATATGTTTGCCAATTTTATTTCATAACTCACCCACACTCATCGATTCATTGAATCCATCTGACCGAGAGTGAAGGGATGTTTGCTTCAGCTAGTAATACCACTTAGAATTTGAATTGACATCATATATTTGAATAAAATCATCGTTAGATGCCACCAAACCTATTGCATACTCTTCGTGAACATCCATTTGAAATAGGTTTACTAGGGTTTGGAACATTCTTCATCTAATCTAAATTGAATCATGTTTTAATTACTATATAAATATGAATATAATTACACAATTTAGTATAATTCAAATCAAATAAATAATATCTCATTCTTGATTGAGTATGAAGCCATACATTTTTTTAATATTTAAGCAAATGCACACATCTTATATGATAAACTATATTTTTTAGATAAGGGTAAAGGTTGGTTTTTTGGCAGGGGTCCATACCCTAGTAGAAGAGGGTCAAAACCTAGATAAGTATAGAAAATTAGTCTAAGATAGATTAAATAGAAAAACCAACATAGGTACTACAAAATAATCCAAAAAGTAGTAGAAAATTAGCAAAAGTATCTCAAAAAATAGAACACCTTAGTAGTTGTGAAACCTATTGAGGGTGTCATTTATCTCTTTAATGTTGTTATGCATATTATAGAGCCTGCTAGTCATGGTATTATAAGTGACCTTCCCAGTACATTTTTAAGTGTTACCTCTAAGTCCTTTATCTAAAACAATAGTAATATCACTAATAATATTAACCTGGGTATCAATGATCTCAACCATACCAGTAGTGATATTATCCAAATCGGTGAACTTAATATAAAATATATTAATTTTCTCACTCAAATTATGAATTTGAATCTAAAAAGTTTTAATATTATCCTCATTGTAATCCATCTAATTCATCTTATTTTTATAATTATGATTGATAATATTCATCTCCTTTCTCACGTCATTGACCAAGATTTTGAAATTGTCCAGCTCCTTATGGAAAAAATTATGGTTAGCTTGATCTGAAGGGGAACTCAAGGAAAGAAGTCTTTAGAATAAATTAGCCTTATCACAATAAATATTATTCCCCTATTTTAAGTGACTATGATGAACCCCTTTATTGGGGTTAGTATTCAAAACTTTAGAAATGCCCCTAACCCTTTTATGCTTAGAAGAAGGCAAGGGGTTCTTATGTGGAAGGGTTAAGGAAGGATTGCTTCTCGAGGCTAAGTTTAAGAAGTATAAATGTAGCATTCAAATAATGGCTTGGTGAGAGGGAGTGGCTAAACTCCCTAATTTCATTTTTTGAATATATGTTTCAAGAGAAGTTAGAAGAAATAAGGATAGACTCACCATAATATGGTACCTAAAGTGGTTCAAAAATACTAAGTAGAAGATTTTGATAACATGGTTTCATCCATCCAAAGTCAAGAACTACATAATGATCCTTGTAATCTCATTAAATGGCTTAGGTAAAGAGGTTCTAAGTAAACCTCCATCGTATAGAGTTAGTTATTCATCCCCCACCATGAATGTGTCCAGTTCATGTTGTTTCTTGCATCTGTTGCCTTAAAACTTAAAACTTTCAATATTGAGCCTTGTGATGAAATAGATTAGACCATCAATTATGTAAATATTCTCACCTTTGATATTGACTCTTCTATCATTCTAATTCTAGGAAAAGTTCTATGAAATACAAGAGTCATGCCTTTTAACCCTGTGAAGAACATTTACAAACCCACCAAACTGCAGAAGCTCCCATAACACTTTATTAGTTTCCCAAGTCTTGTTTAAGGTAGCATCTATTTTGAGATTTTTTCCACCCATTCTAATAGAAAATTAAATCATAACTAGGAGAGGCTCTTTCTTGAGACAGATGAGGATGCAAGAGATAGAAGTGAAAAGAAGTCTGAAATGATCTTTCCAATCAAAGAGAGAGATACTCATGATATTTTCAATGATTAAACTCCATGTCCTAATGTGATATAAATAATAACTCACATAAGTGTCCTTATGACAAGAATTAACACATACTTGTCTCGTTATGAAGTTAGATGATGAAGTTCTCTGGCATGATTTGTGAATCAGTCCATCTAAGGAGTTGGTTACTTTGAACACCATCATTATCTAAGAGATTAGATATTTGGTTTCCCTCTCTTTGGACATGTGAAACTTTAGTATAAATGAGATAATTACATAATATAAAACCTTCATCAATAAAATGTTTAATGGTCCAACTAGGAGTGGAGAAGTTATTGAGACACCTAATGATGTTTAGATAATCTATTTCAATTTGGAGCTTGACAATACCCAAATCCTTAGAAAAGTATAGACCCAAAAGAGAATCAAGAGCTTCAACATAATTATTTGACTAGATTCCAATATTTATAGTATAGGAAACAATGAAACCACCTTTGCTATCTCTAAATAGTTCTCCACCTCGAGAAATTCATGGATTACCTTTTGAAGCTCCATCAAAGTTAGGTTTTATCCAACCTAAAGGAGGACTTTTCCATTTCAAAGTTTTATTATAGTTAATCTTATCCATAGTAGAAGAGTCTAAAACTAAATAAATGTTTCATCTGATAGAAATATCCTCTTCAATCTTAGAAGGTTGTTGGTCTTCTTTGATGTTATAAATGGAAAGATTTTCTCTAATCCTAGAGAAAATATTGATACTATCTTGGTTAGTATTGTTATAAGTTTCTTTAAAAAAATTGCTATTCCTCTCATGCCAAATGGTCCATAAAGTATGGGGAAAGGACAGATTTCAAAGCATTTTCACTCTTTCGTTCTTGAAAGGAGATTTTCATTACTTTAAAGAATCCTAAATATTGTCCGGTGTGACCCACTGAAGATTAAATCTTGCAAGAACATTGTTCCAAAGATTAGTTGCAAAAGATTAATGAATAAACAGATGATTAGTCATTTCCTCATGCTTCTTACATAAAATGCATCTATTGGGAATCATCTGACCTATTTTGATTAAGTTTTCCATCATGAGATCTTTATTTTGAACCACAATCCAAAGAAAAATATTGATTTTGGGAAGAAGACCCTTGTTCTAAAATTCCTTCCAAAGAGTATCAGGGAAGAAAAATATATGAAAAACTATATTATGATGGAAAATCATATGAAAATTTTCTAATACCGTATGTTATATTTTCTCATTTAACTTCAAACTCAATTATGCATACTACCATGTGCCTTTTCATGAATTTTATATCTATCCCTTCTTTTAATAATTTTTTAGACTGAAGGATTCAAAAGATGAAAGTAATATGAGTACAAAATTATCATCTAGGTTAAATTTATCTCAAAAATACATTTGAGTAAGGTTTATGTTTAGGTTAAAATTTTCATCCAAAAGGTTGTCATACTATACAATTTGTGGTTTGTGGCAATGGTCATTTGGCTGTCAAATTTAACAAAACAAAAGAATTTGTAGGTGAACAAAATATAGTTTTTCCATAGAAAAAGGAATTTCAACCAATTTTTTATTTGAAAAGTAAACAATCTTTAAGTCTCCATTATTCAAATTTAATGTAGGGGTCACTTGACATAATGAGGTGTAAAAAATCACATATCCATATGAAAACCAAAATCTAATAAAAATATTTTATACCATATCCCATATTGGCTTTCAACTATTTATGTCAAAATTTAAAGAATGATAATAAAGACAACATTAATCACTCACAACATTCCAAATGCTTCCAATACCTAAATAATGCCAACTTCTTGTTAATGCAAGATTTATCATTTACGTTTGAGTAAACAAAGAAATAAAACCTTCACATATAGACTTGTTCAAAACATCAACACCCAGAAAATTATTTTGAAGAATACCATTCAAATTATCATCTTATACACATGTAGACTTGTAAATACCTAGAAATGTCATAAATTGACCAATAACTCATGAACATTTCATGCTTATAGTCTCTTAATATAATCTCATTCAATTCTATCAATAAATATCAAACAAACTAAGCTCAATCTACTACAAATTATTCAAACATAAATTTTTTGAAAGTCTATTTATCATTATTCTCCATAAAAAACACCTTAAAACCAAATGAGAATCTCAAATTCCATAATTGAGTTGTGTACTTTTTGTTGTGTTCATGTCATCTCAGGCCTAAATTAATTCATAATGTGTTTTTAAAAATGGATTCACCTTAACAAGGGTCACATAGTGGTTAGTCTTGTTGGGTGTGAAGCCACTATTCATAGGTCACTATTCACAAGCACTATTCATGGGTCACTATTCATGGTAACATGGCATACTAGTGATGTGGTATGTGGGTGTGTAGTGAGGTGGCATACAGGTGACAAGGCACATAGGTGATGTGGTAGTGGGGCCCATAGTAGGTCCCAAGTGTGATCATGAGGATGTTATAAGTGTGGCGTATAGTATTCCACTTGAGGAAATGGGCTTGTATACGAGTGTTATGATTACAAGTTCATGATGTGGTATGCCATGTTTGGTGCTCCCATGAGTCACATGTGTAGAGAAGTCAAAAAGAGATTGGATTCCCTTTTGAGCACATGAGAAGGAGACAAAATTATTCCCATTGATTATTTGTTCTCGCATGTGTGTCATATGCATTTGTTGGAGTCACATGGGTGGATTGGAATCTTTTCTAGAGTAGTGGACCTACTTTTTTGACCTTGCACATGGATACAAGCATATTTTTCTATTGATCACTATTCACCCCACTAAGTGTGATGTAGAACTCTTGAGTGAACATGGTGTGCACATGGGAGTCGTCAAGTGGGCATCATGAGATGAAATTCAAAGGATTGAGTTGGGAAAGTGGGGAACATGGTTCTCTATTCATCAATAGTGCTCCCAAATCATATGGGTTGAATTTCTCCCTCTCTCTCTCTTTCTCTTTAATGTAAAATGTTATTAAAGCATTATGTACTCCTTTGAAATGGTTATACAATTAGTGGATCATGTGAGGATCCTTGAAAGCTTATGATTTCATGATAGGAGGTTAGATTTGAAAGGTTTGCATGCCTAACTCATCTAGATGTTTGGGTTGTAAGCATAACATGCAGGTTAAAGGTTAGAGCCTTTGAAGGTTGTTTTTCTTGGCTCACCTAGATGCATGGAGTGGATTTTTGAAGATGGAGTTTGGAGGCTTGATGGATTATCTCATGGAGATAGAGGTCAATGTTTTTGAAGTTCCCTCAGATGCTATGGATATTACTATTACAAAGATGCATGTTACATCTTGTCTGTTAGAGCATGGAAAGATTATGATTATGTTTTGCTCACCTGATTGCTTGTTGTTAGAAATAGAAAGGAGTTACTAATAGGAGATGTGTAGAAGAGTTTTTATGAAGAAATATAAAGTCTAGATCTACCTATACCCATTTATTTTTTACGTTGTTAGTTATGCAAGGGTTTTTCACATATATCTTGTGTTATGGTTTGTCTCTCTTATTTTGTATCTTTTTTGTCGCTTGTTTATTTCCACAATTTCTATTTTACTTGCACATGTAGGAATGTATGTTTCCTTAACACGTCCCTGCATTTATATTGAAATTTATTTATACTTAGGTACTTGTCTATAAATTAAAGAATTATAACGTGACTAGTCTTGTCATTAAATGTTTCATATTGAATTTCATAGAATTTAATTAATCAAATCTAGTTTGTAGAAGTTTAATGAATAAGTAGTATCTCTTTTACATAGACCCATTGATTAAGTTGTCAAAACTTAATAGTGTTATATTTTTACCAAACAGATGAATTATAGAAATTATCTTGGCCAGACCGTATGGTAAAGTAGCCTAGCTTTGGTAAGTAACAAAAATTATGAAGATATGGCCAAAGTGATAGTTTGAATTTGTATGAGAATAAACTTTGTATCACATACTAACAAAAAAACTTGTCTTTTTTAGTCATAATTCATTAGCAACTAGTTGCTTATAAGCTTTATCCACTTATAAAGAAATTATATATTTTAAATTGTGTTGCATACTTCAGCACTCTAATTTTTGTGAAGAAATCCCAAGGAAAAATCAAAATTCCCTTATAATAGTATGGATATATATCTGTATGATTTTGGTCACTAATGCAATTTACATATTATCATATATGCTTTTAATGCACTTTTTTATACACCACACTTCATATAAGCCATTGAAATTTAGATATGGTGGCCTTTTGCATACACTTATACATACTTTGATTCGTCCATTTTGAAAATAAAAACAAAAGATCAAACAATAACTAACATCAATAAATAAATATGCTTACCAATATAGAGAATAAGATAGTTGCAATCATGGACAAAGATGGTAAGTTTATCAAGCACCATGTAAAAAGATGTTACTAAAACTTAAATGTGGTAAAATTGAATAATTATAAAATAATAATTATAAACCTTCAAAATCAAATTTAAAAATAAAATAAAATTTTAATAATAAAATTATGTTTGAATATACTCATTTCAGATAATATTTAACTATTTTAAATATTAATGTATAAATATATAAAATTATTTTATTAATATAATAACCAAAGTTTAAATTAATTTTTTTTTTTATGAAATAAATTTATATAATAACAAAATATATAATATATAAATAATTCACAAAAAATAAGCAGTATAGAAGAACACTTCAATTATTGACTAGGCCAAGCCTAGGAGCAGGAAACAACAAGAGCAAAAATAACACTAGGCCCTACCTAGGAACAAGTCATCAAAATATCATAAAATAAAATATTAAGCTATCAAAGCAAGGCTAAAAGGTAGATGATCCATATCATCTGGACCCTATCTTGAGCGTAACAAGTCATTGCCATCTAAAAATTGGCTCCCAACCAAAATCTTGGGTAGTGTCCTTATCATCTTCTTATGGTCAAGTAAGATAAATGGATAGAGAGAGTCTAGGGAACTTGTATACCATGTTTGACAGACATCTAAGTTGTACCCACCCAAGAATCTAGATACAAAGTAAGAGGAGGAGTATCCCAACCATCTTGCCCAATAGAGGAAAGAGTAGGGGGTTTTTACCCACGTTACTGCCCAGGAAGGGTCATGCACCCATACAAGGTGACACTATGAGAGCAACACTGAGACTAGTTGTGTTGGTGCCCACCTTAAGGTAGAATGGAAATTATTTCATCAATTCTGGTATCCATGGGTAGAGAAGGAGGAATCCACACCATAACAGAAGGAACATCTCGCCAATGAGTGAGAAGGTCCTAGATATGGCCAAGCTCAATGACAAATTTATTTTTTTACACTTGTATATGCAAAAGAACATTGGAGATAATAGAGGACTTTTTGAGATCATAAAAATTATAATATGAAGAAGCATTATTAAATATTGCATTATTTCTTTATTTTTATAACCAAAATAGAATATCCACTCTAAAAGTATGATAGACTTGGGTGTATTTAAAAGGCAAGGCTAGTTTATCTAATAAAGGATATGTTTCTAGTGAAACAATTTGGGCTAGAAATGCTTGAAAAGGTTATGAATCCATGTCCAGACCCTTTGAGCTTTGGGATAGTGCTATAAAAGATGAGGGAGCATTTCTATATGGCCACATAAAGGGCATGTAAGAAGTTAAATTCCTAAATGTACAAGCCTTCTACCTATAGGTAGGCCCTAATATAATATACACTAAGCAAAATGAGATAACTTAAACTCTAAGCAAACCTCCCAAACAATATGAAAATAGAAGCACTAGGTACAAATTAAATAAAGTAGACCCTAGCGGGAGTTAAGCTTGTCCACCACAGGCATGTGGGTAGTAAACTACCCATATCCAAGCCATGGATATAATTACAAAATGGTATTTCAACATATAACTTCTAATCCTTCCACTAAAGATGAGAAGAATGAATAGAAATTTTATGAAGCATTGAAGGTAGAAAAATGTTAAGGATTTCTTACTAGGATTCTCTATCATCATTGGCTAATTGAAATTTGGTTTTCCCCTCTTCCTAGGATAGCCAAGAGAGATATTTCTTACAAAATATATGTTGGATAGTGTGAACGCCTATATGAAACAACTTGAGAGTATTGATCTAAGGAACCTCAGCTAGAGGGACTTCATTGAAATTGATAATAGGTAACCACCATAGCGAGGGTGAGTTAATGGACAACCCATCTCAAAACACTAAGCCATTCTAGAGAAGCCATGGTTTGATCCTTTCCCATTCTTTCCTGATACTTTTCTAAAATTTGAATGGGGGATTTGATGATGAGAATATTAGAGAAGCCAAGCCCTTTCCAAGTTTTTTCTTTTAGGTAGGCTCAAAGAAATGTAGTGTTAAAACAACACCTTCCAAGCTTCCTTACCATCAATGGCCCACATAATCCATTTGACACATAAGGCAATTCACTGATGATCCATGTCAATGATCCCCATACCTATAACATCCTATGTGAGGCAATAATATTCCCAAGCAACCCTATAGAATCCATGGCCATGATAAGAATTGGCCCAAAGAAAATCCCTTAGATGTTTTTTGAGTTTCTAATAAGAATTATTGGAAGGCACCTATCATGAAGAGTAGTATACATGGGTGGTCGCAAGCACTTTTAGGAATATTTTGAATTTACTTGTTAATGATAAGGGCTTAGTCACCCAATATTCTAGCTTCTTTGCTACTCTGTCAAAAACATATTGCCACAACATGGGTGGAAAGGCATCAATGGCAAAAAAGATGTAAATAAACTTGAAGATTTCATCATGTTGGATCTAAGCCCATCAATACTTGGTAGCCCACAATTGGTTGGGGGAGGTAAAATTACCTATAAAAATGATTATTTTTCCATTGGATATTTGAGTCAAATACAAGGCAAAAGGTGTTGAGACACGGTAAGGCATTGTCTACATTATCCTCATCTTCAATAATAGTAAGGAAAGAATCTTTAGAAAAGTGGTTATTTAGTAGTTGCATATCTTCTTGAGGCTTTTATTTATTTAGAGGGAGATAGATTCCTTTAACAAGGCCCCTATCTTGGGCATTGCTAAGAAGATATCCAAAACCCTAAGTTGCAAGCACATACAAGGCAGGTGCCAAAGGGCATCCTTGAAGAATATACTAAAATGAACCAATTTTTTAAAAAGTGACTCCATTAATAGAGAGGATTGTTGAAGCATCTAAGAAGAGCATCTAGATGGTTTGAATGAAATTGGAGCTAAAACCTAGGGCTTTGAGCATGGCCAAGATGAAACGCCACTCAATATGGTCATAATATTTTTTAAACTCATTTTTTATGAACATAGCTTGTTGCTTAAACCTTCTAGCCTAGTCCATTCCTTCCTAAACTAAAATGATATTAGATAATATATATTTATTGTATGCAATTAGAAATGCATCATGTCTATAAATCAATCCTGACTCAGAGAAGATATAGCATACCTACACTTTTGATTGGGAAAATATTTGTTAAGTGGGAGCATGATCAATTTAGGGGTCCTCTAGACCTAATTAGGGGATCACTTATCATAATACACCATGATAGGAAGGGTTCCAAAGCCTACAGTCTAACACAATCACATATTAACCCTAAGGGAATCTTATGGTTTACTATTTCAGTTATGTATAGTAAACAAAAAAGCAAATCTAATGTAGTGCTCACCAAATTTTGTGGCATAAAGTTGGGGGTTAGTAAATTGAAAAACACATAAAATAAACATGCATAGAAGACATATACTCACATCAATGTATATGGAATCTTAATGCATAGAAGAAAATCACAAATTCATTATCTATGTACTCTTACAAAGGATAAATAGAGATAGAAATACTTACCTTTGAAGATGAACCCACCGAGCCTCAATCTCTCACTTGGCCAAGGTGTTTTGTAAGAGATTTTTATGTTATGTAATGATAACAAAGACAAATCAGATATAGGCTACATAACCTATCTAGGCATCCGAAAGACTTCTCCACAAGACAAGATTTGTATCTCTAAATAAATTATAGAACCCTAAGATTTACTTTTCAAGTAGAATGGTCAATAAGCACTTGTTTGTTCACACTTATTCTTCTTTGCTTATCTATTCTCAAATGGTTGGAAATGAACTTTTATATATAGGAGGATCTTACCTTATATATTTTTGAACATGTCAATTGTATGGGATCGACCCAGTTGACCTTGTATGTTTTTGGGAGAAAATTCACCTGGTCTTGAGCTCTATCGACTGAAGGGATAACATAAATCTCAAGTGAAAAATACCCCTAGACAATATAGGGTTGACCCAATTGATCTTGTATAGTAATCAGAGGCTAAAAATTATACAGAGTCAACCTAGTTGATCTAGTATAACCAACTATCAAGAGGGAAATAAGGCAAGAAATGAAAAAATAAAGATGTGACAAATAAATAGAATGGATACAAATCATAAGAATAATCTTAGGGTAAATGGTTTTTAGGAGACAAGTGTGTAGATAATAAGTGGTAAAAGGGGCACCAATCTTATGAAGCACTAATGGTCTACCCACCCCTTTCTTGGTGTACCCCTTAGGGTGTGCACTCAGATAGATTGAGACTCAATGGGTTCTTGCAAGATACAAAGTGTCAATAAATGATAAAAGTTGAAAATATTATGTGTATACATATGACCCAATTGGAGCTCATCATGTGCCATGTGAGTGCAACACGAGATGGTTCTTCAAGAAATAGAACATAATAACACATAACATTGATGTTGATTAAAGTGTAATAAGTAGAAAATAAGATAAATGAAAGGACATACTTTAAAAAAACATACCTTTACTTACCTTAGTGCTAGAAATAAAAAATTAGACTGTAAGAAAAGGTGAAGGCATCTAATTTGAAAAAAAACTAGGTGAACCTGTAGAATTTAGTGCAAAAAAATAGCCAAAATTTTTATTTTTTTGGAAGATAGGCATATAATGGTTATTAGAGACAAAGATTTTAGGAAAATTAGCAAATTAGGATTATTTACACAAGGCTAGAACAATAATATTGATGGAAAATGAATGACAAATGATTAGAAAATGAATGACAAATGATTGGAAAACACATTAAATCATGTTGAAAAGAATGTAAAACATAAATGGAAAAAAGGAATGTAGAACATATGAAATCACGTTGGTAAGTAAAAGAAAACTAAAATTGGCAAAAATTGGTCTAGAATTTATCACACTAATTCAAGATGGAAAGTATGAAACATTCAATAAATGGTTGTATTCTTACATGCACTTAAAAAATAAGAAGACGAGAGTGAAAGAGAAATGAAGTAAGAATAAAACATACTAGATCAAGCTAAGAAACATGTCAATGATGTGTAACTTCATAATCGATCACATCTTATCTCATATCTAACACATGTAATTTTGATTTTGACTTGTATTATTGGAAATTTTTGTGAGGGCTAGGTCCTATCCATGGTCTTATAGTGTAACTCTACAAAGGAAACACCATTGGGGTGGAATAAATGGGCAATTCACATAATAAAGGATGTAGTGGTATCAATTTGTAAGGGATGTTAGGTCTTATCAATGGTTTTATTGATCTAGAGGTCAATTTGGAAAAGGTCCTGAAGCAGACCAAAACCTACACCATTACGTAGGGCCCATTGAGACCTTTCTAATGGTATGTGAAATGTAGAAAACATAACTTGTATGTTCCTTGTGTAGCCGATCAAAGTTTTAGTCAAAGCAAGTCAATAAGTGGTCAAATATGGTCAAACTAAAAAAATTACCATCATAAAATGTTGTAAATATAGTTTCATGATGTAGAGCTCATCTTAATCTTTTTGTCACATTTTACGAATAAAAAAATGGAGTCCGTATGTGGAAGTTATGACTAGTGAAAGTTGTGATCAAACTTGGTCAAAATAAAGATGTGGAAATAAAGTGACATGGCTGACATGGCTGATATGGTAATAAATTGACATGGTATGACAAGTAAAAATTGATAGGTGGCATAATTTGAGCATGCCAAGTGGACTAGTGATGTAGTAACATGTGGTAGCTAGTACAAGCAAAAAATTAGATTTGTTTAGTTTCTTATCTTCATCTTTGATACACATGTACATAATGGTGTAAAAGGCTATCTAAAGTGACCATAGCTGGTGGAGTCCAATTTTTCCATAGAGGGGGACCCTGCCATTGATAGAACTATGGAGCATCTAATTAAATGTTAGATTGGGAACGGTCCACATGGTGGGTCCTTAAGCCACCACGTGACCTACCACCACTTAATTATTTTGGACATTACTTAATCACCTTTAGTTAAATATTACCTTTAGTCAAATATTGAATACGTGCCTATGTATTTATTCACCATGTGAGTGGGAGATTACCGATCTTGAGTTCCAACTCAACTGCCAACGCAGATGCCATGACATTCCCATGATTGAGACATTTACTACAGGGAAAGTTTCAACATGTCAAGTTCAAGAATATTCCATGCTAAGTTTGGCATGGTATACCAATCCATGACAACTACCATGAAGTCTAAGTAATGATAAACATGAAGCCCATGTACCACAGTTTTCAACATCACCAAATGCCATGAAGACCAAATGATATGCTAATGTCAATGCCTTGGCATCATCCAAAGTTCATGGAGATTTATGTATCCCAAGCCAAATATCCATTGGAGATAAAAAATCCTATTAAAAGATTAAAGAATATTTCATTCCCAAAAAATGGGATTAATCCTAAAAGCTTAGCCAACCCATATTTTAATATAATATGGGTTAAGGATGAAAGATGAGCCGTTGGTTTGGATAAACACTAAAATAAATGCTACGGACCATTTTTGGAAAAAAAATAATGCCTCCACCATTATTTTCAAATTCTAAAGAACTATATAAAGTGCTCAAGGGTGGTGTTTCAAAGAATCAATTTTTGAAAACAAAGCCCAAAAGTAACTATTGCTATGAGGCTTAAGAGACTTGTAGAAGGAGATAGAGGTGGAATTGTGGAAAAGTCTGAGAAGAGACTTATAGTATTTTTTCCCAATGATAAACTTTGAATTTGATGAAATTTTATTTTGAAAACATATTATAAGTATTTTCAAGCATTTTTAATAGATCGGCCTATAAAGGACCCAAAGACGTAGGCCATTGTGTTAAACTCCATAATCAATTACATGTGTTGATTTTCTTGGTGTCTACTTGAAAAATTGTTATTTAAAATTAATTTTTAATTTAAATTTAAATTAATTCCATAAATTATTATTGTTAAGTAAAAATTATGTGCAATCATATTTTGCTATAGTTTACAGACTTGGTTGGTATCAGAGCTAAGTTTGTGGGTGAATTTGTGCTTTTATTATTTTAGCTAAATTTAACTATTGTAATACAATGGTCCCAATACTAGCACAAATTTAGTTATTACTAAATACCATCATCACTGCAATAATGTAATACTTTCAATCCCAAGAGTAATGTCGGCAAGCAATGAATTAAAGATAGGAGCTACAAATTGAAAAGCTCCAACAAAGCATTAATACGCTATAGGTGGAACTACAGAAAGAATGTCAATAGAAGAAAAGGATGTGTGAAGATGTAGAGACTTGTGGACATTGTGCCTGATGAGGTCATATTGATGAATAATGATGGATACTACACCCTAGTCAGGCTCTATTATGGTTCAAAAAGTAGAATGAGGAGAGAGGTAAGGCACCAGCCATGTCCAACAGTCATCAATCAACATGACTAGTAGTACATCGTCAAATAGATCCATAATCTCTAATGCAATAGTTGCTACCAGTTGAAGTGCTAGATATTATGCTACACTCTGAGAAAACACAAAGGCAAAACTATACTACTATTATTGAGGGGAAAATTGTGTAGATTTATTTGGACTCGATTTATAGGGATTTTTATATCACTGAAGGTCTCGCATAATGTATGAAGATAAAATCTCTTCCATTACCCCACACTAAGACATTCATAGAATTTGATGGCAAAATATATGGACATGTGACCCATTATGGCATCCTAATATTGGCATTAGAGGGCTATTCTTTGATAACATAGCTCTTGACATAGTTATGGGAGAAGCTAAAGAGATCACTTTAGGTCATTATTATCTCACATCTAGACATGCCAAAGACACAACATTAGGAGAAGGAATCCAATTGATGACCAATCATACCTATGAGGTTCAGTTTGAAACAAGCCAAGTTATTAAGGTGTATTCTGGTTATAGCAGTGATTTCCTCTAATTCATATACTCTTACTAGTCTTATTAATGAAAATGATGTTTTAAGTTTAGCAAAAAATATTGATCTAATTATTAATATATCTTCTGATGTATGTTTCGAGGATGAAAATAATGAAATCAGCTCTTCTCACTATGTTGAAAATGTTAGGGATACTGAATTTTCTAACCCTAAAAATTTATCAAGTCCATGTGTTGATACATTTGAAAAGCACACAAAGGGAATAGGTTATAAGATGTAAGCTAAAATGGGATTTGAAGTAAAAGTCCTTGGCATTAATGGTTATGGAATTATGTAGCCTATCTAAGGGCCAAAGAGACCACTCTATGCAGGATTAGGATATAGAGGTGAAGTACAAATTTTTGAAGAAGTTGAATTGAATGATTACTCAATTAGCAAGATAGAACACCCTAAAGAGATACAATAAGAACTCTCTGAAGATGCAAAATCTACATTGGATGAAGATCTACAAATGACTCGTCAAGGTATGCAAAAATGAAATACTTGAATGGATTTTTTGATTATGCCCAAGAAAGTCCTAAAAATATGCTTAAGAAAACTAAAAAAATAAGGTTGTCTAAAGAAGATAGGAAACATCATAAACAACCTAAGACAAAGGTTATAATTTCAACTTTAGTCAGACAACAGATAGAGTCTTGTCAATCAGAACTAAAGATAACATCAATGATAGAAATGATAGTCAATGAGAAGTTGATAGTTTAGAGTTTGACACCCTAAAAAGGTAAACAACACTTCTTTAAAAGAATAATAGTTAAGAACTCTAAGATAGATGCTATCTTTGATAAAAATTAACAAAAGAATTTGATATCTAAAGATGTTGTAGAAACTCTAGGTTTAAAAACTAAGCCACATCTCAAACCATATTCATTAGATAAGATAGATGATGATAGTAACGTACATGTAAGTGAAACATGTAAACTAGGGTTTGCAATTACATCCAACTTTTTAGATGAAGTTGAATTAGATGTGGTTCCACTCCATTTTAGTGGCATTGCCATAGAAAAACCATATTTGTCTCTAAAAAAAGTAAATTTTTCCAAGAAGGAAAATCAATATAACATTGTAAAATATGGGATAGAATATCTTTTGTCATCACATTGGTAAAAATCATTATAGAAGAATGGTTCCTTTAGTGTTATTTTACTCATGTATGTTTTAGATAGGAACACTATAGGGCAACATGAAGATGCCATCATGAGAAGCACTAGAAATAGATCAAAAGATAGGTCGTATCTTTTAATCTATATGTTTCAGTATATGAAAATATGTATGCATGTTTGAATATATGCATTGTTTATAAATTCATAAGACCAAAGCATGGGTAATATTTGTAATTGTTATGTATAGTTATAGTGTTTGTAAAGACTCAATAAGGGTATCATTTGTAAAACTATGTTTCTATGTAAGACCTTAAGAGGGAAATTGTAAAATAGTGATTTTTATAACACAAGGTGTCATACAACCTTTTCACAGTAGACAAAGATAGTTTCGAAGAGTTAGAGCCATGAAAAAATCCTCATATGGAAAATCAGGTATAGTACCATCTTTTTAAGGACAAAAAAATTCTTAGTGGGTAGGTATGATCTGGAGGTTAATTAAAAAAAGGTCTTGAAGTAGACTAAAACCTACATGATTATGTAGGCTCTAGTGAGACCTTTTTAATGGTATATAGAATGTGGAAAATAAAGCTCATATACTCCTTATGTAATCAATCAAAGTTCTAGTCAAACTAGGTCAATAGGTGGTCAAACTAAAAAAAGTGACCATCATGGAATGTTTTAAATCTAGTTCCATGATATAGAGCTCATCATATGCATTTTGACACATTTTACAGTTTGAAAAATAAAGTCCATATGCGGAAGTTATGACCAATCAAAGTTATGGTCAAATTTGGTGAAAATAATGACATGGAAATAAAGTGAAGTGGCTGACATGGCTGATATGGTAGTAAAGGGACATGGCACAACAAGTAAAAATTGACAGGGGGCATAATTTGAGCATGCCAAGTAGACCAGTGATGTAGTAACATGTGGCAACCAGTACAAGGGAAATTTTAGGTTTGTCGAGTTTCTCATCTTCATCTTTGATAGACATGTATGTAGTAGTGTCAAAGGTTGGCTATGGGGAATGTATCCAGTGGATTCCACTTTTGTCATGGAAGGGGACACTGACACCAATAGAGCCATGGATCATCTAATCAAATGTTAGACTGGGAATGGTCCACGTGGTGGGTCCTCGGGCTACCACATGACCTATCACCACTTAATTATTTTAGACATTATTTCCATGGTCAAATTTTACAATATTACCTTTAGTCAAATATTAACTATATTCCTATGTATTTATTCACCATGTGAATGGGACATTATTGAGCCTGAGTTTCCACTCAACTACCAGCATAGATGCCATGACATTCCCATGACCAAGACATTTTATACAAGTCAAGTTTCAACATGTCAAGTCTGAGAATATTGCATGCCAAGTTTGGCACGGTGGAGCAAGCCATCACAATAACCACAAAGTACAAGTCATGATAATCATGAAGCCCATGTACCATAGTTTCCAATGTCACTAAATGCCATGAAGACTAAATGATATGATAATGCCAATGCCTTGGCATCATCCAAAGTTTGTGGAGATTTATGTGGCCCAAGCCACATATCCATTAGAGATGCAAAGCCTATTAAAGGATTAAATAATATTTCATTCCCACAAATGTGTGATTAATCCTAAAAGTGTAGCCAACCCATATTTTAATATAATGTGGGATAAGGATGAAAGTTAAGTTGTAGGTTTAGATAAAAACTAAAACAAATGCTACGAGCCATTTTTGGCAAATGGATAATGCCTCCAAAACTATTTTCAAAGTCTAAATAACTATATAAAGTGCTCAGGGGTGTTATTTCAAAGCATTAGTTTTTGAAAACAAGTCAAAGTTTTGGAATCAAAGCCAAAAGCTATCAGGATCTAACAGCTCCTAAGAGCACACATGATTACCTTTGTATAAGCAACTAAACACGGAATTAATCTAGAAGTAATAAGTAACTAGAAATCAGAAACAACACAGAATATGAGAGACAATACAATCTTGTATTAATACTCTTCCAGAAGGAAATACAATGAATATGCCACAATATTCCCACACCTCTTAGGCTTCCCACACCTCTTGGGTGTATAGTAATTCTACTTCAAGAGTCCACTCTCTCAATTACGGTCCAACAATCAACTCAAACATAGAGTTGTTGTTACCTCCACCAGTTAGTAACAATACTTCCAGTCCACCAGTAAGTGACAATCAACTCAACCATTGTTTCCTACTTCCAGTCCATCAAGTACTCAACGTACTCCAAGTAGATCTCCTTTGATCTTGCACAACCTGCAAATCAACTGAGATAATACTTACCATGTAGATCTTCCCTGATCTTACACAACCTGGAGATCAACAGATCTTACAATTGGAAGGATCTCTTCCTTGTCCTTAATTACAATACAGCCACATGGGTCTATTAAATAGATCCCATAAAAATAATAATTAGAAACACAGACTCAAGACTTAAATTAGTCTTCACATGCAAACACTCAGACCTCTTAGAATAGACCAAGTCTAATTCTGGAAACACATGCAAACTCATGCACACATACACAGGTGACCGACGTCGGTTCTTGTCTGCCTGGGGATGACCGACATTGGCTGATCCCTAAATGATGTCAGTTGCTCTGACACTAGATATGACTGACATTGGTTGATCAGACTGGCATCGGTTGCTCTGCCACTCAGCAACCTCCTCCATTTGCATCCTTGTGAAGATTTTAGCTCCACAACCTAACAATATCCCACTTGGAGATAAATAGCTACACCTGTACCTATACAGAAATGTCTTCTAATTTATTTCCTGGCTTGTATCTGTCTTCAAGTTCAGTCTTGAAGACCAACAGAAGTTGAATGAAGATTCAACTTCTCCTTTGTTCCCAGCTTTGTTAACATACCTACAGGGTTCACATCCTTGCTAGTCACTGTGACTGCAACAACCTTTTGCATCTCTAAAATCCAGCTAACCGCCAATCCACCAATAGTGGACACATGTCCTGTGGCACTACTACTATCATCCAAGTCACTTGCCATATCCAAATCTACATACCCATGTAGAGAAGTGCTTGACCCTGCATAACATGTATACCTGCTGCTGGTCCCTCTCAGATACCTAAGAATCCACTGAACTACTTTCCAGTGCTTCTTTCTTGGATTGGCTACAAACTTTCTGACAACTCCCACTGCTTGGGAAATATTAGGTCTAATACACATGAACTCAACCTCATCATGTGATTTGGGACATTGTTCTATGAACTGTCCATCCATAGGTGTGTTAACTAGTTCTACGTCCTGCATCTTAAACCTCTCCACTACCTTATTCACATAATCATCTGGAGACAAAATCAACTTGTGATCTTCCTTGTCTCTATAAATACTCATGCCAAATAATTTCTTTGCTACTTCCAAATCCTTCATGGCACACCTCTGAACTAACTTTACCTTTAGCTCAGCAATCTCCTGCATGTGTGACCCTGCAATAAGCATATACACAACATATAGTAATAGGATAATGTAGCTAATATTATCCAACCTGGTAAAGTAAACACAATGGTCACATTGACATTGACTAAAGCCATGCTTTGTCATACACCTGTCAAACCTTAAACACCATTATCCTACAGCCTGCTCAAGACCATATAACCTGGCCTTCTATCTCACCTATCCATTCTCTCCTTTCTTTAACCTAGAATCCATTCATCTTTTAGTGCTTTCTTCCTAGCTAGAAACTCTACCAAATATCCCATTTGGTTCTTCTCCAAGGAATCACATTCCTCATTCATGCCATGCTCCCACTATTTCTTGGATTCTACCTGCATCACATCTTCAAAACTTCTTAGTTCTTGACCATCAATGAGCAACAAGTAGTGTAAAGAAGGGGAATAATGAATTTGAGGCTTACTTACCCTTTCAATCCTCCACATGGGCATTTGAGACTCCTTGACAGCTTGTTGTCTGCCCAAAATCCGTTCTGACAGTGACCGATGTCGATCACCCCTCAGTTTGCATCTGACTGATGTCGGTTCCATGCGATCAAACTGACTACCAACATCAGTTACCTAATCGACTTTGGTGTCCACCTGATCACCAGTGTTGGTTCCCTAACTGATGTCAGTGTCCACCTACCCAACACCATCAACTTTGGTCTGCACATGACCGACATTGGTACCTGCCTGTTTGACGTCAGTTCTCACCTGACCGACGTCGGTAACTATGTTTTCTTATGAGTGATGACTTTTACTCGTGAGCTCACTTTGGATCATAACCTTGTCTAGCTTGCCCTACTCAGAATTATTCAACCCCTTGAGTTGATCTCTGTCCATCATCTTCTCTTGAAAAACCAAGGCTTTACAATTCTTATCAAAAACATCAAATTTATTCTTTATGCAATACTATGATCTTCCAATAAAAGCTACCGCCTTCTTTATTGACCCAGTTTCAAGAAACCTCACTTTATTCTATTGCTTACAGAAATCTCAATCCATGCTTTTCAAACCTGAAAGCTTACCATTTGACTTAAGAACATCCATTCCCTTCTTACTCATGTGACCAAGCCTAAGAGCCACATCTTTGCATCTACATCTGAAGTAGATAAACCAGAAGGAGAATCAATAATATAAGTAGATAGATAAAGAGTACCTACTTTCTTACCTCTTACTAAAATAAGTGCACCCTTGGAAACTTTCCAAGAGTCTACTATGAGAGTTACTGTGCATCCCTCATCACCCAACTTTCCTACAGAAATCAAATTCTACTTCAGGACTAGGACATGCATGACATCCTTCAACACCCATGTGTTGCCCATCTACAATTTTAGCTGCACTTTTCCTTTGCCAGCAATTTGACAAGGCTTACCATCCCCTAAACAAACTTTTCCAAAGTCTCCATGGACATAATCATGAAAAAAAATTCTATTTGGGGTTGCATGAAAAGAGGCACCAAAATCTAAAACCCAAGATTCTACTTTATCCAAAGAACATACAAGAGCATCATGTGTAACAATACCTACAACATCTTCTTCTTCATTTCCTTCATGTTGATCTTCTTTCACCCAACAATCTTTCTTTACATTCCCTTTCTTTCCACAATTCCAGCAGATTACACTGCCATTTTTGGATTTGGATCTCCTGCCTTTCTTTGATTTCCCTTGCTTACTCTTCTCTCTTTGCCTTCCCCTACTTTCAACACTTAAAGCATTACCTGATGATTCCCTTGTGCTTTTCCTATGAATTTATTCATTCAATATTACACTAACAATATCATCAACTTTCAAGATATTTGAAGCAGACGCAATAATACTAACTGCCATTACCAAACTATCCCAACTTCTAGGTAAAGAGCATAAGATTAAGAGAGCCTTAATTTCATCATCAAAAACTATATTGACTGAATTTAACTAGTTTACCAAACCATGGAAATCACTAAGATGACTATGTACAGATCCACCTTTCTGCATTTGCAAATTAAATAATTGCTTCATAAGAAATACCTTATTCGAAGATAAGAGTTTTTCATATAAATTTGCCAAAGATTCCATTAACTCAACCGTTGACTTTGCCTGTGATAAGTTAGAAATCATAGATGATGCAAGGCTCAACCTTATAGATCCCAGAGCCTTCTGATCAAGAACATTCCATTCTCCATCTTTCATATCTGTGGGCTTGCATGCAACCCCACCCAATGGTAAGTACAGATCTTTCTGATACAGATAATCTTCTATCTACATCCTCCATAATTGATAATTATTGCCATTGAATTTCTCCATTCTTAGATTAATTTCTTCTACCATTACTATACTCCCACTCAAATAGAAACCCCTATGAGTGACATGTAATCAAAAACACTTAACACACTCTGAAACCAAGGTGTTAGTGAACCTAACCAAAGCTCTGATACCACTTGTCAGTTGGTATCACTTTGGTGATCCTAGCTCTGATACCACTTGTCAGGTGGTATCACTTTGGTTAACCTGGCTCTGATACCACTTGTCAGGATCTAACAGCTCCTAAGAGCACACATGATTACCTTTGTATAAGCAACTAAACACAAAATTAAACTAGAAGTAATAAGTAACTAGAAATCAGAGACAACATAGAATATGAGAGACAATACAATCTTGTATTATTACTCTTCCAGAAGGAAATACAATGAAGATGCCACAATCTTCCCACACCTCTTAGGCTTCCCACACCTCTTGGGTGTATAGTAATTCTCCTTCAAGAGTTCACTCTCTCAATTATGGTCCAACAATCAACTTAAACACAGAGTTGTTGTTACCTCCACCAGTCAGTAATGATACTGCCAGTCCACCAGTAAGTGACAATCAACTCAACCATTATTGCCTACTTCCAGTCCATCAAGTACTGAATGTACTCCAAGTAGATCTCCTTTGATCTTACACAACCTACAAATAAACTGAGACAATACTTACCATGTAGATCTTCCCTAATCTTGCACAACCTGTAAATCAACTGATCTTACAATTGGAAGGATCTCTTCCTTGTCCTTAATTACAATACAGCCACATGGGTCTATTAAATAAATCCCATACAAACAATAATTAGAAACATAGACTCAAGACTTAAATTAGTCTTCACATGCAAACACTTGGAACTCCTAGAATAGACCAAGTCTAATTCTAGAAACGCATGCAAACTCATGCACGCACACACAGGTGACCGACGTCAATTCTTGTCTATCTGGGGATGACCGACATCAGCTGATCCCTGACCGATGTCAGTTGCTCTGACACTAGATATGACTGATGTTGGTTGATCAGACTGGCGTCAGTTACTCTGCCACTTTACAACCTCCTCCATTTGCATCCTTGTGAAGCTTTTAGCTCCAAAACCTAACAAAAGCAACTATTGCTATGAGGATTAGGAGACTTGCAAAATGAGATAGAGGTGGAATCATGGAAAAGTATGAGAAAAAACTTATAGTATTTTTGTGTGATGATCAACTTTGTAGTTGATGAAATTCTATTTTGAAATTGTCTTGTAAGTATTTTTAAAATATCATGCAGATATATTTTGACTAGAGTTCTAGAGCTAGTTATATCACTAAAGGTATCACATAAAGTATAAAGATAAAATCTCTTCCATTACCCCACAACATTCAGAAAAGCTAATGGCAAAGTACATGGACATGCAACCTATTATGGCATCCTACATTTTGTCATTAGAGGGATATTCGTTGATAACATAGCTCTTGACATAGTTCTAAGAGAAATCAAGGAGATCACTTTGGGTCATTATTATCTCACATCTTGGCATGCCAGAGACACGACGTTAAGAGAAGGAATCTAACTAATGACCAATCATACCTATGAGGTTTAATTTAGAATAAGCCAATCAATTAAGGTATATTATAGTTATATCAGTGAGTCCTCTAATTTATATACTCCTACCAGTCCTATTAATGAAAATGATGTTGTAAGTCTAGTAGAAAATATTGTTTTGATTATTAATATATCTTTTGATGTACATTTTGAGGATGAAAATAATGAAATTTACTCTTCTAGCTATGTTGAAAATGTTAGGGATACTGAATGTGCTAACCCTAAACATTTATCAAGTCCATGTGTTGATACGTTTTAAAATCAAACAAAGGGAATAGGTTCTAAGATGTTAGCTAAAATGGGATTCAAAGGAAAAGGCCTTGGAATTAATGGTAAGGGAATTATATAGCCTATCCAAGGGGAAAAGAGACCACTCTGTGTAGGATTAGTATATGCAGGTGAAGGATAAATTTTACAAGAAGCTGAGTTGAATGATTCTCAATCAACAAGTTAGAACACCTCAAAGAGATGGAAGAAGCACTCTCTAAAAATGCAAAAGATACATTGGATTAAGCATCTTCAAATGACTCATCAAGGTATGCAAAAATGAAATAATTGAATGCATTTTTTATTATGCCAAAGAAAATCTTAAAAAGATGCTTAAGAAAATTGCCAAAACAAGGTTGTCTAAAGAAAAAAGGAAACAACAGCAACAACCTAAGACAAATGTTGTAATTTCAACTTCAGTCAGATAGTAGATAGAGTCTTATCAATTAGAACTAGAGATAACATAAATGAGAGAAATGATAGTCAATGAGAAACTGATAGTTTAGATTTTGACACCCTAGAAAGGTAAACAACACTTCTTTAAAAGAATAATAGTTAAGCATTCTAAGATAGATGCTATCTTTGATAAAAATTATCAAAATAATCTAATATCTTAAGATGTTGTATAAAGTATAGGTTTAAAAACTAAGACACATCTCAAACCATATTCATTGGATAAGATAGACGATGATAGTAATGTACATGTAAGTAAAAAATGTAAACCAGGGTTTGCAATTAACTCCAATGTTTTAGATGAAGTTGAATTAGATGTGGTTCCACTCTATTTTAGTGGCATTGTTAAAGGAAAACCATATTTGTCTCTAAGAAAGCAAAATTTTTCCAAGAAGGAAAATCAATATAACATTGTAAAAGATGGGATAGAATATCTCATGGGAGCACATCAGCAATAAGCCTTATAGGAGAATAGTGCCTTTAGTGTTATTTTACTCATGTATGTTTTAGATAGGAACACTACAAGGCAACATGAAGATGCCATCATGAGAAGTGTTATAAATAACCTAGAAGATAGGTCATATCTTTTAATCTATATGCTTTAGCATGTGCAAATATGTATGCATGTTTGAATATAGGCATTGTTTATAAATTCATAAGACCCAAGTATGGGTAATGTTTGTAATCGTTATGTACAGTTACAATGTTTGTAAAGACCCAAGAAGGGTAGTATTTTTAAAATTAGTTATTGTGTAAGACCTTAAGAGGGCAATTGTAAAATAGTGATTGTTATAACACCAAGTTTCATACAACCTTTTCAGAGTAGTCAGAGCTAATTACCAAGATCTAGAGCCATGAAAAGATCCTCACATGGAGTACCAGGTCCAATATTAGATTTTTGAGGACAAAAAGCCTTTTTAGTGGGGAGATATGATCTAGAGGTTGATTAAAAAAATATTCCTAAAGCAGACCAAAACCTACACCATTACTTAGGTCAGGTTGAGACCTTTCCAATGGTATGTAGAATGTAAAAAACAAAGCTCATATGCTCCTTGTGCAGTTGATCAAAGTTTCAATCAAAGAAACTCAATAAGTGGTCAAAGTTGGTTAAAATAAAAACATTGAACATCATGAAATGTTTAAAATCTAGTTCATGATGTAGATCTCGTCGTAAGCTTTCTAGAACATTTTATGGTTTGAAAACCAGAGTCCATATGCAGAAGTTATGACCAGTCAAAGTTGTGGTCAAATTTGGTCAAAATAATGATGTGGAAATAAAGTGGCATAGATGATGCTGTTGGCATGGTAGTAAAGTGACATGGATGGCATGGAAGTAAAGTGGACCAATGATGTAGTAACATGTGGCAGCCAGTACAAGCAAAAATTTAGGATTGTTCAATTTTTCATCTTCATCTTTGATAGGCGTGTATGTAGCAGTGTAAAAGGCTAGATATAGGGACCATAGTTAGTGGAGTCCAATTTTTTCATGTTAATTAAAAATTGATAGGTGTCATAATTTAATCATGCAAAGTGGACCAATGATGTAGTAACATGTGGCAACCAGTACAAGCAAAAATTCATGATTGTTTAGTTTCTCATCTTCGTCTTTGACAGGCATGTATGTAGTAGCGTAAAAGACTGGATACAGGGACCACAGTTAGTGGAGTACAATTTTGTCATGGAGGAGGATCCTACTACTGATAGAGCCATGAAGCATCCAATTGAATATTAGATTGGGAATGGTCCATGTGGTGGGTCCTCAGGCCACCATATGACCTGTCACCACTTAATTATTTTGCATATTATTTATATGATCAAATTTTGGAATATTACCTTTAGTCAAATATTGAATATTTTCCTATGTATTTATCCACCATGTGAATGGGACATTATTGAGACCGAGTTCTAACTCAATATCCAGCACAGATGCCATGACATTCCCATGATCGAGACATTTGCTACAGGCCAAGTTTCAACATGTCAAGTCTGAGAATATTGCATGCCAAGTTTGGCATAATAGACCAAGCCATCATAATTATAATAAATTTCAAGCCATGCTAAGCATGAATCTCATGTACCATGGTTTCTAATGTCACCAAATTCCACGAAGACCAAATGATATGCTAATGTCAATGCGTTAGCATCATCCAAAGTTCATGGAGATTTATGTGGCCCAAGCCACATATACATTGGAGATGAAAAGGCTATTAAATACTTAAATATTATTTAATTCACACAAATGTTGGATTAATACTAAAATATTATCCAACCCATATTTTAATATAATGTGGTATAAGGATGAAAGTAAAGTCGTGGGTTTGGATAAAAACCAAAACAAATGTTATGGGCTATTATTGGCAAATGGATAATGCCTCCACCATTATTTTTGAAGTCCAAAGCACTATATAAAGTGTTTAGGGGTGGTGTTTCAAAGCATCAATTTTTGAAAACAAAGCAAACTTTTAGAATCAAAGCCAAAAGCAACTATTTCTAATAGGCTTAGGAGACTTGCAGAAGGAGATAGAGGTGGAATCGTGGAAAAGTCTAAGAAGAGACTTATAGTATTTTCATCCAAAGATCAACTTTGTAGTTGATAAAATTATATTTTGAAAATGTATTTTAAGTGTTTTCAATCATTTTTAATAGATTGACCTATAAATGACCTAGAGATGTAGGCCATTGTGCCAAACTCTGTAATCAATTACGTGTGTTAATTTTCTTGGTGTCTCCTTGAAAAATTGTTGTTTAAAATTAATTTTCAAGGTAAATATTAATTAATTCCATAAATTGTTATTTTTAATCAACAATTATATGTAAGCATATTTTTCTATAGTTTATTGATCACTTATAGAGAAACTCACAAATGAAATCCCAAGGGGAGTGATCAGTAAGCAAAAAAATATTTCTCAAGAGGAAACATGAGGGACATAGAGAATAAAAAGGGAATTAAAAATCATGGCATAGACATCTGATGAGAAGACCTTTGGAGGAAAGAGGCATACTAAGGACATGAAAATACACTAATTGACTAGTGGTCATCTATGTACAAAGGAAACCTATTCACTATAACCACAAAGCTTTATAGGCAAATAAGTGTGATAGTAAGATCAACTCATGAAGGTAGATTGGTACAAAAAAAGTAAAATGGGCCTACCTTCCCATGACATGTTCCCCATTCCTCAGGACCCCTTATAGAGTCAATTTATTGCAAAGATTGGGTAATTGCATGAGAAAGTAGGTATCACTAAAATATTTTTTTATTATCCTCTTCTAATCTACAGGCCTATCACACCTTAAAGGACCTCATCTCTATTATGAGGCCAACTATGGAGTTTGATCTTAGATTAGAAGAAGGAGGTGTGCTTTGAATCACATATTTTAGTGTGATTTTGACTTTCAATAATATTTTTGCCTTTTATATCATTGCCTTTTATATAAATGATGTGGATTTTAAATGTTTTTATGGATTTTTAAGATTCCTCCTCCTTATAGACTTAGAATGACCAATCATGAAAGATGTAGTGATACACAAGAATGAGCTTTAGGATAAGGCTAAAATAAATTAAGTAACCAAAGACAAATACTGACTAGGACACTTAGGCTTGACAATGAACACGCATGTGATCTCAAGTCTCAGTCGTGTATATCTTTAGTTTACAAGAATGAAATAATGGAAAAATGGAGATCCAAAGTGGATCGATGAAAGGAAAATATAATGAGATGGATTTTTTGCTAATTGATCACATGGTAATAAGAAATAGGATAATGGGAACCAGGTTTATATAACCAAGTCATAATGATAATCATCTATGAAAAATAGAGATGAGAGAGTAAATAATCATGAAGGTAAAAAGGGTGTTTGAAATAAAATTCAAGAATAAAGAGAAAAAGTATGATAAAGAAAATATCCATGTAGTAATCATGTCAAAAATTGGTTAAAAGATGTTTTAATGTGGTAATTTGTGAGGAGAGCTAGGGCCTATCCATGGTTTTCACTGTAACTCATAGGATGAACACCAATGAGGTAAATGTTAAATAATAAGGACAAAATAATCATAAATCTACTAAAACAAAGAGTGGCATAAAAAGACAAAAATAAAAGAGATATATGAGAATGAAAATGAAAACAAATGCCAAATGTAATGTGTAAGAAAAACCAAAGAAATGTAAAGGAAAACAATGATGCTGGTAAAGTGAAATTAAAATAAATAAATTACACAAAAAAAAAGAAACATGAGACAAAAATAACAATAAAGGTATATGCTAATGTATGTATCAAATATGAGAATGTTAAATTTAAGCCTATGAGTCTCGGAACGTTTCTGTAAGTTGAATTTGGTTGGTAGGCATTGTAGAATAAGAGTGGGCATCACAAGATGCCCTAATGGGTACGTGGATGTAGGGATGAGCATTGAAAGATGCCCCAAAGTATTAAGGGACATGTGGATGGGCATTGCTAGATGCCCCGACATGTGCGGTGGAGTGAGGTGACATTGAATCATGAAAATGATTTGCATTATGTTGGTAGGTGCATTTAGATATAGGTAAATCTGTTGGTTTCTTAGATTTTAAGGCTAGTAAATTTGACATAGGATGTTTAGGAGAGGTATGAAGAGGTAAAGGAGGACCATGTATGATATGAGTTAGAGTAGGCATTTGAACTAGGTACTCTTTTGGTTCATTTTCAATGGATGCAACAATATGTTTAAAGTTATTCATGCTAGCTATCCTTTCCTTATTGGTGTATGAAGGACCAACTATAGTTTTAACAAGATTACCATATGAGGTTTGTTCATTAGGTAGTTGATGTTGATGTGATTTTGGTTCTTAAGATTAATTTTGAGAAGCTTGAAGATAATCTTGGTAATGTTGTTTTGTGAGAGTGTAAAGATTGAAATGTGGACCAAGCAAGGAAGAAAGAAGAAACTGGTGAAGATCATGACAAGACTCATGAGAATGACCTATATTAGCATGCCACCAATAAAATTTATTAGTATTTTACCATGTTGAAGGAGTTTTAGAAGGATCAAAGCTCATGGGTTTAGAGGGTAGAAGTTTACGATTAAGTTATTCTAGACTCAAGGGACGGTGGGTTGGGTTAAAATTTGTTGAATTGAATGCTCCATTTTAAGGTTGGGGAGGCTTATATGAATGAATGTTATGATAAAATGATTGGAAAGGTGATTTAGTAGTTGTTTGATTTGTTTCAAATTGATTCATAAGAAAGTCTTACCTTTTTTCTTGGTCTAAGGCTTCTTCTAAAGTTTTAGGTCAAAATATTCAAACTTTGTATTGAGAGGGAGCCTTAAGAGCTATGACAAATAGTTTTAAAAGAGTATCATCATTCATTTTATGGTCTACTTTATGAGCTAGAGACTTCCATCATTTGATGAAAGTATCAGTGGATTCATTAGGAAGTTGCATGGCATTGATGAAGTGGCTAAGATAATGTTTAGGAAGATCATTGTATTTAAACTCTTTAACTATCTCTCCATTTGACTCTTTCAAAAAGAATTCAGATTTCAAGTTCTAATTTTAGTAAACTTATAATCCCAGTTACGATATATTAAATGTGCACCAAATGTATATGCACTCATGAGGTGAATATTTTGATAGTATGATGGTTGATTATTACATTGAAGGGTTTTAAATAAAGCATAACAAAGAACACTATTATTAAAGGGGAAGTTTTTTTTATTGATACTATTTCTACCCTACGCCCACCCACCGCACCTCCTAAAAAAAAACATTTAAATAATAAATCCAAACTACACTTTTCAAATCTAGTTTTTAAACCAAGAAATCTAAACTACACTTTTCAAATCTAGTTTTTAAACCAAGAAATACAAACTATACTTTTTAAAACTACTTTTTTAACCAAGAATGTTGCCCTAGATAAAGTTTAAAGCTGATATATCTTTTTTAGATCTAGATTGTAGATAATATTTAACACTAATGCTTAAATCATCAAAACTATTCCTAAAATCAAACATTATTTTTTTTGTGTAAGGACCAACATTTTTAGATTGCATTATTTTTATGCTTTTTCCAATGTCTTGGACTGTAAGGTATCGATCCCATGGAGACTACATTTACACCATATTTTTTGGAATATTTAGTTCCATGTTGTTTTTCCTATTCAGTAACTACAGAAACAAATGATTCTCCTGAAAATGAGGAACATCTACTATATGGGGAGGTCTATTTATGCCCCTGTTAGCAGTGGAGGGCAACTACATCTCCCTACCTACAAATCTTTTTCTAATCTCATGGCAAGTTGTAGTTGGATAAAATTATAGTTCCTTCCCTCCAAATTACAATTTATACCTCCTATTTGTCCTCTGCAAATAAATAAAAAATTGCATAGGGCCGTTATAATATAAACAAATTCCTATTTTTACTCTACAACACCTACAGAGAAAATTCAATTTTCCCCCTCCATGGAACTAGGCCTTAAATACTTAAAGATTAATAGCCAAATTATTAATATTTACCACTAAAATATTACCTAAATGAAAAAAGAATACAATATTATGAAAGCACATATTATAATAACGACAAGTAATCATAGACAATGGTAATTCAAACAATCTATAACATCAGGGAGACCCATACGTATTATATTTTTACAACTTATAGACAATTTTGATAGTTACAGATTATCTTGATTGGTTGTCCCAAAATTCCACCACTTAACCAAAAGTAACTAAAAATATATAAAATATTGGAATTTAATCACCTAAAACCATTTGCAATTTTCATGAAATTAAAAAAATAAATAAATAAATAAATAATAATAATCTATAAAATTCAAAACCTCACCCCAAAAAACTTTTTGTTCTAAATAAAACAATGGAGACAAAGATAGAAAATAGAAAATCCAAAAACCTAAATTACCTTGCATCACTTTGATGAGTATCTTGTCTACAAGGACATGAAAATAAATATGAGTTAAGCTAACAAAATTCAAATCAAACCAAGAAAAAAAGAATTATTCAAAATAAATGTCAAGCACAATGGATAAAAAATAAACATCGAACAACAAAGACTCTCCAAAGTGGTTAAATCAAAATCAATTATCATTGAGCAATAGATCTTAATTCCAAAGGGGTAAATATAAATTATAAGTATTAAGTGAAAAAATGAGTAATTATAGTGAGATGTCAGATTATATCAGAGATCAATCAAATATGTAATGCCCATATTTATCATCATCACGCCATGGAGGGTATGGAATTTTATGGGAAAATACACCTTACCCATTAAATTCTAGTGTTTAATGGACATACACAACCATTTATTCATTTTTTTCACTCATTAACACATTAAATAATAATAAAAAGAAAAAAAAGAATAAATTTAAAAAAAAAAAAAAGAACCATTTTCCAAATTTAATTGCCTTGGAAGATTATAGAGGCCATTATCAAAAAATCAATAAAAAGCTAATCCCCAAAAAGAAAACCTTAAAAATAAATAAATAAATAATCTGATTTAATTATTGAAAGGAAGAACATCCAATAATGAACTTAACTTTGTGTATTTAAGGTTGATTTTATGCTTTTTGAAATGGACATTCCACAACACTAGCTGATAAGATCTCATCCAAAAATACAATAGAGACATATTACCGTAAGTTTTAGAATTAAAATTAAAATGATATTATATAGGGAAATGAGAATATATTTATTTTATGACAAGGGAGTGGTGGAGATAGAATAATACTTTATTAAAGAATATGCAACCTATAATGACATTTGCATCAAGTATAAAGATAACTTAAGGGTTAGCAACTTAGTTGAATTATTTAAACAGAAAAAATTAAATAAAACTATTTCCTAAACAAGATCCATAGAAGAAGAGTTATCATTAAGAAAGGGTTTAGAATTTTGTATGATTAGTAAGACAACCTTTTGTGTTAGGTGATTGTGTTAGCACAAAACAATTTTATTACAATGCTTAGTCTCATAGACTGCTCAGTCTTGTGGACATTAGTAAACTATTTTATTCATTCATTCATAGCTGAGCGTGAGGATAGGTTCCTTGAGAAACTACATGATTCCCAAACCATTTTAATGTGAAGGGTTATTTGGAAGATGTGATTTTTAGATATTTCAACTACCAAAAGTTTTGAGTTGTGGACCCTGACATCACATCTACTCTCATTTCCATCAATGTTGAAGGGTATTGTTCATGACTTCAATGCTCTCCTTCTTAATAAGATATCCATAAATAAAATAAAAATTCATAATTTTTGTTAACAAATTCATAAATTAACTATTAAAAAACAAAAAAAACTTTTGATATAAAAAAATAAAAAAAATTGATTGGTAAAGAAAACACAATTTAATCACAAATTAAAAAAAACTGGTTACTTTAATGCATCCATTAAAATGTTTTTGAAATTATCTTTTTTAAGAAGGTCATAAGAGCATTTAAATTTTTATTAAAACATTTAATTTTGCCTGACTCCCATATAGATTCTTCCCCAACGTTTAAACCTAGTGGTTAATCCCAACGAAGACATCATTCTCCATCCAAAGGTAAGAATGTGACATTTTTGCTTATTTTTGAAATGTTGGGAAGCACTCAATCATTTTTAAGGAGGGAATGCTTTTTGTCCAAGGGATGTGGGGGAATGTTAGCCTTGGACTAAAATTTTTTCCTCCTCAAAACCCATCTTTCTAAATCCCCTCATTTCATTTTATGCGCAAAGAACCATTCACATATCAGTAATTACGGTTAAAGTCATAGCTAAACAAATAGTTTGGTGTACTAATTCTTGATTGATTCAAGGAGGGGACATGTCAATATTGTTTCCTTAATCTTTGTTGTGGCATGGTATTATATAATTTTTACACACACACGCATATTTGGTTTAATCAATGAGAGCCTTTTAAAAACATATAACTTTAATAATTTTGTTAAAATATTTTCAAAATGCTATAATTTAATAATATCATAATTCATGGCATCTAAAGAGAAGTTCATGAATCATAATGTTTAAAAATATTTTTTGCAAAGTATATTACTGGTATTGAGTGTGGTAAGGCGATTTAAATGTGGATGAAAATAGCCCATGCCATCTCCTAGACTAAACATAAATGATGGCTTACACGCTAATAAAATAGTAAAAGGTGCCAATCGAGACTCAAACTAAAAATTGATTTTCTAAGTGAACAAAATAATAAATATTAAATATACAAAAGATATGGCTATTGCTTTTTATTTTTTTACTAATATTACATGTGAAGGGACTACAAATATCTATATGCAATGACATAATTGACATAAAATTAATTTCAAATTTAGAAACAAAAGCTTGGGAAATATGGCTATAATCATGTAAGTTGTCATGTCTCATCATATGTGTTTTTTTGTGTTGGGAGCAAAAGAATGGTTTGTTGTGTTGTGTGTTGGGACTAAGAGGTGAGAGAATGGTAGGATCGATAAATTATTTTTGTCTATATTATATTGGGCATATGTACTTTAATTTTATTTACATATATTAAATTGTAGAGTTGAAAACATTCATATTATACCATTTTACTCTAATTTACCGTGTTTGAATTAATTTGCATTTTATTTATTCAATAATGGATTAACTTTTTGAACAACATGGTATTTATTTGAACAAAATTGTGGACTTTGTGAAGTAATCCATAAATAATAATTCAATCAAGTGTCACTTTTTACTTGGTTTTGTGTATCTATATATCATACACATGACATAATAACTCTTTCTTTGAATATTTTACCAAATTACACCTTCATGAAAATTTAGTGAAATAGTTATACCTTTGTATAACATCATTTTTTAACCTCCTCCACCACCCCTGTCCCACCCAAAAAAAAATGTAATAAAACACTTTCCATAGAGTCACAAACTCTATGAAATTCAATCTTGAGAGAAATCATTCCGTGAATTATACAAACAATGAGCTCTCTACCAAATGCCATACTTTTTGCCAATCAAAAATATTTTTTTGAAACAACACTAAAAATGTCTTAAATCTCTATCACTCTAAACATTTCTCTAAGTATTAGGTATTAAAACAACATCACAATGCTTACTTCACTTTGCTTACAACATTCACATTTATATGTTCCAATTACTACATGATTTTTTTCCAAACCAAAAATAAATGCAATAAACGGACCAAATACACTATCTTAATGCATTGAAGATGTTATAATAGATAAGCAATTCACATTTGATGCCATCACTATGACTTAAGCTACATGACTTTTGTAGACTTCAAATTTAATAAAACATAGAATATACTCTCGAAGGCATCTATGCACCGAGACCAACTTGTTTCAGATCATTGTGAAGAGTGAAAAAGTGTGTGATACTAGAATCATCCACATGTGTCACATCAACACTAATCATAGAGTCACAAACTCCACAAAGTTCAAACTTGAGGGAAAATATTCAATGATTTCTCCAATCAATGAGCTCTATGCCCAATGTCACAATCTTTGCCATTCAATTTTTTTTTGATACATCTCTAAACAAGTCTCAAAGCTCTTTCAATTTAAACATTCTTCTAAGCAATATGTACTAAAGTTGCATCATGACTCGTCTTATACATTTTTTAAAACATCCACATTTCTATGTTTCAATTAACATATAAATTCAAATCTCACACCACCTTAAGCACTTTTGTATAATTACATCACAAAAAATAAACATTTATTAGTAAGATTAGCCACGTTACATTTCTTATGTTTATAGACAAATACTCAATCATTAACAATTTATAATATAAAGTTAGGTACTAATCATTATATAACCCTTGTTTAATATGATTTTAATAGAAAAGTTCGCACTTTAATGAAAAACACAACATTGAGAAGTAATATATTTTAAAGAATTATAATATATGTGAAAAATTAATAAAGTTATTCAAAAAAATAACCACTTTAATAAGTTCCATGCATGGTAGAACTTTTCCTTTTCCCCCCCTCCTATAATCGGTTCCACCTTCATAAGTATCATTCTTGGATTTAATCATGTAACATGTGTTGGGTATATCATTCCAAGAGTGTGGATTTAATGGTTAGGTTGAGCATTCATTATCTAAAATTTGGATCTTTGTAAGTTGAAAATTTATAAATTGTGTGGTTGTGGTATGTACATTGATTAACATCTCGATATAATTTTAGTTGTGGTTATATTCAGATTTATGGAGGCCAATCATATTATGTTAGTTATTATTGTGGTGCCTGATAGGTACATACAGGATGAGAGTTCCCACTCTTATAATTCCATTTCAATTTTTACATTTTTTTATAAATAAATATAATCATTAATTGCTTTCAACCTATGTAGTTGTACATTCAATATGACATGGATACTAGGGAGGTCTAATTTGTTCTTGATGTATAATAATTTCATGTCTAATTAAACTAATGCACCAATTATGCTAGTAGAGATGGGATTGTTGTAATCACTAATTAAATAGTAAAATACTTTTATTTAATAAATTTAAACCATATAACACATTTGAGGGAAAGCTATGTGATTGTTAACACTAACTAAATCTATCTACAATCCCATTTCTATAATTGGTTTTTATGATTTAGTTTTCTTCTCTTCGTCCATCTAGCATAAGTAGAAATGATCAATTAAACAATCATGTGTCTACATCCAAAAATACTACTTTCATATTTTTCTTTGTCTTGTTTCACTTTGTTATATAAATAAATGTAAGTAAATTCAAAACAAATATTGTTTTGTTAAAGGCCTGACAAACCATAAATTAAGTTGTGACATAGTGATGAAATTGAGATTATGAAATTTGGGACATTGAAAAAATAATTGGACATTGGGCAATGATAATGTTCTAATGAAATACAATGAGTGCCACTACCAATTGATTGCTCAAAAAAATTGATATTGGGAGGCAAGCCATCAATGTTGGAATGCTTATCTTCATACTCTTCCTACCAAGTTGATTCTTCAATCATTAGAATAAGTAGAGACTTGGGAGTTGGGTAGTTAGTATTGTCGCAGCCTATTATAAATATTTACACATAAGACTGACAAAAAAAAATAGAATGGATAAGAGAGCCTCTCATGGCAAAGTAAACTAGCTCATAAGACATGGTTGCTTCTTCTATAGTGTCAAAAGTTCCAAGCCACAAATAGGTGCCTTTCTTATTAGAGTCCCATGTTTTTGTTGCATATTTCCCCCATGGTCTCCTTCTCACTCATTTGTAATGCTTTTTCACCAATGCTTTCTTCTTGATAGGTTTGATGTGTTTCTTATTTTAGGGATTAGATTATGCCTTCCTCGATCTTCTCTGCTCTGAAACTTAATGGGTTTCCAAATAAGGAACAATTTCATTATTTTTGTGTTAACCCTCAAAATAATAGTAGGTTTTGATGGGTCATTCAAGCATTGATGTGGCTTGTTGTCCATACATTTAGACGATGGAGTTGGAGGTAGAATGTATGTTTTCCAAGGAGTTATAGGTAGTTTTCATCATTAGGATGAGCAACCATAAGGCTGAAATAGATGTTAGACGATAAGAGTAGATCATCTTAGAGCAACATGGAGGCACATGCACATAGAGGTGTCTAAAAAACAAGTAGTGGAAGGTGAATGGGAACCTAGGATACATGGGTGTGATGGATTGATCCATGAAAAAGACTAAACACTTAGTCATTGAGGAGTCAAGGAGACTGTAAAAAATCTTAGAAATAAGGAACTTCATATGATAATGATATTATATGAGCTCTGTAATGATGGAAAAGAGAAGAGGGGAGAGCTTTGACCGAAAGGGATAAGCAGTGAATGTGGTGAGATTTCACGGAAGAAGAAACAAACATTTAATTAAAAACCATGTAGGGCATTGAGACATTAAATGATCCATCTGTTGTATTACATAATATGCCATGGTTATATCATTTTATGTGTGGAGGCATGTGGGTTAGTTGTGAACGCCCCTCTTCACATAGTTCATGCTCTACTACATGTACCAAGTCCCCAAAAGCTTAGTTTTATTTATGAAGAGTGTCCACTCCATCCTTAGCCATAGGAAATAATTTTTATATTTCAAATCTGATTTGTCTCTAGTTTGAGAGGTAGTTGTTGTATTTGATGCACAAATCTATTGATGAACATAATTTTTGAGTACATTATAAAATATTTCAAAAACTTACACTCAAATCACCAAATTGTACTTCTAACATACCCATGTAATATTTCTAAAAGAGCAATTTCTATTTATATATTTACGTATATTCAAAATTGATGACCTATTAGACAAGACATTAGCGATAATAATACATACATGATTTGACATCAACTACCACCCTCTGAGGCCAAAGTTGTGTTGTTCCTTATGTAACATCGTGTGCCTACTAATCTTCCTTCTTTCATTATATGCCACATAAATACCCCTCTGGTACTTCACTATTTGATTGTCTTCCTTGATTTGAAGTGCTTGATACTAATTTTGGCACATCGTCATGAGTACAATAAATATTGCAAATGTAAAGACCATTAGAAAGGCACATATGGTAGATGGTCATATTATTGTGCTTTCCATTGGCATTTCCATGCCTCTTAGCACAATTGAAAAAATTAATTATCCAGACTATAACTTTTGTATCACTAATAATAAGCACAAGGTCAAGCTTAAAGAAACATTCAATGTCATATTTTTCAAGCGAAGTTCAGTGAATAAAAATAAGGAATTATATAAAATAGGGATGGAGATATGATTAATGTAAAAGGAAAAAGATATATTTTCATTATATAAAAATTTAACAAACTACCTATAATATATTGTTTTAATATATTTAAATTAACATGAAAATATTTGTAATCACTAAAATCCAATGCAAGACATTGCATTTAAAGAAATATTAAATTTTAGGGATGCTATGATTAGTCTGTCTAATGTTCACAATTAAGTCAGACTCATACAAAGAATGAGGTGTCTAAGCTCTATTGTAGAACCATACCAAAAAATATCCTACCATGAAAATATTTATATAAAAAGTTTTATACGTTTTTGTAGCTCATAAATAATTTATATAAAGAATTAGAATTCAATATATAGAGATAAAAGTAGTGTGTATTTCCACCCTATCTACGTAACAAAGTATAAATCTTTGAAAATATTGAATAAAAAAGATAATACTAAACTTTAATTCTAAATAAATTTGATGAAATGATTGCTAAAAGCATCAAGACTGTTCTCATTTCTCTAATGGCATTTCCTATGTTTCAGAGTCAAACCTCTCTCCATAGAACCCATGTTACTTTGATCTATGAAACAAACACAAATCTATTGGACCTGATTAACATTTAGACTTCATTGAGTATTGTTAATTTGATAATTTGATCAGTTTGAATATTGGTAATATGAGTAAAATTCTTTTGGGTTCAATTGGGAATTAGATCATAGTACTGGAAATAAGGAATTAGGTTTAAATGAACATTTTAACCAAACTATATTAAATGATCTCTTATGTAACTTTGCACTATTAAAATATAAAATATTTTAAACATATATTATAATATTAATAATTAAGGGTATAATTATCTAGTAAGTAACAAAATATTATTGTAATTCTTTAAAGTATATGAAGGGTAATAATGTGAATAATGTTGTTCATAATTTTTCAAGTAATGATTTGTGAATAGAAATAAGGAATTATATAGAATAGGGATGAAGACATGATTAATGCATGTTGAATATATTATCCATAAATCATTTATAAAGGGGGAAAATGATTTTTTTATTATATATAAATTTAACAAACTTGCTATAACATATTATTTTATTACATGAAAATTCACATGAAAATATTTTCAGTCACTAAAATCCAATGCATTTAAAGAAATATCAAATTTATAGTGACATTATGATTAGTTTTTGTAATTTTCACAATTAAGTTAGATTCATATAGAGAATCATGTATCTAAGCTCTATTGTAGGACCATACCAAATAAGGGTGCAGACCACCAAGTCCCTGCGAGAGGAATGAGTAATAGTTTTACGAACACTATAGAAGTTGATTTTAATAACATGTTTAAGAAATAAAAATTCTTTGTATTGAATTTGTTTGAGCTAAAACAAATTTTTTGGATTCATTATGCGAGTGTTCAAATATAATTGATGTCCTATTGTTAGGAGGCATTTCATTACCTACATCATCAATGTCTCAATTATTCAAAAAAATATTTTCTTCATCCTTGACACTAACATCCGCTAGAGAAATGATCTTTTATGATGGAACCAATGTGTCCCCATAATTATATTTAAGTCCATCTGTATATGATGGAGAGCACAACTCTTTCTTTGGACACACTACCAAATTATATGTTTGTTCAAATGTTAGGCCATCTCTAGAACATTCTTTCCTATCTGAAATGTCAAGTGTACATATACCAAGTTTATCTTGGAAAATTAACATTAATTTAAGTTCTTCTTATAGGTTTTTAGGATTTTCCTAAGTCTTATGTATGTGTGTATTTATTTTATTTATAAATACATTTTATTCCTACCTTTATGAGGTGTCACTCATCTCCCTACTCCACTTATTAGATTTAGAGTTACTTTAATGAACCCAAAAATTATAAAGAATAAGAAAATTATCAATAGGCCCAAGATCTGAAACAATACTCAGAATTGATTTGTATTGATTTCTTGAAATAATTACAAACCCACACCATGCTTAAATAAGCCTCAACTCAGAAATTAGAGTTTACATGCAAAATTTGAAAAAAATTAAAATCTAAAAAAAATGTCTATTTTTAAAAACTCTTGAAATATCTTTAAAATATCTCAAAATATCCTAAACACTATAATTAGACTATCAGACAAAATTCAATTGAATTTTATGTCTGGTTCTAAAAATATACAATTTATAAAAATAGAAAAAACCCAAAAATATAATTAAATTATAATTTTAGACCCTCAGATGATCACGTATGGCCTCTAAAAAATATCAAAAACATTCCTAAGTAGGTAGAACTATCTAGGGATATCAAAGTACTTTTTGATACAGTATTTTTGGTGAGTGGAAAATCTCAAATGGAGCTATGGGTCAAAAGTTATGGCCTCTAGAAGGTTGGCCTTTTTTTTTTGCATCATTCTTGCATGTAAACATCTTGACCTAGGAACAAATTTTGCATGATCATTTACTGACGTAAAAAGATTGTGTATAACAGTACTTATCTATCTTCTGACAAACCTCGAATAAAGTCTATCAAGCTTACATTGAGTTATAAACCAAAAAAGACTTTTCAAACAATTTTTTTGTCTTTGTTACCTGAATCTGAAATCAATTATATCAAATCCCATGATGATGTCAAGTTTGTTCATTTTGCCCTTATCAAGGTATTAGTAACCCCTTTGATTCCAGGTAACATCAAACCAGTCTTGTATTTAGCTCTGTGTGATAGATGATAAGTAAATTTTCAGCATGCCTATCAATTGTCTAGTCTTGGTCATATAAATGATAATTTTATTTATTTTGAGTTTTGTCCCAACCTTTCTGTTGCAGTCCATGACAAAGGTTGTAAAGAAGTCAAATTTGGATCTCTAGATTGTTTGGTCTCAATATG
This sequence comes from Torreya grandis, assembly GCA_037957365.1. NCBI lineage: Eukaryota > Viridiplantae > Streptophyta > Pinopsida > Cupressales > Taxaceae > Torreya > Torreya grandis. Next base: position 3,697,616 of record JARHVA010001214.1, read on the forward strand.
TTTGGAGAGTTCAAGTATGCCTCCATAATTCTGACTATTGTTTACAGCATGACCAATACTAATCACCCCAAGATCCTAAAGAATTTGCCTTATGCCCGTATATTAAGTAGTACTATCCAATTGTAAAAAGGGCATATAGAGGCCATAGAAATTCCCTCTAATTGGAAACTTGATTGGTTGAAAAATGTAACTCCAAAGATGAAAGGCCAAGCTAATGTCCATAAAATAGATGGAAAAAAAATCAATATTGTGCCTTGATCTCTTTCTTTCATTCATTCTTCTACTACATCTTCTAGAATCTCTTCACCTAAAAGACCTTCTTCTTTATAAAGAATAACTATCAAATTAGGCCAAAGATGAAGAAATTAATCAAGGACCCGATCCATATGATCAGCTACCTTGTACCATGGTGAGTCTTCCCAAAGAGAAGACCCTCAAATTCTAACAAAAAACCACATCAGTCTGTACAAAAGTGGAAGATGGCCACCTCACAAAGGTATAAATAAACAACCAGAAGGAACTGTCAGCTATTTCTCTACCATTTATCAGCCACAACAAGGTGAAACAGAGCATTCTAATGAATTCAAATAGATAAATTATATGTCTATATTTGATGCCCATCTTTCTAAGAATTTTGGAGAATTTTGATGATCTTTGTAAAGATGTTTTCTACATATGGCATAATCTAAATAGATTAGCCATTATTGAAGACAACACTAATCATGTTAGGCTAGCCTATAATGACATCCAAAAGTATACTGATCAAACTCTAAATTTTGTCAGGCCTACACATGATAAGGTTAATACCTTATAGTGTAGTATATGCATTTAATACTCAGTTGTCTTCTATTGATTCTAAGTTATTAGCCTTAGAAGATAGTCTTGACTGGCTTGAAAAAAAAGGAAAGGAAATAAACAATTAAGATTAAAGAAGTTCCAGAATAGCAACATGTATTATCATATGAAACTATTTTTGTAAATTTCGGTACTAATTTCAGGCCATAGAAAAAGAATAAAAATCTCAGTACTTCCCTGATGCAAAGAACCTAAATTCCCTTGCAGCTATGGTATTTGAATATAGATGATACATTCAATCTTCTAAATGAGATTAGTGCCTAGTGTAATTCGATGAGAGTCATTATAGTAGTATCTAATTTAGATCTACCTACTACTACTATCTTTACTATAAAATTCTTTTAGGGAATTGTTACTCAATAGTGGAATTCTATGTCAGAACAACATCAATATGCTAGTGTTCATAATCAGCCTGATCTATTAGCTACATTATATCATTTGTTAATCAATGATTTTGCCCCACCAGTAGGTAATTGAGAACTTGAATCTCAAAAATGGTTACTTAAAATGGAGCTTTGTGATCTAAAGTAGTTTCATGAATTTTCCAAATAGTTTAGAGAGTTGGCCTATGAATCTAGATGTTTTGGTTTAATGGAAACAAGAATGAAGTTCCTGCAAGCACTCCCTTACAATTAGATAGATAAGGTGATTGCTTATGTTGATCTAAAAGTACTAAATCTAACTGATATGTCTCTCTCTGATGTGATTGACTTTGCCAAGCAACAAGATATGCAACTAGTATCTAAAACCAAAACTATCTAAAAGTTAAGCAAGCATCAAGCAATACAAATTGCTCCTAATTTACCAAAAATAACACCATTTGGTTGTCTCTAGTTTCTGCAGCCATGCAAGCACCAAAAGAAGCATCGCTCCCATTTGTTTTGCAAGCACCACTCTTTCCATTTCAAGAATTATTATGCTCCTCCTCATCACTTCCTCAAAAAGTGAAAGACTCCTCATCCTCCATCCAAATCCCCCATTTGATATATATGTAAAAATCCTAGTCATATTGCACCAAATCGCCATTTCAAAAATTTAGCTATCAAAGCCATCTACTCCTGCAACACAATAGTGTGGTGGGATATTATAGATACTGATGAAGACCTTTATCACTAAGAAGACATCTATGAATCAGTCCTAGATGAATTCTCTGATGAATATCTTGATGAAGATGATGGTGAAACTCTTGAATCATTAGTTGATGATTTGAAGCAACCACTCACCAATATGCAACAGCCATGGTCTCTTGACTATTCAAGCCTCTAGTTTGAATCTTATGGAATATGGTCTAGCCATCATGAAGATGTACCTGAAAGAAATTCCAGACCAAAAAATAGAGGATCAAACAGAAGTAGAGGATGCCAACCATCCATGCCAAGAATGTCACCATCTATGTAAAGGCCCATAAATCCTCCTTTGTAGTTCCAAAGTACATTCAAAACCAATGACTCTTGGGTAAAAAATAAATTTTCCAGTACTGACCCTCTAAGAGAAATTCATTATCCAAAAATAGAACCCCAATGGGATGTACTCTTGCCTATTGAAGATAATGAACAAGAAGTAGAAGAAGAAGATTCCTTCTACTCTGATCAAGATTGCTGCCCAAAATAAGGAGAAGAATAAGAAGATGAAGTACAAGTAGAAGAAGCATTCTGCCAAAGCATATTTTTGTCCAAGATATAGAAAAACATAAATTGGTATGTACTAATATTCCTTCTTTGGAAATACCTCAGCCATCTTATCTCACCCAATTGATCAATGGCAAATTTATTTAGTTCATTACATTTGAAATCAATGGAAGATTGATAGATGCATAGGTTGATACTGGTGCTTCACTCTCATTCACTAAACTCCAAATCATTCAAGATTGGAAGAAATTGCATGATTCCTTAGCTTACAAGAGCCTAGATGTCAAGAAGAATAGTTTTATTTGTAATATGTATAAACATCATCAATCCCTTAGAATACATGATAAAATCTTCTATTGTGATTTCTTTACACTTAGTAAGATGCCTGTAGATATTTTGTTAGGTGGTGCCTTTATAGACAGGTATTCACCCTATGGGTCGACACACAAAAGTGTCATGTTCACTATTGAAAATGAAAGACTAAGAATCTCTCATCTAATCTATGTAATTAAATAGTTCCCTAGCTCAATGAGCTAGACCCCTGAAAGTTTAGTTCCTATTAAAATCCAATAGATAGGAGAAAAGATCAAATCCACTATCTGTTTTGATAACCCTCAATAGTTTTGGTCAAAATCTATGCTTGAAATGGAGATCAAACTCATTGAAGGCAAGCAGATGAAAATTGGGAAAAAGACTCCAATTCCTTCATAGGACTATAGTGATATGGAAAACCAAATCAAGGAATTAGAAGTTAATGGATTTATTAGAAAATTGACCTCTCCCTAATACTATTACACCTTCATGGTGAACAACACTCAGATCAGAAGAGAGGCAAAAAGAGAATGGTCATTAACTATAGACCATTAAACGCCATTACCCAACCATATCCATAACCAATACTAGATAAAAGTTATCTACTAGAAAAAGTTTCCAAATGCAAGTATTTATCTCAGTTTAAATACAAATCTATATTCTATCAAATAAGGTTCAAAGAGTTTGATAAATAAAAAATAATGTTCAACTACTCTTTTAGCCATTTTCAATGGACAATAATGCCATTCAGACTAATAAATGCTCTTACATATTATCAAGCTTATATGGATAGCATATTCTGTTAAGGTGTAGAGTTAAAAGCTTCACCAAATGAGCGAGTTGCAGGTTGCAGGAGTTACACAGTCACCGGTGTCGGTCAGGAGTGACCAACCTCAGTCAGGAGTCGACAGAGAGATGCATGCGTCGATCATGGATCGGCCGACCTCGGTCAGGTGCAGACAAGTAGGAACCGATGTCGGTTACCTGTGCGTCCAGAATGCTATTTCCGTGGACAGAATAGATTGTTTGCATGACAGGATTAAGTCATAGTCTTAAGTCCACATCTCTATCTTTAGTAAGACTGTTTTAGAGCCCTTGTTTAGAAGGTGCATCTATTGGTTGTAAATTCATGCTCATGTTTCCTAATTTTATATATAGGATTAAATCTTCATAGCTTATTGGAACAGTATTGTAAAATATTGGTGTATCAATCCAGGTTGTTGGAATTGATTGTAATTGAGAGAGAGAACTCTTGAGGGAAAGAGATCTAGAAAGAGATCTGTACATCTAAGGGAGGTGTGGAAGAAAAGAAGCTTCTTCAATTGTAATTCCTTCTGTAAAGATTTTAATACAAGTTTTTAGGTGGTTTCTTGTATCTCTTGTTCTTTGCTATTTATCATTCTAGTTACTTATCATTCTAGTTTAATTCTGTATTTAATTGCTTTCATATAGTAATCAACATTATTGGTTGATCCCCAACAAGTGGTATCAGAGCTCAGGTTGACTAATAGGTGGTTCAGATCTGTTAGTGTGTATTGATTATAGGTTACTCACAGGGATTTCTGTTTGAGTGGGAGAAGCAATGGTAGAAGAAAGTAAATTGAGAATGGAGAAGTTTAATGGCAAGAATTACCAATTATGGAGAATGTAGATAGAAGATTATCTGTATCAAAAAGATCTATACTTACTGTTAGGTGGAGCTACAAAGAAGCCCACAGACATGGATGATGAAGAATGGGAAGTTCTTGATAGAAAGGCTCTTGGATCTATAAAATTGAGTCTAGCATCTACTGTGATATCTAATTTATCATAGGCAAAGTCTACGGTAGAGATAATGACTACTTTAGCAAATTTATATGAAAAACCCTCAACTTCAAATAAGGTATATCTTATGAAGTAGTTATTTAATTTGCAAATGTAGGAAGGTGGATCTGTATCTAATCATCTAAATGATTTCCATGGAATTGTGAATCAATTAAATATAGTCAAACTAGTGTTTGATGATGAAATTAAAGCTCTATTAATCTTATGCTCTTTATCAGAAAGCTAGCATAGCTTGGTAATGGTAGTTAGTAATACTGCATCTGCTTCAAATATTTTAAAAGTAGATAATGTTGTTAGTGTAACCTTGAATGAAGAAATTCGTAGGAAAAGCACAGAGGAGACATCAGGGAACGCTTTAAGTTTTGAGAGCAGGGGAATGCAGAAAGAGAAGGGCAAGAAAGGGATATCAAGGTCTAAGTCAAAGATGAGAGGTAGATCCAAATCCAGGAATGGCAGGAGGATAGCCTGCTGGAATTGTGGGAAGATAGGGCACTTAAGCAAAGATTGTTGGTCAAATCCTAGAGAAGACAATCAGCATGAAGGTAAAGAAGAAGCAAAAGTTGTAGGTATTGCATAAGATGCTCTTATATACTCTTTACATAATAATATAGAATTTTGGGTGTTAGATTCTGGTGCATCTTTCCATGCAACCCCTAATAGAGAATATTTTAGTGACTATGTCCATGGAGATTTTGGAATAGTTTACTTAGGGGATGATGAGCCTTGAAAAATAGTTGGCAAAGGAAAAGTGCAGCTAAAAATGTATAATGGCAACACATGGGTGTTGAGAGATGTCATGCATGTTCCCAACCTGAAGAGGAATTTGATTTATGCAAGAAAGTTAGGGGATGAGGGTTGTACAATAACTCTCACAGCTGAATCTTGAAAGGTGTCCAAGGGTGTACTTGTAATGGCCAGAGGTAAGAGAGTAGGTGCTCTCTATTTATGTAATTGTATTACTGATAATTCTCCTTCTATATTATCTACTTTAGATGTAGATGCAAAGTTGTGGCATCAAAGGCTTAGCCACATGAGTGAGAAGGGAATGACAATTCTTAAGTCAAAAGGTATGTTTCCAGATTTGAAAAGCATAGATCTAGATTTCTATGAAGACTGCATTTTTGGAAAATAGAAGAGAGTGAGTTTTCTCAAGACTGGATCAACAAAGAAGAAGCACAAATTGTAGCTTGTTCACACAGACGTGTGGGGACCAGCTCAAGTTGCTTCTATTGGAGGATCACAGTACTATGTTTCTTTCATAGATGATGCTACAAGAAAGGTATGGGTCTATTGTATTAAGAAGAAATCTGATGTTTTTGACACATTTAAGATTTAGAAAGCTATGGTTGAGAATGAAACAGGTAGGAGATTGAAGTGCCTTAGATCTGACAATGGTGGTGAGTTCCACAGCCATAAGTTCAACTAGTATTGTTATATGCATGGGATCCATAGGCAAAGGATGGTTCTAAGAACACCTCAGAAAAATGGAGTTGCTGAAAGGATGAACAGAACAATCACGGAGCGTGTATGGTGTATGAGATTGCATGTTGGATTGCCCTTAGAGTTTTGGGTAAAAGCTATGGATACTGCAGTTTACCTGATTAACAGAGGACCCTCTATAGTGCTGGATGGTGGAATTCCAGAAGAGGCATGGATAGGTAAAAAGGTAGATCTATCATTTCTCAAAGTTTTTGGTTGTGAAGCCTTTGTTCACGTTGATAAGGAAAATAGAAAGACATTGGATGATAAGTCTATGAGGTGCACATTTGTTAGCTATGGCTCTAATGATTTTGGATTCAAATTTGGGAATATAAGAACTAACAAGATAATTAGGAGTCGTGATGTTGTTTTCAATGAAAAAGTGATGTATAGTGATCAGCTCAAGAAGCTGAATCAATCTGGTCAGAGCAATGGAGAATTGGACGAGGTGACGGTCCAAAATGAGCTTGTGGGAAGAAATAATCACAGACAAGAAAACACAGAGACCGATGTCAGTCAGGCAAGAACCAACATCGGCAATACAAAAATCGATGTCGGTCAAATAGTGACCGATGTCAGTCAGGCAGGAACCGACGTCGGTCAGGCAGAACTGATGTCAGTCAGTTACAAGCCTGGAAGTGACCGAGGTCGGTCACTGTCAGAGAATTTAGGTAGATAGCATGTTGTGGATGAGTCTTAGATGCCCATCAGGAGGTCAAAAAGAGTAAGTAAACCTCCAATTCAATATTCCCCTTCATTATTCTATTTATTCCTTACTGATGGTGGAGAACCAGAGAGTTTTGATGAAGCAATACAGGTGGAATCCAAGATTCAGTGGGAGCTAGGCATGAATGAAGAAATTGATTCCTTGAAAGAGAACCAAACATGGGATTTGGTTGAGTTGCCAACAGGAAAGAAGACACTGAAGAACAGATGGATCTACAAATTGAAGGAAGGTGAGAATGGAAAGATGAGATATAAGGCCAGGTTAGTAGTGAAAGGATTTACACAAAAACTAGGTATTGATTTTGGTGAGATTTTTTCTCCTATTGTTAAAATGACTTCTATACGGACTGTACTGTCTTTAGTTGCTATTGAGGATTTACATCTTGAGCAGCTTGATGTTAAGACAGAGTTTCTTCATGGAGATTTGGATGAATAAATATATATGGATCATTCGGAAGGATATGAGGTCAAGGGTAAGGAGAAATTTGTGTGCAGATTAAAGAAAATCTTGTATGGCCTCAAGCAAGCTCCTAGGCAATGGTATTTGAAGTTTGACAAATTTATGACTGAGCATGGCTACAGTAGATGTCAATCTAACCATTGTGTGTATTTTAAGAGATTGGATAATGGTAGATATATTATTCTATTGTTGTATGTAGATAATATGTTGGTTACAGGATCACACATGCAGGATATCTCTGAGCTTAAGGTGAAATTAGCTCACACATTTGCCATGAAGGATTTGGGAGCAGCAAATAAAATCTTTAGCATGAGCATTAAGAGAGACAAGAAAAATCATAGGTTGATTTTGTCTCAAGAGGATTATGTGAACAAGGTGTTGAAACGGTTCAATATGCAGGATGCAAAATTGGTAACCACACCTATGGCTGAACATTTTAAGTTGAGTAAAGAACAATGTCCTAATTCACATGATGAGGTAGAGTACATGACAAAATTTCCATATCATTCCGTAGTAGGGAGTTTAATGTATGAAATGGTTTGTACTAGGCCTGATATTGCCCAAGTAGTGGGAGTTGTAAGTAAGTATATGGCCAATCTAGGGAAGGAACACTGGAAAGCAGTTCAGTGGATCCTTAGATATCTGAGAGGAACCAGTAGCAGGCATTTGTGCTATGGAGGTTCAAATACTTCTATACATGGTTATGTAGATTCAGATATGGTAGGTGATTTGGATGGCAGGAGGAGCACCACAGGCTATGTTCTCACTGTTGGTGGAACGGCGGTTAGCTGGATATCAAAGTTGTAGAAGGTTGATGCCTTCTCAACTATAAAAGCAGAATATATTGCAGTCATAGAGGCTAGCAAATAGATGATATGAATGACATGGTTCATGGAAGAGCTTGGAAAGGAGCAAGAGAGTTGTAGACTATACAGTGATAGTCAGAGTGCAATCCATTTGGCTAAGAATTCAGCCTTTCAATCAAGAACAAAGCATATACAGCTTAGGTACCACTTCATTAGACAGGTATTGGAGGATGTTGAGTTGAAGCTGGAGAAGATCCATACAGATAAGAATCCTATGGATATGTTAACCAAGCCGGTTACAAAAGAGAAGTTGAATCTTCATTCAACTTTTGTTGGTCTTCATGATTGAGTTCGAAGATGGAGGAGCTAGAAGATGTTGATGTACAGGTATTAGTGTAGTTGTTTATCTCCAAGTAGGTGATTGTTAAGGTGTGGAGCTAAAAGCTTCACCAAATGAGTGAGTTGTAGGTTGCAGGAGTTACACAGTCACCGGTGTCGGTCAGGAGTGACCAACATCGGTCAGGAGTCGACAGAGAGATGTCAGCATCGATCATGGATCGACCGACGTCGGTCAGGTGCAGATAGGCAGGAACCGATGTTAGTTACCTGTGCATCTAGAATGTTATTTCTGTGGATAGAACAGATTGTTTGCATGATAGGATTAAGTCATAGTCCTAAGTTTGCATCTCTATCTTTAGTAAGACTATTTTAGAGCCCTTATTTAGAAGGTGCATCTATTGGTTGTAAATGCATGCTCATGTTTCCTAATTTTATATATAGGATTAAATATTCATAGCTTATTGGAACATTATTGTAACATATTGGTGTATCAATCCAGGTTGTTGGAATTGATTGTAATTGAGAGAGAGAACTCTTGAGGGAAATAGATCTAGAAAGAGATATGTACATCTGAGAGAGGTGTGGAAGAAAAGACGTTTCTTCAATTGTAATTCCTTCTGTAAAGAGTTTAATACAAGTTTTCAGGGTGGTTTCTTATATCTCTTGTTCTTTGCTATTTATCATTCTAGTTACTTATCATTTTGGTTTAATTCTGTATTTAATTGCTTTCATATAGTAATCAACATTGTTGGTTGATCCCCAACATATTCAAAGACACTTCTAATTTTCTATGTGTATATATTGATGATATTCTAATTTTTAGTAATGATCTAGCTCAACATTACTCCCATTTATCCAAATTCTTTGAGCTATCAAAAAATGTAGGAATAGTTTTGTCTGAAACAAAGATCCAACTATGCAAGATAGAATGCAACTTCCTTGGAATGATAGTCCAGAATTTGAAGCTCCAAATCCAGCCTCATATTAAGGAAAAGATCATCAATTTTCCTGAACATCTTGACAAACCAAAACTCCAAGCATTTTTGGGATTATTGAATTACTTAAACATTTTTTATCCTAATTCTAGTGAAGACAGGTTTGTGTTACAAGAATTTCTCCAGAAGAAGAAGGGTTTCCAGTGGAAGGAAGAACATACTGAAGACATTCAGAAGATAAAAGTGAAGGTATCTTCACTTCCAGACTTTCATATCCTAAAATCCAACCAATTCATAGTTTATACTGATGCTTCTGATATCTCAAGGGGAGGAATGCTAGTTTGTTGTATAGATAATAAAGAGTTTGTGTGTGAATTTTCAAGTGGTGTGTTTAGTTATGTTGTTTTAAAATGGATCTCTTATGATAAAGAGATTTATGTTTTCAAGAAATGCCTTGATAAATTCCCTCTAAAATTACTTCACTTGCCACACTTCATTGTAAGAACTGACCATACTTGGTTTTTAACCTTCTAAGAAAAAGATCATGGTAGGAAGGATGGTAGAGGAAAATATGTAAGATGGCAAGCTTTCTTTAACCAGTTTAATTTCTTAGTTGAATATATTAAAGGTAATGATAATATTATGGTAGATTGGCTGAGGTGAAATCCTTTTACAACATTGATGCATCAACCTTACGCTAGTTTCAATTTAACCAAAATTCATAATCAAGGATTTGATTCTCTAAACATCTTGACCCAAGAACAAATTTTACGTGAAGGTTTGCATCCTTGATTCACAAGGATTTACTATGCAGTAGCTACATATATACAGTCTCCATTGAAGCATATCATCATAAGAGAGAAGGTGTCTTCACTATCAATAATTTGAATAGTGAATTGTTATACAACCAATTCACCAACTTGGCAAAGCATCCATTATGGACATGGTGAATCAAGATACAAACACCACACAATGAACACCTTTATAGGTGGATAGCAAGGCATGGACTGCATCACATTCATGCGGAAGAAAATCATGAGCAAGAAACTATGGTCCATATAATTATTTAGAGATAGCTAGAGTGGGAATCTTATTTCTACATCAATCCAGGCACTAGAAATAATGGGCCCCTACACTGGCATCTTTCAAGCACTTTCTAGATAAGATGTCTTTTCCAACCCATTAATGAAGATGACTTGATGATAGAATATAAATCATTGTTGGACCCACTAGAACAATTGTCCTCATCAAGTTCATCCAACAGCATCTCACTATAGCTTAATTTTGAGCTGTAAAGTATGACTAGATAGACACCGCTCTGGTAGAGATTCTAGGTAGGACCTCCCTAAATACTATAAATAAAGCCTCTCCTTAGTTGTTATGGCATATAAAAATCTTTAGAGATCTGGTAGTCTTTGTTGATCCAAGCATATGCTCTTCTCTTTTGCTTAGTGGGAACTTGAGAATCAAAAACTTGGTCATTATATTGTAATATCTGTATTAAGAGTGTTTTAGTAATATTGAAGCCTACTATCATGGGTTTCTTGTAAAGACTAGAATAAGGAGCATCTATTGAATTAAAAAGATTGGTATCAAATCTTCATGCAAAATTTATTCCTCGGTCAAGATGTTTAGAGAATCAAATCCTTGATTATGAATTTTGGTTAAATTGAAACTAGGGTAAGGCTGATGCATCAATGTTGCAGAAGGATTTCAACTCAACCAATCTACCACAATATTATTAGTACTTTTAATATGTTCAACTGAGAAATTAAAATAGTTAAAAAAAGCTTGCCATCTTACATATTTTCCTTTGCCATCCTTCCTACCATGATCCTTTTCTTGGAAGGTTAAAAACTGGGTACAGTCGATTCTGACAATGAAGTGTGGCAAGTGAAGTATTTTTAGAGTGAATTTCTCAAGGAATTTCTTGACAACATAGATCTCTTTATCAAAAGAGTTCCATTTTAAAACATTAGAACTAAACACACCACTTACAAATTCACACACAAACTCTTTATTATCTATACAACAAACTAACATTCCACCCCATGAGATATCAGAAGCATTAGTATAAACTGTGAATTGGTTGGATTTTGGGATATGCAAGTTTGGAAGTGAAGATACCTTCACTTTTATCTTCTAGATTTCTTTAGTATGCTCTTCCTTCCATTGAAAACCCTTTTTCTTCTAGATAAGTTCTTGTAACACAAACCTATCATCACTAGAATTACGATAAAAACTATTTAAGTAATTCAATAATCCCAAAAATGCTTGGAGTTTTGGTTTGTCAAGTTGTTTAGGAAAACTGATGATCTTTTCCTTAATATGAGGCTAAACTTGTAGCTTCGAATTTTGGACTATCATTCCAAGGAAGTTGGATTCTATCTTTCATAGTTGGATATTTGTTTCAGACAAAACTATTCCTACATTTTCTATCAGCTCAAAGAATTTGGATAAATGGAAGTAATGTTGAGCTAGATCATTACAAAAAATTAGTGTATCATCAATATATACACATACAAAATTAGAAGTGTCTTTGAATATGTTATCCATATAAGCTTGATAATATATAGGATCATTCATTACTCTGATTGGCATTACTATCCATTAAAAATGGCTGAGAGGGTAGTTGAACACTATTTTTTCTTTATCAGACTCTTTGACCCTTATTTGATAGAATCTAGATTTGTAGTCAAACTGAGAGAAATACTTGCATTTAGTAATTTTTTCTAACAGATAAATTTTATCTAGTATTGGATATGGATATGGTTGGGTAATGGTATTTAATGGTATGTAGTTAATGACCATTCTCTTTTTGCCTCTCTTCTGCTTTGAGTGCTTGTTCACCATGAAGGCATAACAACAGTAGGGAGAGGTGAATTTTTCAATAAAGCCATTAACTTATAATTTTTTGATCTAGTTTTCCATATCACTATAGTCTTGTGAAGGAATTGGAATATTTTTCCCAATTTTTGTCTTCTTGCCTTCAATGAGTTTGATCTCCATTTGAGGCATAGATTTTAACTAAAACTACTAAGGGTTATAAATATAGATAGTGGATTTGATCTTTTCTCCTATCTCTTGGATTTCAATAAGAACTAAACTTTCAGGGATCTAGCTCATTGAGCTATGAAACTATTCAGTTGCATAGATTAGATGATGGATTCTCAGTTTTTCATTTTCAATAGTGAATATGACACTTTTGGATGTCGACCCATAGGGTGAATACCTATCTATAAAGGCACCACCTAACAAAATATCTACAGGAATCTTACTAAGTGCAAAGAAATCACAATGGAAGATTTTATCCTATATCCTAAGGGATTACTGATGTTTAAATATATTACAAATAAAACTATTCCCCTAGATATCTAGGCTCTTGTAAGCCAAGGAATCATCCAATTTCTTCCAATCTTGAATGATTTGTGGTTTAGAAAATGAGAGTGAAGCACTAGTATCAACCTATGCATCTATCAATCTGCCATTGATTTCAACTATAATGAACTGAGAAAACATTCCATTGATTAGTTTGGTGAGATAAGCTGGATGAGATATTTCCAAAGGAGGAATATTAGTGCATACCAATTTATGTTTTTCTAGATCTTGGACTACAATCTCCTCATGGTATAATTCTTCTTATGCTTGTGCTTCTTCTTCTTCTTCTTCTTGAATCTTGCTCCATTCTCTTTGTTCTAAGCTGTAATCTTGATCGGAGTAGAAGGAATCTTCTGCTTCTACTTTTTATTTATTATCTTCAACAGGCAAGAGTACATCCCATTAGGGTTCTATTTTTGGAGAATGAATTTCTCTTAGAGGGTCAGTACTGGAAAACTTATTTTTGACCCAAGAGTCACATGGTTTGAATGTACTTTGGAATTGAAAAGGAGGATTTCTGGGCCTTTGCATATATGGTAGCATTCTTGGCATGGATGGTTGGCATCCTCTACTTCTATTTGATCCTCTATTATATCCTCTATTTCTTGGTCTATAATTTATTTTAGGTACTTCTTCATGATGGCAAGACCATCTTCCATAAGCTTCAAACTGGAGGCTTGAATAGTCATGAGACCATGCCCATTGCATATTGGTGAGTGGTTGCTCCAAATTATTGGCTAATGATTCAAGAGCATCAACACCATCTTCATCAAGATCTTTATTAGAGAATTCATCTAGGACTAGTTCATAGATTTCTTCTTGGTGATAAAGGTCTTCATAAGTATCTACAATATCCCACCATGCTGTTGTATTAGAGGAGTAGATGGCTTTGATAGCTAAATTTTTGCAATGGCAATTGGGTGCAATATGACCAGGATTTTTACATATATAGCAAATGGGATATTTGGATGGAGGATGAGGAGTCTTTCACTTTTTGAGGAAGTGATGAGGAGGAGCATAAGAATTCTTGTGAGGGAAAGAGTGGTGCTCAAAAGACAAATGGGAGTGGTGCTTCTTTTGGTGCTTGTGTGGTTACATAAATTGGTGAAAACCAAATGGTGTTGTTTCTAGAAAAGTAGGAGCAATTCATCCTACTTGATGCTTTCTTAACTTTTGGATAGTTTTGGTTTCAGATACTGGCTACATAGCTTATTTCTTGGCAAAGTTAATCACATCAAGGAGAGACATATCGATTAGATTTTGTCCTTTTATATCAACATAAGCAATCACCTTATCTATCAAATTGTAAGGGAGTAATTATAGGAACTTCATTTTTTTTTTCATTGAACCAAAACATCTAGATTCATAGGCCAACTCTCTAAATTATTTTTCAAATGCATCAAACTACTTTAGATCACAAAGCTCCATTTTAAGTAACCATTTTTTAGATTTGAATTCTCGATTTCCTACTAGTGGGGCAAACTCATTGATTAACAAATGATATAATGTAGCTAATGGATCATGTTGATTATGAACACTAGCATATTACTATTGTTCTGACATAGAATCCCACCATTGAGTAACAATTCCCCAAAATAATTTTATTGCAAAGATAGTAGTAGTAGGTGAATACAAATTGGATGCTTCTGTAATAAATCTCATAGAATTGCAATAGGTAGTAATCTCATTTAGAGGATTGAGTGTATCATCTATATTCAAATACCATGGCTATAAGGGAATTTGGGTTCTTTGCATCAGGAAAGTACTGGGATTTTTATTCTTTTTTGTGGCCTAAAATTAGTACCAAAATTTACAAAACTAGTTCTATAACATAATACAGGCTATTGTTCTAAAAATTCTTCAATCTTAACTATTTTTTTCTTTTCTTGTTTTACAAGCCAGTCAAGACTATCTTCTAAAGTTGATAACTTAGAATCTATAAAAGACAATTGGGTATTAAATGCAGATACTGTATTGTGTAAGGTATTAACCTTATCATTTGTAGACTTGACAAAATTTAGAGTTTGATCAATATACTTTTGGACATCATTATAGGCTAGCCTAACATGATTAGTATTGTCATCAATAATGGCTAATCTATTCATATTGTGCCATATGTACAAAACATCTTTACAAAGGTCATCAAAATTTTCAAAAAGTTGAGCATTAAATATAGAAGTGTAATTTCTCTATTTGAATTCATTAGAAGGCTCTGATTCACCTTGTTGTGGCTAATAAGTGGCAGATAAATAGCTGACAGTTCCTTCTTGATGTTTATATATACCTTTGTGAGGTGGCCATCTTCCACCTTTGTACAGACTGATGTGGTTGTCTGTATAGAATTCAAGGGTCTTCTCTCTGGGAAGACTCGTCATGGTACAAGGTTTCTGATCATACAGATCGGGTCCTTGATTAATTTCTTCATCTTCTATAAAGATATGGCCTAATTTGATAGTTCTTCTTGCTAAATAAGGTATTTGAGGTGAAGAGATTCTAAAAGATGTAGTAGAAGAATGAATAAAAGAAAGAGATCGAGGCACAATATTGATTTTTTTCCATCTATTTTATGGACATTAGCTTGGCCTTTCATCTTTGGAGTTACATTTTTCAACCAATCAAGGTTCCAATCAGAGGGAATTTCTATGGCCTCTGTATGCCCTTTTTACAATTGGACAGTATGACTTAATCTATGGGCATAAGGTAAATTCTTTAGGATCTTGGGGTGATTAGTATTGGTCATGTTGTAAACAACAATCAAATTTATGGAGGCATACTTGAACTCTCCAAACATACTGAGACCAAACAAGGAGGTAAATAATCCCTAACAATCTAGAGATCTGAATTTGACTTCTTTACAACCTTTGTCACCGACTACAATATAAAGGTTGGGACAAAACTCAAAATAAATAACATTATCATTTATATGACAAAGACAAGATAATTGACAAGCATGCTTGAAATTTACTTGTTGTCTATCACACAAAGCTAAATACAAGACTGGTTTGATGTTACGTGGAATAAAAGGGGTTACTAATACCCTAATAAGGCCAAAATGAACAAACTTGACATCATCATGGGATCTGATATAATTGATTTTAGATTTAGCTAACAAAGATAATAAATTTGTTTGAAAAGTCTTCTTTGGTTTATAACTCAATGTAAGCTTGATAGACTTTATTTGAGGTTTGACAAAAGATAGATAAGTACTATTAAACATAAATTTGGACTTCAAAAGTTTAGACATTTTATAGACCTATGAAAACTTTATAGCAGGAGGCTTATACAGATGATTTTATTTTTCAAGAGTTTCTTCTATAACTTCTATATCAGGATAGTCAAAGATATATTCTAGAATAAAAGGAGGCAACTCATACAATCCTTCTAATTTAGTTTCATTAATGATTTCATCTATAAAGGATTCTTGGGATTTTCTAAATTCTATGATCAGAGATTAAATTTCTGGGAAATGAGAAATTTTTAGACAGGGAATAAAACTTGTAGAGATAAAAGGGGCATAAGACAATTAGATAAACGGCTAAGAGACTCGATGCAATAATATCCCAAAGAAAATTTCAAAGTAAGGATATTTAAAGATCTGATAGAATGGAATAGAATTTCTTACAAAATCCTTCTGATCTTTAGGATCTGATACCAATCTTTTTATGTCAGTAAATGCTCCTTGTTCTAGTCTTTACAAGAAACCCATGATAGTAGGTAGGGACTGAATGGCTACGGCTTCAATATTACTAAAACACTCTTAATACAGATATTACAATTTAATGACCAAGTTTCTGATTCTCAGGTTCCCATTAAAGGCAAGAGAAGAGCATACTCTTGGATCAACAAAGACTACTAGATCTCTAAAGATTTTTTGATGCCATACCAACTAAAGAGAGGCTTTATTTATAGTATTTGGGGAGGTGTTGCTCTGACCCCACATGATACACACATATTCCCCACTTGTAATAGGATTAGAGCCACATAACACACATGCCTAAGCTTGCACATGTAACTCCTCTTCTCTCTTAGCTCTATATTAAGAGCCCACCTCTCTCATTCCACTTCACTCTCAACACTCAACTCATTCTTGTTATTTTAAGTCTTGTCCTTGCATCCTTGATGATATCTTGGCCTAAATCCATTCTTATCTTAGGTTTCTACATGCTATTATACTTGGATTTCATTGTTGCAAGCCTCTTAATACTAGATTGTGGAGTTTTTTTACCATTCAATAATTTTCCCCACTTATAAAATCTTTCATCTCAACTTGTAGTTTTGATCTTTTCAAGATAATCATGTTTAAGTATTTTATTTGATTGCTTTTCAACATTTTTTATTTTTATCCTCATAAAATATTATGTCATGGTATCCTTGACATTTAATTTGATCCTTAAGAGCACAAATGTTTTTCATTTTTAACATAAATAGTTGGCACAGTGTGCTTAAAAATGGCTAGTTGAATATCCATGAAAATAAATGGCACTAATTGCATTAGCATGTAAATAAAATCAATGACAAGAAACTTATATTGATCCAATGTACATTTTTAAAAAGTCATCTTTTAAAAAATTGAAGAAAGGCTTCACGTGCAGATCCATTAACTTGTAAAAGTAAGTCTAGACTAAATCACCAAATTGGGGTGCGTAAATTTTCTTATAATACCAAAAAAACTATACCACTGAAAGACTTGTAAATCAATTGTAGATTTCAAAACAATTCCTTAAAAATCATATTAGATAAACATTAAAATTATTCAAATGTTAAATTGACACAATGGAAAAAAAAACTTTAAATTTAATTTAAAGAGATTTTAAAAAATTACATTAAATAATTTTAAAATTAAAACATCATAATAAAATGATATTAGTATTTATTTACATCATTCCATTAATGCACTTCAAAATGTTTATCAAAATAAAATAGATAACATGCAATATTCTATTGATGTTTTAAATAAAAAATTAGCATCTTTTGTACATTATAATGGGTTTACTAATTCTCATACACCTAAAATATATTTAAACACTTATTTTATCAACCCTAATTTAAAAATCATGCACTCTATGGACTATGCAAGTGGTGGACTTGGTAAGTGTGAAACATGTATTATTGAACCTATTTTGTCTACTTGTAATGCAAATTGTAAAGGACTCGATTTTAATGATTCACATGTTTCTAATACAAATTCAGAATCTTATTGTCTTCCTCATCAAAGGACTTATAATGTAACTTTTTGTGTTATACTACTTTTAATGCTCATGATTTGATTATAATTGCTAAAGCTTGTGCACATTGTACAAAACATGGGCATCATGTATTTAAATGTTTAAAATTGCATCGATGCAAATCTTGTGGTAGATCCACACATAATACTTTACATTGTTGGAAAATGACTAAATTTTCTACCTTTAAGGGTGAAACTATTTGGATTCCTAAAAAAATGAATCTTTTAAAGACTTTGATACGTATTCTTACAATAATTCTTCTAATACTTCATGGAAAATATCTTTTGTAAATGACATGTCTTCTTTGTCTCCATTTTGATTAACTAAATCTCTTTATACATTCCTTGCTTTTTATTGCATAGAATAAATGCTTTAAATATGTTGACTAACTTATTTTTCTACAAGTTTACTCACTTTATGATGGAAAATATCTTTGCTCAAATTTTCCTAGTTATACATCTACTTTTATTACATTATGTACGTTGATTGTATTTTTTCAATAATCATTGCTTAATTTGAAATATTGGTATTATCTTGCTTATTTTTTAGGTTTTTAGATCATTACTCTTTATTGATGGTCTTTGTTCATTGTGAATCAATGGCATTGTCTTAAAATGATTTTTGGAGCTTCTTGGTGATCACATTTTATTCTTTGTGAATTTTGGTAGTGCTTTCTATTATTTTTTCTCTAAACTCTTGTAATTCCTCTTGAAGGAAGTTTCTTTTAAAGGGGAGTATTATGTAATTTCAACTCCCTTCTTCTTTGTAAAGGTTTTCTCCACTTTTCAAACCTTAACCATAAGGGGGAGTGTTGGATAATTGACCTTAATTAGCATTCTTCCTATATGTTTCTAGATTTTTCTTAAGGATTATGTGTGTATATTTATTGTATTTATAAATACACTTAATTCCTACTTTTTTGAAGTATCACAGACCTCCTAATTCTACTTGTTATATTTTGATTACTTGTATGTAACTCCTCTCTCCCCACATAGCACACACATCCTCCCCACTTGTAAGAAGATTAGGGACACATGACACACATGTCTAAGCTTACACATGTAACACCTCTTCTCTCTTAGCTCTATATTAAGAGCTCACCTCTTTCATTCCACTTCACTCTCAACACATAACTCATTCTTGTTGTTCAAAGTCTCGCTATTGTATCATTGATGGTCTATTGCCTTAATTCCATTCTTATCATAAGTTTTTACATGATATTATACTTGGATTTCATTATTGTAAATGTTTTAATACTAGATTATAGGGTTTTTTCACCATTTTGTAGTTTTACCCACTTGTCAAATATTTCATCTCAACTTGTGGTTGTGTTCTTTTCAAGGTAATCTTTTTAAAGCATTTTATTTAGTTACTTTTCAACATTCATTATTTTGATCATTGATAAATATTATATGAGTTTAAGATAATTACTTCCACTATTATCATTTTGTAGTTTCAATTGCATATGTTTTCTTCCTTATTTTGCATTATTTCTCTATTTTGAACCAAATACATCTGATGACAGATTTTCCCTTGAGACTTTTATTTCTCAACTGAAAGAAAAACAAAGACATAATTATTCATCCAAATCATGACATGCACATAATTTTTATAAAAGTAAACAACCAAATAGAGAAACCATGCAAATAGCATATTTAAAACTAATAATACTCCCCATTTTTAGGGATTCAAGTGAAAAGAGAACATTAAACTCAAAGTTTGTGAGAAAAAATTCCATTGATTCTATTCATATTTGTATTAAATAAAGAAACACTATAAAACTTGAGTAGATGAAAGAATAATCTAGAGGAATATTAAATCTTCTTACATTGTAAAAAACCATAGATATATTTAATTAAATTCATATACAATGGCATGACATAAAACATTATACAAAACTATTAGACTTTAAAAATTACATAGCTATGTCAAATAGATGATTATTTACTATAAGGATTTGAGAAGGAATAAAAATATCTTAAAAAGTAATCACAACCCCTTTAGTAAAGGGCAGAACCTAAATCAAGAATTAGTTTGAGACTTATTAGGGACCAAAGTTGTCCAATCCACTACCTCAAAATCCTCAAAAATGGTGTAAAATGGTAACTCCCCAAGACATTTATTAGTGGTAAATATACCATTTTATCCTTCAAAAATAGAGAGGTAGTACTCCCCAATAATTGACAGAGCAGATGCACTACCCTTTGGTTTTTATATCCAAATAAAAATACACAGTAACATAAAACATTATTGATTAGTGTCTTAGGCAAGATCGATTGTAGCATATCTAGGAACTTGTTCATTACTTATTCATGCCAATTAATAATAACAAAGGGCTTATCATACAAAAAAATAGATGCATCGAGCTTCAACTTTGAATGATTGAGAGAGACAATTCAATGCCAATCAACATTCAAAAGGAGTTTGCCAAGAAGCACGACCAAAACTTGAGGTAAAGACATAAAAAAGAGTGAAGACAATGAAAAATATTCTAGTATGTGTCATCATGGGGATTAATTGCAAAAGAATAACAAGTTGAATAAGTTAGTTATCTACCTATTGTCTAAGTATCTATGGCACCATGGATCCAACATGCTTCAAATTTTTATCTAAAAAATGCTTGACCCTTTTAGATTTTATCAAAATTGAATCCCCTATAATTCCATTAAAAAATAGAGGTGAAAATAATAAGAAAAATTAATATAACAAATTTTAGCACTTCATAATCAAGAAATACAAAACATATAGTTCTATCAAGTAGTCTTTAATTAGAATGCATTGTTTTTCATGCTTAGAAATATATAAACACTTTTATTAGAAATATATAAACACTTTATATAGATAAGTTTCATGGTTTTTAATTAGGAATGGGATCTACCCTCATCTAAATCAAGGCATGTGTGAACTGCCATTTCAATAATCTAATTTCAATCATAATGATTGGTGTAAATGAAATCCAAGTACATCACAAAATCTTATGTAGGATAATTACTTTTGATGAATTATTTTGGGAAGTGGGTCACCCTTTCTATCACATTTATTTTTTGGATCTTATATACACTAGGAAATTATACTTCCATGAATGCATTAAAATATCACTCTAATCCTAGGGGCTAACAATTGTTTTTATAGTATTCTAGCACATGTTGTTTCGAGACAACCCCTTTATGTTATGTGGCCACTGTCTTAACCTGTTACATGAACCAGGCTACAACATTTATTATATTTGGAGTCTATTATAAGGATGTATATGTCTAGGCTTGCCATAAAATCAACATGCCCAAGGTGTTTCTTTTTTTTTCATACTAAGGTTTATGATTGATAGAACTATATGCTTTGTAATTCTTGATTAACAACTATTTATTATTTTTTTTTCATTCTTGGCACCTCTATTTTTTAGGCCATTATAGGGGGTTTAATTTTGATAAAAAATATTTACCATTATTTAACTGTAATATCCATAATCTTAACAATAATAAATATATATTGAAATACCCATAAATGCATATAGAAGATTTTGAGAGCACATTGATATTTTTCTGAGTTCAATGTCACTAAAATAATTAGGTAAATGTCATTGTATCAATATTTTCCCATGTCTGAATTAGCAATTTAGTTAGCCTTTCACCTTAAAACTATTTTCTCTAGTGCAATTATGTACTTTAACACTGCTCCCAAGGTTTCTTATGTGCTAGTCTGCATACCACACATAGAAAAAGAATTATACATTTTTTTAGAAGTAAATTAATCAAAGAATAATGAACCAAAAAATGTAGGAATTTTCTATATTTATACATATGTGTGAATAAGCCACAATTATAGCCTATGTTATCTTGTTATACTACCTCTCTCATAGATACACTACCCTTTGGTCATTCTATCCAAATAAAAATACATAGTAATGTAAAACTATCTTAATTGGTGTCTTAGGCGAGATGGATATGCAATAGATAGGTGTAAATCCAAACCTAATAATCTCTTTGGCTCTAGGTTTGGTGATCCTCTTAGTAATCATCCAAAAAATACTATCAAATGTTGTAGATTGAATGTCTTCATAAACATATATGCTAAATGTACAGAGGAAATAAAGAAATAAATAAAGTATTAAAATCCATAGATAACAAAATAGGTCATTGAGAGTTGGCATATACTTTTAAAGCATTAATCAGACCATCATGTTCCTTTGTACTTCACACTGAAACCAAAAAAAGTGAAGAAAATAATTAAGTGAGAACATTATAATCATTTAATGCAAAAAAGATCAGTCCCTATAGCTAGAGAATGTTCTAGTGAGTAACAATAATTATTTCTAATTTTATCTAAAATATTTTTAAATTAAAAAAAAAACTAATCCAAATATAGACATTTTTTACTGATGTATATGAGACCTTGACAAAAAGTCCAAGCCAATGTCTCCAAAAAATGTATCCCCTTTCCACCATATTGATTATGACATATACAGGAGGACTTGTCATACACTTGTTATGGTGCAATGACATTGAAAATTGATAAGAACACAACCAAAAATCATTTTCCTCTTAAAAGAATCATGTTAAAAATGTATAGTTATGTTTTGAAAATGATAAATATTGATTTTCCTCTTAAAAGAATCATTTTATTTTTTTGGAAAACTATGTAATTAAAACTTTTGCACATGATTTTCCCAGAATCATTTTACATAAATAATAGTTTGTGAAAGCCTTAATATATTTAATGTATAGTTGATTTGTTGAAGATAAATTATCCCAAATTAAAGATAATGAAATATATATTTTTATTTCATATTAAAGATAGAGCAAGGTTGTCATGAGGTTTAAATAAAGTGCATTAAAAAGGGGACTTGGGCACTGAAAAAATTGACCAACAATAAATAGTCAATGTTCTTTTTGAAAAACAAACATTATCAAGAATGTTAGGATGTGAAGTTACTACTCATGAGTCACTATTAATGCGATGAGGTGGAAGTTACTATTCACAGTGGTGAATTGGCAGTGATTGTACTTGGGAGGTGGTAGTGATGAGTTGGTAGTGATTGTGCTTATGAAATGGCACCTTGGTGATGTCACATGGACCATAAAGAATATTTTATTATTTAAAAGATGAGGAGAGATAAATGGGGTGCATTTCTCCACTTAATCATATGGGATGACTTTGGATGCATGTGGGAGGCAAAAGGAAAGTGGATCTCATCATTCTACTTAAGAATGTGCTTGTCGGGCACAATTAGTCTTTGGGCTCCTTTGAGGTCAAAAGTTGAGGAATATTTTGACACATGAGCATGCACATGGGAAATTTGGGAATATTGTTTACTATTCTAGGTTGAGGTCACATACAAGGTGGGGCATAGCATTTTGGTACACATGGAAAAACTTAAAGTGCATCATGAAGATGCCATGTGAATTTGGATCTTGCACATGTGAGACACAACTTTCACTATTGATAAATAGTGAGGCCACATGGAGGGTGGTATATTTTTCCTCTCTCTCTCTCTTGTTTTTCATCTTAACTCTATTTATCCCTTTATATTATATAAATTTATAACTCTCACTTTATGTATGTAACCTTGGATTCTAGATTGGAAGTGTATGAAGCTTAGAAAATATTATAGAAGCTTGGGTGTAGTATCCTTGTGAGGATTCTTGTAAAGCTTGTATGTTAGTGTTGTAACTAGATTTAGTGTTTGAAGGATTTTCATAGCCTTGTATGTTTCATGTGTATGAAAGCATTGTGAGATAGGAGAGTGTATGAGGAAGCTTTATGGAGAGGTTGTTATTGCTGAAGTTAATAAAATACTGGACTCTACCATTTGCCCATAGTTTTTCCTTTCACTTAGCAAGGTTTTCACGTAACTACTGGTGTAATGTGTTTTTCTCGATCATTTTTATTTTAGCTTGTTCTTTATACATTTAATTTCTTGTAAAATAGGATACTATTTCTAAAAATTTAGTATCATATCTAGGCTCTTTGAGAAACTCTATTTGCGAGTGTTCTTTGTTGAGTTAGGGAACTTTGTGCAAGTGGGAGCTACTACAATGACAGGAGGAGTAACCAGATTTGAAGTAGAGAAATTTAATGACAAAAATTTCTCCTTGTATAAGTTGAAGGTGGAGGATATATTGGTGCAGAATGACAAAGATCTAGCCTTTATGGGTATTGTAAGAAAACCTAGCAGTATGACAGATGAAGATTGGATCAAGATGGATAGGAAGGCAATTTCCACAATCCATCTTTGTCTTGTATATTTTGTGATCTTCAATGTTGCTAAAGTGAATATTTTAGAAGAGTTATGGGATAATTTGAACAATTTGTACTAGAAAAATTCAACAATAAACAAAGTATTCCTGAAGAATCAACTATATAGCTTGAAGATGAAACAAAAATCATCCATTATTTCTCACTTAAATGACTTCAACACTATTGTCAGCAAGCTAGTCTCCATCAGTGTGAAGATGGAGGATGAAGATAAATTTATCACCTTGTTATGTTCACTCTATGATATTTGGGATCATGTGGTAATGACCATCAATAACTCGTAATCTAGAGATGTTACGTTTGATGATGTGGTAGCATCATTGTTTGAAGAGGAGATGAGAAGAATGTCTTCTAGTGCATCCTCAAGTAATGAAGCCTTGGATATGAGAGGAAGATCTAATGAGACAAGCAGATAAAGGAGATCACCATCTAGATCAAATTCTAGAGGACCCAAGTAGAAGATTAGGTGTTGGAATTGTGGAAAGATAGGAAACTTACAGATGGATTGATAGCATTTAAAGAATGAGAAGGATGGAAATCATAATCCACCTTCATATAATGCCATCACAATAGATTCAAAGGAGGTGATAGCTTATGAAGCTTTTTGCCTCATTAGTAGTAGATCGAGTGATAATGCCTAGGTGTTGGACTTGGGTACATGTGTTCACATATAGATTGGTTCATGGGTTACTAGCCATATAATTGAGAGTCTATCTATATGGGTGATGATCATCCATTAGAGATTGTGGGAAGAGGTAATATAATGATCACGATGTATAATTATATATGAAGGATGTGTGTCATGTTCCTATGTTAAAGAAGATTATGATGTCAATCAAGAGAATGGATGAGTTGGGGTATTATTATACATTTCAGAATGGTAAAATCATATTTTTCAAAGGAGCCCTATTGGTAGCAAAAGGAAAATCTTATGGCTCCTTTTATCAACTATGCATAGATTCTTTAATAAGTATTGCAATAACACAAACATCAAAGATTGCTCGAGGTGATGTGATGCTAGCTAGAAGTAATTCTTGTAAGAGGGTGAAGTTTAAAGCACAATTCAAAGTCTAGGCTTGATTTCAAATCAAACAAGTATAGTTCTCAACAAAAAAAGAAGAAATGTATGATGTGGTAACCTACTAATCACATGTTATTATCTGAGTTACTGTAGATGATAGAAAACTTCATGTAAAGGAAGGGGTATAAGAGACACCTAAAATTATACCTATTTGAAGTAGTTGAGGAATATTAAGAAGAAAAAATTGAGACTTGATGTTCTTAGAAGGAGAAGGCCAGTGTCACACTATATAACTCAGAGTTACTTGAGTGTTGCACATATGATTACAATGTAGTATAAGTGAGTAGCCATGAGGGTTTTAATCAAGTTGTTGTGAGTAACTAGGTAGTTAGATGTGTGAAGAAACAATGGAGGCACATGAGTTAGTTCTTTGGGAAGCATTTGGTAGAGTAGGATGTAGTTTGATTATAGGCTCAAAAACTTGATAGGTGTACTCATGAAATAAGTAGCATGATGACTTCCTAGGAGTGGTTAATATGTCTAATGAACTTGTGCCATGTTTGGGCATGGTTTATAGCTATAGGCTATGAGGAAAAGTATGGTATTGAATTCTATGCGATCTTATTTCCTAAATACTCTCAAGAGTGTTATGTGTACTGGTTGTTGTTCAGAGTTGGATCGACTTAATTCCACATGATGATCTCCTTAGGAAAATGGAATAGCTAGAGGGATATAAGGATGAGGTAAAGAGTTGATGGTTTACAAATTAAAGACTATACAAGCTAAAGTAGATGTTCATATGGGAGTAAAATGGTACCTTCATGGAGAGCCAAACTGTTAGCATAAATGAAGTAGATCATTGTGAGATCAATGATAGGTGCTTTGTTATGTTACTATTATTTTTTGATGACATGTTCAATGCAAGCCCCAACATGATCACAGTTTTGATGGATCAATTGGTTGGGACACATGAGATGAAGGTAGTATAGAGGAGAAAACCAAGGATGGAGATACATAATGATGTGAGAAAAATGATGTAACCCACTTCTTACATTGTTGAATTATCTTGCAGGAGTGTCCTAAGAGAGGATAAGACATGTTATGTTATGTGTATTAGATTCATCAGGATTAGGAAGCCTTGTATAAGCCAAGGTATGCACTAGACTAGATATTCCCTAACAATGAGAGTGTTGATCATTTCATGATAGAATCCAAATAGGAGGATTGGTCTATATGTGGAGAATTAAATTATCACTTCAGATGCTACAATCTACTATGGAGGAGTAGATGTTGACAAAGCTAGTCAAGACATAGTAGTTTTAGTAGTGCAATAAAACTAATACTAGGTTTATGTTAGGGAATTAGAGGGCATGGTTGATAACTAGATGGAAAAATATGTGTGGGGTAGATGAAGTATAATGGGGGACAAAATGGGGGGTATAAAGTGATACTTTTTTTTCTAAAAGTAACAATATTTGAATTTGGAGAGAATGTTAGAGATACATTGAAAAGGAATTTGACAATGACATAAAAACATGAATTGTGGAATTTAGAATGTAGTTTCTAGATATATAATTTTTTTCATTACCTAGATGATAAAAGTATGCAAAATATATGCATTTATGATAATAGGTTGTTCATTTTTATGAAAAGATAAGGAGATTGCATGTGTACGAACACACTTTTTTTAAGTACATGATATGGATAGCTGAAATGTTGAACATTGCTGAGAATATTTTTTATTATATATATAATTTTGTAAATAGTTTTACAAGTCAAGACAATTGAAAAATTGAAACTACACGTGTACAGACACAATTTTTTGACCTTAACTTCATGAAAATTATTTTTATAAAGCATAGTTGACAATGTGTAGATTATTGAGATATAAGTTTTATAAGCATTCAATTAATATTCAAAAATTTATAAGGGATTTTGTTATGATATGTATATAGACTATAACAAGGTATGTTATGTAGAAATTAAGTAATAATTATAAATAATATTCTAACATTAAAAAAATTATATATTCTAAAACTACGCTTTCCCCTCTACAAACCCATATATATTTTTTAAAGAATAAAAGCTACCTAATTAGATGTGTCGATAAAGATTAAAAAACCCTAAATTTATTATAAATCTCTTTGGCTTGTCCATGACAAAGTTTGGACAAGGTTTGGGACCCCTAGGCCTAAAACCGAGGCAAATTTTATTATGAATCCCATTGGCTGGCCCATGATAGAGTTTGGACCAGCTTCAGGACCCTCCACACCTAAAACTGAGGCAAATTTGGAGAAAAATCAGGGGAAACAATTCTAAATATGAAAATGGTGTTCCTCCCTTAAAACACACCCTTTTCATATTTAATTGCCCCCCCCCCCCACTTTCCCTCCAAAATTGTCTCGGTTTTAAGCCTTGGGGGTCCCAAACCTAGTCCAAACTCTATCATGGACTAGCGAAGGGGATTCATAATAAATTTAGAGTTTTTTTGTCTTTGTCGACATGTCTAATTAGACAAATTTTATTATTTAAAAAAATTATATGTGTTTGTAGAGGGGAAAGCATAGTTTTATAATATATAATTTTTGTATACCTTTTGCAAAGGGTGTACACCCTTTTCACACCAACTTTTCCCCTCATAAATGTTTTTACCCATTTTTTTGTGGTTCCCAAACGGTGTGTGTGTTTTTTAAAGAACACACACCCTTTATGATTCACAAATTTCTCTTTCCTTTTCCATGAAAATTACTCATTTGTTTTGTTCCTTCCAAATTACAAACTAGTTTTTATGTTGTAGCTATGTGAATTTGGTAAATTATTCATTTACTATGTTTGAATCACTACAAATTCTTCAAGTTTAAACCTACAGTTGTCTTATTTTGGTAAATATAAATAATGGGGTCAGGAATTCATCACAATATACCAATCAAAGAGCTAATAAATGAGGAAATTGAAGAGAAAAGAGAAAAATAAAGAAAAAGACAAGAAGATAGGCGAGCATACATAAGGGATTCTAGGTAGCGTGAAGGTTCTTATTCTACACTAGGCAATACTTCAAATGAAAATAACATGCTGAATTCTATAGAATTTAGTTTACATATGTCTTCAAATGAAATAAGAGAACCCTATCAATCTTTATTGCAAGATGAAATCCAAAATTTAGAGCATGTAAGTAATGAATTTGTAATGAATGATGAAACATATGAACACACATAATATAATGAAACATCCATTCATAATGAAATTTTTGAGTATGATGATAATCAACATCAAGTAATGACCATGAATCATGTATCTCCTAATAAAGAGGAATTTAATTCACCTATAGGGTCTAAAGTAGATACTCAACCTTCTACTATCCCTACTATGGTTGAAGTATTAACACCACCCAATTTAATATAAAATATAGCTCCTACACCCACATCTCTAAGGATAATAAGTTGAACACCAAAGTATTTGGTTGAAATAGATGAAAAATTAATAGAATCTATGGAAGGTAAAATGTCAAAAAGATCAGTTCAATTCCATTCTCAATGTGTATGGAACTATGCATTTGATACGGAATGATATCAACTATTTGTCCAATTAAAGAAAATGCAAAAAAAATGCACCATGTTATGCATAATTAAGGATTAAGAACATTAAACATGGAGGGAAGAAATAGTACAATAGTAAAGAATCTATTTAATGCATTTAAAACAATAGGCAATAAAATTCAAAATAATGATAGTAACATGACAAGACAGGTAATAATGGAATCTATAGTGAGTAAGTCAACATCTAAAGCTTGAATTATTATTGAAACAAGTAAACCCTTAAATTTAAATAGAATAACTATAATAAATGCTATGAAAATAAGAATAAGGATTGATGACCCTTCACTCACAGATTATTGGGTGTTTAGTGGTAAACTCCCACAAAAAGATAAGGTATTAGTTAAAGGAATAAAATAATTGATTGAAAATTTTTGGCATGACAACATAAGGGTCTCATCTAATACAAAAGATGTTAAAAGAAGAAAGTGCTCAAAAAATATTGAGCCATATGCAAAATATTTTTTAAACATGATGCAAACAAAATTTTATAAAAAATTTATTCAAAAATTGAATGGCCTATTGATAATTAGCCAAATGTCATTTGAGATGTGCAAGCCTTTCTATGTTAAAATCAACCAAACACACACCACATGTTGTTGTAGGGCACATGTTTAATTTTCTATTAATTTTGATGTTTTTCATTATATACATTGTACTTTACATACTGACAAGATTTTTAGGAATGTATGGTGTCTTCCCCACCTAAGACATCAAGAGAATTAATCCAAAGTATTTTCTATCAAAGACGTAAGGGATAATTTTTTTTTTGCCAAACAATGTTTAGATGGAATATGTCACAGTTGTGGGGGTTTTTCAAATTTGACGAGTTATATACATGAAGATATTTCACATGATTTTGGAAAGAAAGTAGTTGATTATCAGAAGTACAAATTTGTTGAGTATATGTTAAAAGATGGAAAAGAGTCATCAAAATGTGAATTGGTTACGACCAAAGTCTTTATATGTAATTTCTTGCTTGAATTCAAGAACAATATTATTTACCAATATGCAAGACACCTAAACAAATAAAAATGGTTAGATAGTCAATTCAAAGTATGCAAGGATAACTTCCTAGTTGGCACCATTATTTTGGTTATGGATTTTATTGAGAACTAAACACTACAACCACATAATGAGGTTAAATCCTAATATTATACTTAAATTTAAGTTGGAATTTATGTTCATATTATATTCATTAATGCACCTAATAACACAAATGACAACAATTTTTTTTTAGGGAGTACCATTTTTATATGAGCAATGACAGATCGTATTCCCTAGAGTTTTTATAGGGTTGTTTTGAGATATTTTATATAAATATGAATGCAAGAGAAATCATGTTTGATACACACTATATTTGGTTAGATAATTATGTAGTGTAGTTTAAGAATTCTTGAATGTTTTATTGGTTAAGTAAAATGCATAAGAAGAATAGAATTCAACATTTTTGGAGCTTCTTTGAGGATGGACATGGAAAAGGGGAACATGATGGTGCATGCACATGTGTAAAAATATCCTTTAAAAGAGAGTAGGAAAAGCATAAGGATGGTTCTAATTTGATCGATGCTATAAGTATTGTGACTTGGTGTAATGAAAATATTTGTCATGGATTGGATAAACATTCTCATGTATGAATATTCTTTTGGTTAATAGAGGAAAAACATAAGTCAATGTATGAAGATTGCATTATAGTACATGAATTGCATGTTTTCCACTCCATTCAAAGCTCAAATTCAAGTTCATGAATTATTTATACTAGGAATATGTCATGTTTTTGTTCATCATGTGTGGAAGTTAATTGAAATGAATGTGATTCAAAAGAATGGGTTGATGAATGGTATTATAGACCCATATCACCTATAGAGAGTAACCATTCGCTTCATTAATTGACAGATCATGAAATGACATCATGAATTGACTTTGACCACATTTTAGATCTTGTGCTACCATGTACAATTTATTTTTGAATTAAATATACAACCTTAGTTATATATTAGTGATATTTTTATTTTTTCTTAGATGTGCTTACAATTTGTTTATACTTTAAATGCAGGGCACATTTTTACAGTCATTGCACCTGAGAATAATTATGAGGGAACATACTACTACTTGTGTCCTTGTGTAAAGACAAAAAAAATTAACCACAAATGTTACGGATGGAGAAGAGATAATTTATCCCACTAGATCCATAGTGGTTAATAGAACCTGGGTTTGTAGGTACTATCATAAAAAAATAAAAAAATAATTATTTGAGGACTTTGAAACTCACATGGTGGTGCTTCATTATTCAGACTTGGTTATTGCTACAAATATTCAAATGATCAAATATCATGGAAAGCCTCACAATAGAACTTTGTGGAAAGTGCATGAATCTGACCATGAAGTGATTCTTTAAACACTTGCAAATAGAGATGATCCTAAAGGTACATTAGATTAAATTAGTAAGTTTATCTAGTGTTTCAAATTAATATAATAAAACTATTTGATGTAATGTATTTTAATTTTCAACTATTTTATCATTATGTGTTTATTTTTGTTTAAATTTCTTACTAACAATTTAAATGTACGTTAGTGGTACCATATGAGCTTACACCTTCACGTGGTGGGTGTCGTGAGAAGAGAAGATTATCTTCTTGAAATGAAGAGAATCCAAAAAATAATACATATTAATTTCATTTACCTTAAGTAAATCATTTTCCACCTTATCTCTATTTATCCTTTCAAGAAAACATGAAAATAGTCTTATATGTGCTCTCTTAAAGAACTCATGCATAAATGTGTAGGCACTGATAGTTCGTCTCTATTCCTCATAGTTCTCCTTCAACATGTGATGGAAGTTCACTTATTTTCCATATTCAGGAATGAGTGGATTCTCTTAAGGGATGCCTTCAATCAATTGTAACCTTCATTGTTGGGGGCTAATCAAGACTAGAAAATGGTTGTTCTAACCTAAAAATGCCTATCCTAATGTGTTCACAAAGACAATTCATTGATTGGGTTGATGACTCAGAATATATGACCCTTGCTAACCAAATTTTGGTATGTTTTGAGAGATTTGGTGGTGAAATAAACCTTATTGTTGTATCTCATCCATCTTGAGTTAGATAAAATTATCCTGAGCTATCTTATAAGACTCATATGTACATGTATTGGAGATGATGGCTAATCTCTAGCCCTTATGGTTCTCAAGAAATACATGATCAAAGTTCACTCATTTTACACACTTGGGGATGAGTTAATTCTCTTAAGGTATGCCTCTGACCAACTACAAATTTCACTCTCAAAGCCCAATCAAAACTGGACAAAGGTCGTTATAACCTAAAAATGCCTATCTCGATTAGGTTGACGAGTCAGAATATACAACCCCTATTGACCAACTTTTAACATGTTTTAAGAGATTTAGTTGTGAGAGAAACCTCATTATTACATCTCTTCCATCTATATTTAGATAAAATTCTCTCAATATTTATTAGAGGACTCATCCATGCATGTGTAGGAGTTGATGGTTCATTGCTATCCGTCACGATTTTCATGCAATACATAATGAAAGCTTGCTCTTTTTGTACATTTGGGGATCGGTGAATTCTCTTAAGGGATGCCTCTGAGCAACTAAAAATTTCACTCTTGAGGCCTAACCAAGACTAGACAAAGGCTTTTCTAAACTAAAAATGCTCATTCAGATGTGCTCATGTAGATGGTTCATCAACTGGGCTGATGAGTCAGAATATACGACCGCTACTGACTAACGTTTAGCTCATTCTGAGATATTGACAGTGATAAAAACCTCATTATTATATCTCATGCATCTTAAGTTAGATAAAATTCTCCTAAATTTTCTTAGAGGAATTTTCTATGCATGTATAAGAGCTGATTGTTTGTCTCTATCCCTCATCATTCTCATGCAATGCATGATGAAGTTTTGCTCTCTTTGCACACTCAAGTATCAGTGAATTCTCTTAAGGGATGTACCTGATCAAATACAAATTTTAATTTTGAGGCCTGATCAATACTAGATAAAGGTTGTTTTAGCCTAAAAATTCCCATTCAAATGTGTACGCATAGATAGTTTATTGATTGGGTTGATGAGTCAGAATATACGACCCTTACCAATTTTTGATCCATTATAAGAGATATGGTCATGAGATAAACTTCATTTTTACATCTCATCTATCTTGAGTTAGAGAATATCCTCTTAATATTTCTTAGAAGACTCATCCACTCACATGTAGGAGTTGATGGTTCATCTCTATCCATCATGTTTCTCAAACAATACACGACAGAAGTTTGCTCTTTTTGCATACTTGGCATTCGATGAATTCTCTTAAGGGATGCCTCTGATCAACTACAAATTTCACTCTTAGGGCATAATCAATACCAAAAAAGGTATTACTAGTAAAAACACCTATCCAAATGTGTACACTTATATGATTCATTGATTGGGTTGATGAGTTAGAATCTACGACCCTCGCTGACCAACTTTTGGCCCATTCTAAGAAATTTTGTCATGAGAGAAACCTCATTGCTACGTCTCATACATATCAAGTTAGATAAAATAATCTTGAGATTTCTTAGAGGACTTGTGTATGCACATGTAGGCGCTGATGGTTCATCGTTATCCCTAAAAAATATCATCCAATGCATGATGTAAGTTCACTCTTTTTGTACACTCATGGATCAGTGAATTCTCTTAAGGAATGCCTCAGATCAACTACAAATTTTGCTCTCCAAGACCAACCAATACTAAACAAAGGTTTTTATAGCCTAAAAACACCCATTTAGACATGTCCATATAGATGGTTCATCAATTGCACTGATGAGTCATAATATACAACCCTTATTGACCAAATTTTGGCATGTTCTGAGAGATTTGGTCATGAGAAAAACATCATTTCTATGTCTCATACATCTCAATTTAGATAAAATCCTCATGGGATTTATTATAAGACTCATGATTGAACATGTAGGAGATGACGGTTCATCTTTATCCCTCATGGTTCTCATGTAATGCACAACTGAAATTCATTATTTTTGCACACTCAAGGAATGGTGAATTCTCTTGAGGGATGCCTCCAATAAAATATAGATTTCACTCCTAGGGCCTGACTGAGACTAGACAATGGTTTTTTTAGACTAAAAAATCTCATCCAGACATCTCCACATAGACTATTCATTGATATGGCTAATGAGTCAGAATATACGGCCCCTGATGACCAACTTTTGGCCTATTTTGAGAGATTCAGATGTGAGATAAACCTCATTGATGCATATTGTATATCTTTATTTAGATATAATAATCCCAATATTTATTATATTATTAATCCATGTACATGTAGGAGCTGATGGTTCATCTCTATCTGTCACAGTTCTCATGCAATGTGCGATGACAGTTCTCTCTTTTTGCACACCTTGAGACCAATGAATTCTCTTAAGGGATGTCTTTGATCAACTACAAATTTAAATATCATGGCCTGATATAGAACAAAAAAGGTCACTCTATCCTAAAAATTCACATATCAATGTGTTCATGTAGATGATTCATCGATTGGGCTGATGAGCTAGAATATACAGCCACATTAACCAATGTTTGGCCCATTCTGAGTGATTTAGCCATAAGAAAAACCTCATTACTACATCTCATCTATATTGACCTACATAAAATCCTCCTAAGATTTATTATAGGCCTTATCTATTCATGTGTAGGAGATAAAAATATGTCTCTATCCCTCACGATTCTCATGCAATGCATAATCGAAGCTCACTCATTTTGCACACTCAGGGTCAAGTAAATTATCTTAAAGGATGCCTCTGATCAACTATAAATCTCACTCTTAGGGCCTAAATAAGATCAAACAAAGGTTTTTATTATCTAAAAATATCCATATAGATGTGCTTGTGTAGATGGTTCATCAATTGGGTTGACGAGTTAGATTATACGACCCCATTGACCAACTTTTGGCCTGTTCTGAGAGATTGAGCCATGAGAAAAACCTTATTTCTAAATCTCATCTATTTTGAGTTAGATAAAATACTCATAATATTTATTATAGGACTCATCTATGCATGTATAAGAGCTAACAGTTTATCTCTATCCCTCATGGTTCTCATGCAATGCATGATGGAAGTTATCTCTTTTTGCACACTCGGGGATCAAATAATTCTCTTAAGGGATACCTATGTTCAACTACAAATTTCACTCTCAGGGACAAACCAAGATCAAAACAAGACTTTTCTAGCGTATAAATTCCCATTTAGATGTGTTTGCATAGATAGTTCACTAATTGGGCTAACAATTTAGAATATATGACCCCCACTGACTAACTTTTATCATGTTTCAAGAGATTTGGTTACAAGAGAAAATTCACTGTTGCATCTCATCGATCTTGAGTTAGATAAAATCCTCCCAATCTTTCCTAGAGGACTCATCTATGGACATGTACGAACATATGGTTCATCTCTAACCCTTACAATTATCATGAAATGCATGATGGAAGTTTGCTCTTTTTGCATAGTCAAGGACTGATGAATTCTTTTAAGTGATGCCTTCGATCAACAACTTGATACCTGACTGAGATTGTAAAAATGTTTTAATAGCATAAAAAATCCCATCTAGATGTGTTTACATAGATTTTTAACCAATTGGGATGATGAGTCATAATATATGACCCCCGCTAAACAACTTTTGATTCATTCTAGGAGATTTGGTTGTGAGAAAAACCTCATTACTATATCTCATTTCTTTATCTAGATAAAATATTTCTATAATTTATTATAAGACTCATCTGTACATGTGTAGTATTTGATGGTTAATCTCTATACCTCATGGTTCTCATGCAATACACGACATAAGTTTGCTCATTTTGCACACTGAAAGACGAGTGAATTCTCTTAAGGGATACCTCTAATCAACTACAAATTTAGATCCTAGGGCATGATCGAGACTAGAAAAATATCATTCTAGCCTAGAAAAACTCATCCAAACTTTTTTATAAATATGTTTCATCTATAGGTATGATGAGTCAAAATATATGGCCCCTACTGATCAACTTTTGGCCCAATTTGAGAGATTTGGCCATGAGAAAAACCTCACTACTGCATCTTATCCATCTTGAGTTAGATAAAAACCTCCTAGGATTTCTTAGAGGACTAGTACTTTAAAATTTAAGATCTAATAGTTCATCTCTATCCCTCATTTTTCTCATGCAACACATGACTGAAGTTAATTTATTTTGTACACTCAAGGACAAATGAATTTTCTTAAGGGATGCCTCTAACCAACTACAACTTTCACTCCTAGGGCCTGACCAAGACTAGACAAAGGTCATTATAGCTTAGAATTTTCCATATGGATGTGTTTGTGTAGATATTTCATTGATTAGGCTAATGAGTCAGATTAAATGGCCCTTGCTAACAAGTTTTTGGCCCATTCTGAGAGATTTGGCCATGAGAGAAACCTTATATTTCATTCATCTTGAGTTAGATAAAATCCTACCATGATTTATTAAAAGACTCATCCATGAATGTGTAGAATATGAAGGATAATCTCTATCCCTCATAGTTCTCATGCAACACATGACTAAAGTTTGCTTATTTTGTACACCTGGGGATGAGTTAATTTTATTAAGGGATGCCTCTGACCAACTGTAACTTTTGTTCCTAGGACCTAAACAAGACTAGACAAAGGTATTTATAACCTAAAAATTACCATCTAGATGTGTCTAAATAGATGTTTCATTGATTAGAATAATAAGTTAGATTGTATTCCCCTGTTGACCAACTTTTAGCCTATTCTTAGAGATTTGGCTATGAGATAAACCTCGTTAATACATCTCATCTATCTTGAGTTAGATGAAATTATCTTGGTATTTATTATAGGACTCATTTGTGAACATGTATGAGTAAATGGTTCATTTTAATCCTTCATGGTCTTCATGCAATGTGCGATAAAATATCACTCTTTTTGCACACTCAAAAACTAGTGAATTCTCGTAAGGGATACCTCTAATCAACTATAAATTTAGCTCCTAGGGGCTAAAAGATACCATAAAAAGGTTGTTATACCCTAAAAACATGTATTTAGACTTGTCTGTGTAGATGGTTTGTTGATTTGGATAACAAGTCGTAATATACGACCTTTAGTGACCAAATTTTGACTTATTCTTAGAGATATGGCTGTGAGAGAAACCTCATTGTTGCATCTCATCCATCTGGAGTTAGATAAATTAATAATGGTATTTATTATAGGACTCACCCATTCACATTTAAGATATGATGATTCATCTCTATCCCTCATGTTTCTCATGAAATACATGATAGAAGTTCACTCATTTTGCACATTTAGGGATGAGTGAATTATCTTAAAGGATGCCTCTACTCAACTAAAACCTTCACTCCTAGGGCTTGACTAAGACTATAAAAATGTCATTATATCCTAAAAACATCCATCTAGATGTGTCCACATAGATGATTCATCAATTGGGATGAGTTAGAATATACAACCCTGATAACCAACTTTTGGCCTATTCTGAGAGATTTGGTTGTGAGAGAAACCTCGTTGCCACATATTATCCATCTTGAGTTAGATAAAATAATCTTAGGATTTTATAGAAGGCTCATCTATTCATGTGTAATATATGATAGTTTGTCTCTACCCCTCATGGTTCTCATGAAATGCATGACCAAAGTTTGCTCATTTTGCACACTCAAGAATGAGTGAATTTTCTTAAGGGATGCTTCTGACCAACTGTAACTTTCACTCCCAAGCCCTGACCAATAAAAAACAAAGGAAATTTTAGAATAAAACACCCATTTGGATGTTTTTATTTATTTGGTTCATCGATTGGGTTGACAAATCAGATTATACAGCCCCCACTGACCAACTTTGTTCTGAGAGATTTAGCCACGAGAGAAACCTCATTGCTACATCTCATCCATCTCAAGTTAGATAAAATAATCTTGAGATTTCTTAGATTACTAATCTATTCATGTGTAGGTGCTGATGGATAATCTCTAGCCCTCATGGTTCTCATGCAATGTGCAACCAAAATTTTCTCATTTTGCACACTTAGGGATGAGTGACTTCTGTTACGAGATGCCTTTGACCAACTACAAATTTCACTCTTGGGGCCTGAATGATACCAAAAATGGTTATTTTAGCCTAAAAATTCCCATTATGATGTGTCCACATAGATGGTTCATCGATTGGGTTGATGAGTTAGATTATTCAGCCCGTACTAACCAACTTTTGGCTTGTTCTGAGAGATTTGGCCATCAGAGAAACATCATTGCCATGTATTAGGATTTCTTATAGGACTCATCCATGAAAATTTAAGAGATGACGTATAATATTTAGCCATCATGGTTTTTCTATAATGCACAATGGAAATTCACTCATTTTACACACTTGGGTATGAGTGAATTCTCTTAAGGGATGCCTTTGACTGACTACATCTTTCACTCCCAGGGCTTGATCAAGATTGAACAAGGTCATTCTAGCCTAAAAATGCCTATCTAAATGTGTTTGCATAGATGGTTCATTGATTAGATTGATGATTTTGAATATATGACTCTCACTGACCAACTTTTGACCTGTCTTGAGTTATATAAAATCCTCTCAAACTTTCTTAACAGATTCATCTGTGTATGTGTCACCATGTGGAGAATTTCTAACACTTATGAAATTAGGGAGTTAGGAAAAATTGAGTTTCTTTGTGTGTGCAACTTCTTAGTCCCTTAAATCATAGATATGGGAATTTTTTTTGAAGAGTGGCTTGAGCCATGACTTTAACCAATTTGATGTTGTAATGGTGTTAAAAAATTCTACCATGTGCTTGTAAACAAAGCATCTTTCAAAGCTTCTCCAAAATGATGAAAGTGATAGGAGAAATTTAGGTAATTTTTTATAAGATGTCTACTAAACATTATAAAGCTATAAAAATTTCTAAACAAGCATTTAAAATAAAGTTAACTTTTAAATGTAGAATTATTTTTTGCTATATTAATGAGCTGTATAGAAAGCTCATCAGATATTGATAAAATTTTAATGGAAAAATTATTGATATTATTTTCTCATAAAATGGTAAACATGAAAATTCAATCAAATAAAGTTTTATTTTTAATTAAACTATTTTAAAATATGAATAAACCATTTGATTACTAGAGTTGGAGTTTCAATTATAAAATAGTAATGTGTAGTGACTTCTCCAAAGAATGGATTAGGGGGAGAAAAAGTTTGTATGTGATGGCTTAAAATTAATGTCTACACCATGGTAATTAAATCACGATATGATATGTATTAAAATTCCTTGAATCATTAAAGCAACAACACATTTATAATGAGCAGACAAAATGATATATCATCTAAGCCCCTACATAGGCTAGATCTTACACAACAAATAAAGAATACTTGAATCCTTGAATCTTTTACCAAGGCCCTACATAGGCTAGATCTTGCACACAAAATAAATAATACTTATGATGATGACATCAATCTAAGATCAAAGACTTCAAAACCCATATGAGGCACAAAAATGTAGACAATATGATATGCTATGATTTTGAATAATCTTTTACCAACATACACAAGTGCATCACTAGACCTCCTGACATTTATGACCAAGTACAATTTATAATATTTAAATGTCCATGAAATTGATCCCAAGCCCACTTAAACATCACAATTGAAAATTGATATGTAATTAAATGTAAATGAAATAAGTAAATAGTAAATATCACATGTAAATGTAAAATACACATAATGATTCAAATCACCTAACTTAGATAATAACGTAATTTTTTTCACCCCATATAAAGTAATAATGATCATTAACCAATAATATGTGTAAACATTAAAAGATTGAAATATAAAATATACATAGGTAAAGGAATCATATTGTCAAATAGTATATTTGTGATACATACAAAGTTTTATGCCATAATTTAATGTAAATAATATAACATATATCAAGAAAACATGTAGACCATAGCATGTATATAGACAAAATGCATCATATAAGCATATAATGTGGGCCATATCGGTATACAAAATCAATTGTGCCTACAACTAGACCCCTAGCACAATAACTAGCTCTCTTGCACCTCATTGCCTCCAAATAATTATTCTTTGTTGCCATATATGTAGATTCAGGGGTGTTGGATGCCTCAATACGAGGAGATACTCTCTTATCAGCATGTGATTCATCCATTATTTCATTGACAATTGATGAAAATTGTTTTGTTTGCAAAAAATTAAAAATATAAAAATTAATTCATTAAAATTGTATATTTAAAATTTGATAAATTTTTCAAGAATGTAAAATTTTGTAAAATGATTCTACACTCATTGTATTCCATCTAAATGGTTGTCTAGGGCTATGAGACTGCATATACACAAATGATAGGGAATCTTATGGAGCATACATACATCATTAGATCTAGATGTGCATATAATTATGTAAATATGACATAAAATATCATTGCTTAAAACTAAAAACAATTTTAGTATGTGTTATCACCAGTCTCCATCCAAGAATCATGACTTGCTACAGAGATAGTGGATTCTCTGATGTACTAGCAACATCAACTAAACCTTCTTCTTGTCTATGAGGGGTTCCCATAACATCCCTCATCATCTATACAACTAATAAAAGAATAATATGTGAATCCAATGAACATGATAAAAAGATATGATTATAATATATATTAAAATATAGTTTTTTATTCAAAGGAAAATAAACATGTACATGAATAAATATGTAATTTAAAAGTTTGCAAAGTTGTGTATAAGGTACACCAATGCCAATTGCAACCTCTACAATAGAGTCAAAGCCTACTAAGGTAGCCAAAATATCACCAATCATCTATAAAAATAATAAATAACAAGTTCAGTCAAATAAATTAGTCAATTAAGTAAACACATACTATAAAATAAATATAATACTCTTTTACAAACATAAACAAACTATAATTAAAAATAAATCTATGTATCAAATACAAATGGTGAAGTTGATAACTCCTCTACAATAAGATATTGGCATATCTTGATATGAGTGAGTGAAGTTACTATATCTTGCATAGTGTCTGGAATGTTAGTGTCATGCACTACTAAAGCATATACATGTAGAATATGTTATGTCATGCTAATGTCTAGCATGCTAGCATTTGGCATTCTAGTGTTATGAACTACTAAAGCATATACATATGGCATATGCTTTGGCATGCTAGTCTTCATAAATGTATTGTGTATATGTCACACCTGAATAGGAAGTCTCATACACTTCCATCCACATGATGTAAAATGATGCACATGAACTATAACATGAGTAGGAGGAAGGACACTAGTACCTATAGAAACACCACCAAAACCACTACCACCACTATCACTACTACCAATACCACTACCACCAACACCACCACTACCACTAGCACAACTTATAGGCTGAGTAAAAGTCTTCAAAGTATGCATACCATGCTCAATCATAACTTGTGTTAGACTAGTAACTAACTTAAGGGTGATCATCTCTATGTTATGATGTAAAATTTTATGAATAGAGGCATCTGATATTATTCTCCTATTTATATGAGCTTGATTATGATGGTTTTGGTCTCACCTAGCACCAGGTTTATCAAATGAATACCCATCTCCCCTACCTTGGGAGGCCTTCATGTCAAAATAATATAAAATTTCTTACAACACAAAATCACATTACAATTTTCTCAAAAAATATAATGGAACCTCATTATTATTGCATGGAGGATCTTCAAACACCATCCACCACCTATCCCAAAAGTTATTTTTAATCTCCTCATGAACACACCAATCAATACTAATATGTTTAAAATTTGTTGGTGGAGGTTGGTTGGTTCTAGGCTTAATAAATAAAGCACACATAACTTTTTTTGTTATTTTTTACTTAACATATTCATATAACAATTTGTCACAATAATTTTTTTTTTATCCTCTCTTTGATGCAACATTACATCCAGTTATGAAGTCACATTTCCCATTTCATTAAAAATGGACTCTAATGTATTGGAAAGTCAAATTTGTGCACTACCAACTGAAGAGTGATGCAAACCATTGATGATTATTTGTAATTTTTGACATTTGAAGTTTTATTTCTCATATAATTCAACTTCTTCCTATGTAAAATCAAATTTTTTGAGGTTTTGTATAACATTTTATTCATAAAATGGATCCATCAAACTTATGTATCTAAATGTAAATAAAAATACAAGTTTTTTTAGGTAATGTAATAAATCTAATGCAAACTTAATTTTAAACCCTACTTGAATAAATAAATATAAATAGAAACAAAAAAAATAAAATACAAAAATAACATACCTGATATATAGGTATTTGAATGTTGAATTCAATTGGTG